>JAODUO010000073.1:0-145000 GCA_025642075.2 Ridgeia piscesae | reverse complement strand
AAGTATCGATTCGATCGTTGGGACAGGAGTTTCGTTTTCGAATATTGCGGAAAGATACGCTTACTTGCTGATGGCGATTTCTCAGTTCAACAACATATTCGGCTTAATTAAGAAAAGTTTGGCCTCATTTAGAATATATCGTATAGCTGTTATGGACACTACAGGTGTATGGTGATTGTATTAATAGGATTGTATTAATAGGATTGTATTAATAGGATTGTATTAATAGGATAGCTTGACCGATTCCAGAACATCGATAGTAGGTACGAAAAACGTCTACGTCAGAAAGAGTGGTTGAGCTAACATAGAAACAAGGAGATTTACAGGAGACTGAACGAGTTTGTGTATTGAATAATAATAATATTGATTATTTACAATATATATATCTCAGTCACGTGTTTGAACTTGCGGACGGACGCGGCGTGGAATAATTACGAATAACAGAACAGCATAAAAAACTTGGCTCAAGGCCAAGAAAATCAATTAAATACACTAGCGTTGGTTAGCGTTTGTGATGGAACCGATTTTTAATACGTGTACTTGTATCCCCAGGAAGCGTATCCCCTTCCTTCCTTCCGTCCCTAGATTCCCTCCGCACGCAACAGGAGCAGGATACGCCAGGTACAACCATCTGTACACACAACTGTACACACGACTGTACACACAACTGTACACACGACTGTACACACAACTGTACACACGACTGTACTCATGACCACCGCTGTCTGCACAGCCAACGTGTGTACCTGAGTCACTTTCAGTGTCAAATTAATCTGTTGATGGTTTTCTTTATACGTCCGACGGCATACGCTGTGGTTCTTCATTTGCCGGTGGTCTCTGCCGCCTGTCCGTCTACCGGTCAAACGGCTAATAACTCTCCGGGTCTGAACTACCTTTCGGCTTTGAACTCGTTCCGCGGACATTAAAATAGCTGCTTTACGTAATCGACCGCAACAGCCGGCGTCAGCGCATTATCGGATGACGGCCGGGAGATCGAGCGCTCTGACCGCCGGAGGAAATAGCGTCGTATTCTGACCAGTTTGGCAGGGCAGTAAAATAGGCAAGTAAACTAATGCGGCTGAACGAAAATGTCAAGTTACTAAATTTATACGATTATAGCTATACTTATCACCAGATATTCTACTATGTAGGAGGCGCTATTGTTGTATATGGGTAATAAAAGCGGACTTGCCTCGGTGGCAGTGGCCTAGACGTTTGGCATTGCTCGACGACACACATAGGACCATAGGCCAACGCATCTCAACCGATGTGCAACAAACAAACGTCAGCTATCTGACAGCCATCCATTATCACTTTCTGACAGCCATCCATTATCACTTTCTGATAGCCATCTCTTGTCACTTTCTGATAGCCATCCATTATCACTTTCTGATAGCCATCTCTTGTCACTTTCTGATAGCCATCCATTATCACTTTCTGATAGCCATCTCTTGTCACTTTCTGATAGCCATCCATTATCACTTTCTGATAGCCATCTCTTGTCACTTTCTGATAGCCATCCATTGTCACTTCCTGATAGCCATCTCTTGTCACTTTCTGATAGCCATCCATTATCACTTTCTGATAGCCATCCATTGTCACTTTCTGATAGCCATCCATTATCACTTTCTGATAGCCATCCATTGTCACTTTCTGATAGCCATCCATTGTCACTTTCTGATAGCCATCCATTGTCACTTTCTGATAGCCATCCATTGTCACTTTCTGATAGCCATCCATTGTCACTTTCTGATAGCCATCCATTGTCACTTTCTGATAGCCATCCATTATCACTTTCTGATAGCCATCCATTATCACTTTCTGATAGCCATCCATTGTCACTTTCTGATAGCCATCCATTATCACTTTCTGATAGCCATCCATTGTCACTTTCTGATAGCCATCCATTGTCACTTTCTGATAGCCATCCATTGTCACTTTCTGATAGCCATCCATTGTCACTTTCTGATAGCCATCCATTGTCACTTCCTGATAGCCATCCATTGTCACTTCCTGATAGCCATCTGTTGTCACTTCCTGATAGCCATCCATTGTCACTTCCTGATAGCCATCCATTGTCACTTCCTGATAGCCATCCGTTGTCACTTCCTGATAGCCATCCATTGTCACTTCCTGATAGCCATCTGTTGTCACTTCCTGATAGCCATCCATTGTCACTTCCTGATAGCCATCTGTTGTCACTTCCTGATAGCCATCTGTTGTCACTTCCTGATAGCCATCCATTGTCACTTCCTGATAGCCATCCATTGTCACTTCCTGATAGCCATCCAGTTGTCACTTCCTGATAGCCATCCATTGTCACTTCCTGATAGCCATCCATTGTCACTTCCTGATAGCCATCCATTGTCACTTCCTGATAGCCATCCATTGTCACTTCCTGATAGCCATCCATTGTCACTTCCTGATAGCCATCCATTGTCACTTCCTGATAGCCATCCATTGTCACTTTCTGATAGCCATCCATTGTCACTTTCTGCTAGCCATCCATTGTCACTTTCTGATAGCCATCCATTGTCACTTTCTGATAGCCATCCATTGTCACTTCCTGATAGCCATCCATTGTCACTTTCTGATAGCCATCCATTGTCACCGTTCCTTCAGGCGCAAGTCGATGCTGAGACAGACTTGAATAACATATACGAAAACCTGTGCGAGACATTTATAACAGGACGCAGTGTTAATATAACTAAAAATACACGAAAGCAAATGCATAACTAGTACACCGAAAGTGTACCTGCGCAGTTACCAGTAAATGAGAAATGTATGTGTGAACGTTTTGAAATCACGTCATCGCGACGTCATTCTGATGGGTATGCTTAGGGCTAAAATACGTATTGTTTGAAGGTGTGAACAATTTTCAAAACCGCTCTTGTCTCCAAAGTTTATCATCCTATACATCCAGCATGGTACAATGCAATTAGTGAATGGTAAAAAGAGCGTGGTTGGGTGATTTATTTTCAAATTTGTAAATCAAATTTATTGCAATTCGTTAAAATACATACGAATAAAATCAAAGCAAATAACATGTTAACGATTTCAACTGAAGAATGCTATGTCGCAGATGTGTAATCGGGTTTGTGATATCTTTTTGTTTCATTGTTGGAAGCATCGAACATTGGCTTGAAGGTGTGGGAGGGTTTATGAACTGAGTTTAGTTCTTCAAGAACAATTACTGGTCGTGCGAAACTAACTGCCGTCATACACGTCATACACGTCATACACGTCATACACGTCACACCATTTTCCGTGCACATATTATAAATTTTAAGCGCCTTTCTTCCCCAAGCGCGTAAACATTTGTCACGGATGCAGAATTGCAGTTATCAACTGATTGTTTCTGGGAACAGTTACACATACCTGGTTTACCAAGTTGTCAGCGTTAGGGGCACATTATAGATTTATTTTGAAAACAGTGACATTTCTACTCTTTATTTAAAATATATGCTAATGTTGATATACATTCCAGGCGTAATAAAAGGTTCAACGTAATAAATGGTTGAACTATATACTATTATATAGGGTCAACACGTTGACTGGGCGACAAGTGGTTTGGTGTGTCCCAATGACTCAAACATGTCCTCCAACCAAACCTGCTGTGAAGCGCTGCAGCAGGCGGAGTAGCACTTCACGGCACGGAGACAGGACTCGTGTACACAGGCACGCAGTCACGCGTGCACGCACGCACGCACGCACGCACGCTTGCATGCAGTCACACACCCGCGCACAAACGCACGCGCATACGCACGCGCGAGAGACAGACAGACAGACAGACAGACAGCAGACAGACAGACAGACAGACAGACAGATAGACAAATAGATAGACAGATAGACAGATAGACAGATAGACAGATAGACAGATAGACAGATAGACAGATAGATAGACAGATAGACAGATAGACAGATAGACAGATAAACAGATAGACAGATAGACAGATAGACCGACAAATATATATATATATATATATATATATATATATATATATATATATATATATATATATATATATATATATATATTATATAGATAGATAGATAGAGAGACAGAAATAGAGAGAGAGAGAGAGTGTGTGTGCGCGCGCGCGCGTGTGTGTGTGTGTGTGTGTGTGCACGCGCGTGCGCATCTCGGTGTGCATGCATGCATGCGTCACTCTATATGTGCTCGCACGCACGCATGGCGACCACGTTGGCCGTTGTCGTGCACGCGCGCTGTCATAAAGACACAAGTGGCGTGCTACGTCGTAAATATTCGAGCGACAGAGACAACGACTACGAACCCGTCACCAGGCTCCATCCACGGCGGCTACGACTAGACACGCTACAGGTGTGGCCGCCGGATGACGCACTGCCGCGACCCACTACCTGAGCAGGTCGCGCCGACCGCTCAGCCACACCACACCGCACAGCCAGCCACCGCAACGTGTCCCTGGGCACGGATGGAGAGGGATTATAAATCACACGTATCGTAACGAGATATTTCAGCCGGGCGAAAATGGGCATCCGATAGTCGGAAACTGTCGGCTAGGTCGGATGTTATGGATATGCGTACGTGGGCAATATCCGTTTATCACAATGGCTGCCAATGTTCGTGACTTGACATCGTTGATGTTGTGTTTCTGAACCATCAGGTGGTCACTGGCAGTACGCGACCTTTGCAGGAACGACTTGGCCAGAAGATGACCGATGGCATTTTTGCACGGGATCAGCTGCATACTGACGCTGGTCCAGTGCCGATTCCGTCATGTGATCACTAGTCTAATATTGAGTTCCAAGACAATTGATCTGCACCTCAGTGTTTACTTCCGGGCCGAAGTGACACAGGTCGCATAGTCACACTGGAAACGACGCGTTTTGCAAATTTTATTAAGGAACGTTGGTTCAACGCGGGATTGAAATGAATACTTGCAAGTTTCCTTAGTACTTGTACTGAAACTTTTACTTTACTGATACTAAATATGTTTCTATAATGATCCGGATTATCGTGAGAAATATCTGAAGGTGCATGTGTGCGTTTATGTCACAGGAGGTGCAATGCAATATGAAACACCTATTTCGTATTTTTTGTTTAATACCTATTTTAAAGACTCCGCAAAACAGCCACAACACTACTTGAAATTATAATCACAACAATTATTGTTGCTTAGCAGAGAAACGAGGCAGTGGACCAACTTTGGGTTAAAGACCCATTCGGTGTGGTCGTTTTAAGATCACATTTAAAGGATGTTTAGTGAAGATTGCCTAGTATGTCAAGTGTGTCATGTCAAAGTTTGTCAGATTTGACGTCACGAGGTCAACACAAAGGTGTACATATAAACAGTCGTGTGTCCTGTATGTCCATATCTATCAATTATTATATACTATTCCCTCGATGCTGTACATACAGGTTGCATATAATATTTACAACACACACACACACACACACACACACACACACACACAACACACACACACACACACACACACACACACACACACACACACACACACACACACACACACACACACACACACACACACACACACACACACACACACACACACACACACACACACACACACACACACACACACACACACACACACACACACACACACACACACACACACACACACACACACTACTAGTAAAGTAGAGGAAATGACATCCGCTCCATCGAATTATGGCATCACCGAATAATATCCTTCCATGATTTTTAGATGACGGTAATTATTGTTCTACAATTGGCAAACATTGTAGATTTGTCTTTGAGAGTTAGTGCAAATATCGTGCCCACTACGAACTGCGAGTTAACATTGCAAGGCTCGATAATAACATCGCTGTCCAGTTGTTGATGTTACGTCTCGTTTTTAGACCAACACACCCAATTCCCTGAACGGTTATTCTCCCGTTTCGTAGTAATCTGCTAATGGCTTCAGAGCATTCACCTAGTTTATATCGTCATAGTGTCAGGTTCACGCATCCTCTCAGAAAGAAGGGCGCTGTCTGGTTGATCACTACTCATGATGCAATGCTGCAGTCACATCACCTCACAGTCACCGCTGTACTCTCTGCAGATCAGTCGTCTGGCTGTGTCTGCAGATAAGTAGCGTTACAGACGAGATCCGGTGTCTACATCGTCGATTCGGCAGCAGTGACTGACACGTCGGTGCCCGTACTACAAATCACACATGCTGAGTTTCCCGTGAATACTTGTGTGACCCAAACTGGACTCGTATCCACATTGCTGCATGGCGACGGAAAACAGTTCGCAAACTGACGTCACAACAATTGTAATGTTGCAAAAGCCGACGATAAGTTTAAAACAAACTAAGCTTTGGCCGTCTCATTTTTGTCAGTCGCTTTTGAATGCAATGGGATATTTCGCGGTATTCCATGATTTATCTGGACTTACCAACAAATGCACAGGTCAAAGAGAAACTACGTGTTACGCTTATGGGTGTGGTGTTAGGGTGTTGCTTTATCCAGTCCATGACGGCGTTTTCCATTCGTTGACAATTCGACGTCCATGTTGAATTATACATACGAACCACGTTCTAACAATGTGTATTATACGACCGAATACAAAGATCTAGTCACAGACATGCATCTATTTTTCTGAAGTACTAATTAACCTATGATTGTTCGTAGAAAGCTTTAATAAAACCAGTTTCCAGCAGTCCGTGTTGAGGTCAGATGCCGTGAACTGAGAGTAGTCACCACTAGTACCGATTAACATTGACATCATTGTGTCCACGTGAGTCTAGATGCAGATGTAAATGGCGGGAGTGCCCGAGCGATCGATGACGTCGGCACTGACGTAAGTGGCAGTGAACTCACGGGGAGGTCAACTCGACGGAACTGACGACATTGGACACGTTTTCAGAAGTCGTAGAGTGCGTGCGTCCTTCGCTAGTCCACGATGTCTTGCAGCAAGGACACGGCGTGGCTACCCTTAACCTGTCGGGCAGTAACCAGGACAGGTGTTTCAGCACGGGCATGTCACTGGAGAACATAACGTAAGAAAGGCTTTCCGGGGGTAGTTTGTTGGGAATTAGGACATTACGTAATACAACGGTTGTGGTGGATTTGTCATTTGTCTCTTCCTTCCGGCAGATGCAAATACACCTCGCCTGACGGCGGAGTGAGGATTCTACAGAGACTAACAGTTTTGTCTTGATATGCTCCAAGGGATGGTTTCCAATGATTTTCCCAACAATTTGACACAAATTAAGTTACCTTAATGATAATTACTAAAGATTGCCAAAGAAAACAGGGGAAGCAGAATGGGATCATGGAAGGGGAAGAGAGGAAGGTATTGAGAAGAAATGTATCCATGGGAGGGGGTGAATAGTACTGCTGCTTCCGCTACTGCTACTGCTACTTCTATTACTTCTACTACTACTACTACTACTACTACTACTACTACTACTACTACTACTACTACTACTACTACTACTACTACTACCACTACTACTACTACTACTACTACTATTACTACTACTACTACTACTACTACTACAACTACTACTACTACTACTACTACTACTACTACTACTACTACTACTACTACTACTACTATTATTACTACTACTACTATACTACTTCTACTACTACTACTACTACTACTACTACTACTACTACTACTACTATTACTACTACTACTACTACTATTACTACTACTACTACTACTACTACTACTACTACTACTACTACTACTACTACTATTACTACTACTACTACTACTACTACTACTACTACTACTACTACTACTACTACTACTACTACTACTACTACCTACCACTACCACTACCACTACTACTACTACTACTACTATTACTACTTACTACTACTACAACAACAACACTACTACTACTACTACTACTACTACTATACTATTACTACTACTACACTCATGGACACGCCCTTTACATTACTTTTCTTATACATTCTGTTTATTTTGTTTCTATGGAATATTATAACAAATACTCCTATACTAATATTCATAGCTAGCCATGTTTCTGTTCTACTACCATCGGTGATATCTACTCTATACTACTACTACTACTACTACTACTACTACTACTACTACTACTTCTACTACTACTACTACTACTACTACTACTACTACAACTACTACTACTCTCTACTACTACTACTACTACTACTACCACTACCACTACCACTACCACTACTACTACTACTACTACTATTACTACTACTACTACTACAACAACAACTACTACTACTACTACTACTACTACTACTACTACTACACGTCATGGACACGACCATTTTAAAATTAAACTTTGTCTTAATCACAGTGTCATGTTTAGTTTTGTTTCTATGGGAATATTAATAACAAATACAGTCCCCATGATATAAATATTTCATGAGCCGGAGACCATGTTTCTGGTTCTCTCCATCGCGTGGAATCAGTGTCAATCTGTTCTACACGCGCTTGTCAGTTCCCCCAGGGCTCAACTGTCCACAATCGGTGGCTGTTGTACGAATTTATCACGCATTAGCTTTGTAAACATAGTCTACGCGTGGCCTAGTACATTAACCGATCTCTCGAACATGATTACGTTTCGTGAGTTCCATTAAGGCATTGATGTCGAGCATGGCCGACTTGCACGGTCAAACAAACACAGTTGGTCACGTTCTCTTACTAATTCGAAGTTGTGTTCACAGGAGATCCTTTACAATACACCTTTTCTCTAATTCCACGCTGAAACAAACTCTGAAACGAAGACTTATAAAATCTTCGTAATAACCAAAATAATGTTTATGTTAATTAATTATTATTAAGATACAAATGTAGGATAACCCACAGGGAGCACATGGCAGATTAATAAGGCAGAATGAAATAAGCTATATAATAAAATATCCATTAAACATAAATAAAATATAACATAGATTTAAATATAATAAGATAGACTCAAATATAATAAGACATAATGCAATTAATTTCAAGGTAACGAAATTTCTTAATTTCAAGGTAACGAAGTTGATATTTAGAAGGCCTTCTATATAGCACATACCGAGTATATTGTTATTGAACGCATTGTCACGATTTACTGCAGTAGCAATCCATAAAATAGAACATTATTGGTAATATTATTCTATTGCTGGTGGTGGTCTGGAGTGCATAAAGTGCAGTGCTACAATGTCACGCTCCATTGATCACCGCATGTCACAACATCTCCTTGCGTTTAACAAGTGTACATATATATATATATATATATATATATATATATATATATATATATATATATATATATATATATATATATATATATATATATATATATATAATATATTATACTATGTGTGTGTATATGTATATATATATATATATATATATATATATATATATAATATATATATATATATTATTATAGTATATATGTATATATATATATAGTATTTAGATATATGGGATATATATTGTATGTATATAAATGTATATATATATATATATGATGTATATATATTATATATATATATATATATATATATATATAATATATATATATATATATATATATATATATATATATATATATATATATAAATATATATATATATATATATATATATATATATATAATGTATATATATTATATTATATTATATATGTGTGTGTGTTGTGTGTGTGCGTGCGTGCGTGCGTGCGTGCATGTGTGTGTGTCCGTGAATGCTTGTGATAGCGTGTGCAGGCGATTTTAATGGATTGGTGGGGGAAATATTTGATATTCCAACAACGCGCACGTCACATTCGTACAGTCGAAATCGCATTAGGTTGATTTTATTAGTAAAAATGCCCACTTTCCGCTCTCCAGACTCCGACGCTGAAGAACTATGCCCCGAAGACTTTCGTAGTATAACACAAATTACGTAAGCGTCCTTATTTGGTAGAAATAGCAATCGCAGAAAATGCGCGTAATGTTAAGAATAATCGAAGTACGTCTGCCTGACGTCAGTGACAAATCCCATGACGTCAAGAACCCCTGACCAACAGGGAATGAATTTCTTAAAATGTGTCCCCCTAGATGCAAGCCCTATTGCAGGCAGCCGTTAACACACATGCACACTCACACCCACCCACCCACTCACCCACCCACTCACTCACCCACCCACTCACTCACTCACTCACTCACTCACTCACTCACCACTCACTCATTCACCCTCACACACACACGCACGCACGCACGCACGCACGCACGAACGCACACACCACATACACATTTGTGTCAAGCAACATTTTGTTAACAAGTCCCGTACATACGGTACACAAACCAGACACAGAGACGACATATAGCAGTGCTTACAATGGATGCATGAATCCTACACGTAGAGTCCTTCATTGCACATGGAACAGTTGCAGTGTGTGTCGTAAAGACGTACGTTTTAATCAAGAAGCTGTGGTCGAGCGTGTTGGGTTAGTTCAAGTGTGGAACTGGGTCAGGCGCATTAATTGTCAGTAAATATGCGGTGAATACAGCGAGAGGCGGAATAGAAAATGATTGGTTTTCCATCTGCGTATGAATGCATTTGTTGCGGGCTGATAAAGCATGACCATATCCATTTATTCGAGGCCAATTTTGGTAAATACGTAGCTCTCATTCAGACCCCTAACGAAACGTGTTCTGTGCATGTCTAGTACAGTCCCTTCTGCGTGTATACCGAGTAGAACCAATGACAGCTAATGGCTAAACCGGAAGTTCACAGAATTGCTTTTTGTTGTCGCCTGGTTACAACAATCAACAGCGTTGATGAGTGCAAGTGAGAAAAGTAAAGTACTTTATAGGCCTACTTTATAGGCCTACTGTCATTTTATTGGCAATATACCAAGTGTCTTCGTCTAATATCACCGCCTCCACACTCTCGAAAGGATGACTCCATTGCAAAGGAATAGACCGTGTCAATTTAAAAACGTTTATCGCTGAAACATATCTGACAGAGGCGACCGTAACATCCCTGAACAACTGTTTCACTAAAAATAAACCAATGTCTTTTATGCCTACTCGCCATCTGGAACATGCTGCTTTGGATGGCAATCTTGTTAAATCTTCTTAAATTATACATCGAAGATGCCGGAAGCAGACGACACTAAGTGTCTCGCGCGGGAAGCCGCCTCGCGCAGCCGTGCGGCGGGTAGAGACGGCGAGAGTGTGGCGACGAACGTGTGCAGATACGTGCTTAATTATTAAAACAAAGTCTGCAAACAACCCGTCCTCTGTCTTCTTATTGCTATTTTTGCACTTCCGGTTTTTCAAAACACCCTCCAGGTGTGCGCCATTAGCGGCGGCGAGGAACACGCTGTTCTTGTTTATCGTCGCGAAACCTTTTCACGCTCGCCTCCATGTATCAGTCCGAACGATGTAGTGCGTGTGTGCTTGCGATTCGTTCGAAGCCATCAGAAACGCACAACTGCCGGAACAATATATTTTCGTTCTGCAGTTAGCAGTGAATTAACCAATTGCGTAATTTATACACATGTAGCGGAACTATTGGGTAACTAAGCCTGTTCTCTTTTCCGACATCGTACATAAGCAAGGTTGTTTTTAATTCATAGCGCGGTGTCCATTCTTTGTTACTACCAAAACCAGTTTTCATTGCACATCATTTCTTGACCGGAGCACCATCTGGACTTCCGCGGAAGCATCCAGGCAACGCCAACCCGTTACAACGTCTTACAAATAGCACTGGTCGCCATGACGATTTTAACGCGCACAACAAGCTCACCGCCCGACATTGGAACATACCGGAATTCACCCAGGATTAATTTCGTATTAATGCGAATTGCATATATTAGTCAGTGCGCAGATCTACTCGGATGCGTGTTATCCATGCCCGTCTTAGACAATTATTAGTGTCATACTGTGGGACCGAGTTATCTTTCTTAGGAATATAAATTGACAACTCATTCTATGTATATGTATATGTATGTGTATGTGTATGTGTATGTGTATGTGTATGTGTATGTGTATGTGTATGTGTATGTGTATGTGTATGTGTATGTGTATGTGTATGTGTATGTGTATGTGTATGTGTATGTGTATGTGTATGTGTATGTGTATGTGTATGTGTATGTGTATGTGTATGTGGATGTGGATGTGGATGTGGATGTGTATGTGTATGTGGATGTGGATGTGGATGTGGATGTGGATGTGGATATGGATATGGATATGGATATGGATATGCGTAGGTATCTTCCAAGTCACCGCCAATATCACGCCTAAAACGCCAGGTTTCACAGTAAGCTTTAAATCAATCAAGTCAGCGAGGTTCACTGAGGGTGTGGCCATTTATTGTAGCGATATTTTACTTTGGCACAGGAAATTGAAAGCGTACAAGTTGTTCGATATTTCTGCAGGTGAAATATGACAATTAACTTCGAATTACATATTAACCCTTTACTGGATGGGATTATTCACGTTATGTGCACAGTTCAACGTCGTAGGAGGTTCTGATGCAAGAGTATGTTACAAAAAGACATATTTCATAAGGGGACATTATATATATATATATATATATATATATATATATATATAAATATATATATATATATATATATTATATATAATATATATATATAATATATATATATATATATATATATAATATATATATATATATATATATATATATATATATATATATATATATATATATATATATATATATATATATTATATACAATATTATATGTTATATTCTACTCATGCTTGTATCTAAAATGCAGAACTACTATAAATCCGACATAACGCCTGATGTATTAAGATGTAATTAAATTCGATTCTTCAATCTTGAAACATTTTAAAAATAACTAACTGGTGCGTGTTATGTTAACCCCAGCCATGACATGGCAACCGGATGTGGAACAAACAATCTCCCAGCCTGCACCATTCGTGACATGCGCAGCAGCCACCTACATCCGGTAGAAGGTACATTATGGGTCGACGTCGCGACGACGGGTGAATTGCCCTACAAACGCCAGACAAAACACATCTGACAGCCTTCGCGGTTTTTCTGTCGCGGTTAACGGTAGAAAGTCGTTTGCCGTCGCATTTTCTAAGCTTGCCGATCGATTCTGGATAATCGTCGGCCTCGTCTTTAGCTTTATCGATGCAGACGTTATGGTTGAGACTATAGTCAAAACGTTTCTGCGTCCGAGAACCGTGTCTGGCGCGACAAACGCCGCTACCGAAGAAGAAAACTGGCCAGACAAGATTAACTGTTGGTTCAACTGATTTTAGATACCCGAATTATTGACGTCTTGGGGAGATTTGTTCTTTATCAACACATGCACGCGCGTGTCAAAGTTTCTTTATTGTCGTGATATTGCGATTACTTATGCCATCGAGTCAATGTGACGAATGAGTTCTCGCCCGTGATTTCGGCTTGTCGTGGTGTTTATAACGCTATATGTTGGACCCTTGTAATGATGTTTCGCACACTAGTGTTAAGATAATGTCCTCTGTAATTCCAAAAGCCACTGCCTTACCTAACCACAATAGATCGTTGTTGGCTGCTTCATCACGGCTCTTGACACGCCAGAGACGACGGTCTCCAGCGAGGGTGGTGATCCGTGGTTAGATGTTATGCTGT
Source organism: Ridgeia piscesae (assembly GCA_025642075.2). NCBI lineage: Eukaryota > Metazoa > Annelida > Polychaeta > Sabellida > Siboglinidae > Ridgeia > Ridgeia piscesae. Next base: position 131,388 of record JAODUO010000073.1, on the reverse strand, counting down.
TGATGGTTGGTGATGTATGTGACCAGACACGTCACGTCGTTGTTTATTGATGGTGCTAATAACCATAGGCGTTAGGATGAAATTACTGTAATATCGGAGACTGAACCGGAGCTACGATATCATTTTGTCCGCCTCTCCGGTGTCGCAGACGGCGCCCTGTCTTGGATCGTGACATCGGAAGATCCCTAGGTGCCGCTGAGCATTTTTCGCCTACGCTTGTTCGCTTTTCAGGCTGTCCGTAATCCGCGATTTGGACCAAAGCAAATGGCACCCTCTTCTTGGGGTTAATGCTTTATACAGATCCTCTCCGTCATATATTGGGGTAAACCGACGCCTGTGAATAACAATGGGAATGTGTCGCAACAGCAGCAACAATGGTTGTATACGTAACTACACCGGCTGCAGACGTGATTACGCTCGCACGCACGCACGCACGCACGCACGCACGCACGCACGCACGCACGCACGCACGCACGCACGCACGCACGCACGCACGCACGCACGCACGCACGCACGCACGCACGCACGCACGCACGCACGCACGCACGCACGCACGCACGCACGCACCACACGACACACGCAGTCAAGCATATATATATATATATATATATATATATATATATATATATATATATATATATATATATATATATATATATATATATATATTCTAATTATCTAACAATCGCAACAAGGTCAAAGGAAGAATTTGATAAATTCACTGAATCCTCCTTCCAAATTAACAGGCCGACTAATCTGCTATCGCCACAACACAAATAAGCTTGACGCGACTCTGTGTGTGTCGATACTTCGCTATGTGGGTCTTGTCCGCCTTTCGTTGTCCAAACTACACAAATGATCAATGATCCAGAGGTAATAATTGAGGTTTGCGTCATAAAATCAAACTATAAAGAAATTCCTTGTTTGATGAATGATTTCCCATGTTGGCAATTCACATATTTATTCATCTTTCACGCTGCATGGGAAAATTACAGCGATGTTTCCTCGCCATCTGCCGACGAGTTTAGATGTAAATTTTACTGAAAGGGCAGCGCTTGCGGCTTCTCTCTCGCGTAATCCCAACAGATCCCACTTTGCCGATTGCCTGCCTTTGTTCCAACTTCCCAGACCACCCTTCACCGCTATTTACTGCGCACAATCTCACAAAAAACAAATTAATCTGGTGACTTCATTATTTTGTATTGGATGTTGTTTTGATGCTAGCTTGACTTGCATTACTCTCGTGAATAATATAAAAGATGCTGATTGTTTTGTTATAGGAATGACATGTTATCTGTTAGCTCAATCTCTTGTGTTTACATTTCATGTTGATGTGTACGGTTCTGAGTGTGATCACCATGATGCCACGGCTGATGTCATAAGGATGCTCTTTTGCATGCGATGTTCTGCAACTCTGGTCGATCGCATCAGAAACCATCTTGCTCTAGCCGCCTGGATGTTCTTTTTATTACGAGTATATTATGCGTGGCGGGCGTCGACTCATACAGACAACGGCGCTCGTCGCACAAACGGCATCTTTAGAGGCCAGTTACGCGTGGCAATTTGTCGGGAGCGACAAGTCATTGGCAACAAATTGCCTCGTTTATGCCACCTTTGGGCGACCTCGACATGACACGCCGTGGTACCGTACGTCGGATTATCTCACGACGTTTCGTTTGACGTGTCGACGTAACGAACGGTGAAACAACGCGCCACCGTCGGTTGCCGTGGAAAAGAGGACTACATTGAAGACCACGATGATCATTCTTACTCATCAACAGTCGCCGCTTCGTAGGAAACGATCGTTTTATAGTCGTCGGCTATTCTCTGTTGAAAGCCTTTTTCCAATAGGTCACTCGAGCTGTTCGACTTCTTTACTATGTAGGCCTACATATAAAGCAGATTACCGGAGACAGGACATTGAAAAGGAGACGAGGATGACTTATACACTTGGTCATAGGCAGCGTTGGGATGACTGTGTAATGGTAGATTCCGAGGAATTGTGAGCCACGTGAAATGCAGAACGAGAGTGAAGATTAGAGGAGGAAGAGGAAGAGGAAGAGGAGGAAGAGGAAGAGGAAGAAAAAAAGAAGAAGAAAAAGAAGAAGAAAAAAATGCTGGACTCCCAAACACTTAGCCGATTCTTAGGCGACGCGGCTATGAAAGCCATATGCAATGCTTTGGATGAATATCTTGTTAAAATGTCGTTGCTATGCTGAATTTCTATTGCCGAGGATGACGAACATATGAAGGTCAGATACAACACGACCGCCATTTGGAAGTATTCATTATGTAAAGAATAATTCGCCAACGCTGGCTTTGTCAGCTGTTTTAGTGCTAAATCAAATCATTTATTCACAGTACCCGCGCCAGACGCTGAGGTGGAATCTTATTTCACGGTAGACGCGTCCACATTGTAAGGTAACCATATTTTATGCTGTGCAGATGCAGAATCGCAGAGTAAATCCAATTATGCAAATGCAAATATGATACGTAAGGCTGCAGCCTGCGTTGTAGATAATGTATCTGTGTAAAGACAACCATGTCATCTACAACATGTCACTGGATGTATGAGCTTGTTTTTATTATTATTGTTTCAAAATCGCGAAAGCATAACCATGCAACAACCTTGCCTACCAAACATTGGACATTTTCTTGGTCTTGCGCATGAGCGCGGCACCCATTTCTGGGACACATGAAACACTAAAGCTACTCAGGAAAGATGACAATTATAGTTTAACAATAAAGCCAGGGGCCAGTTACAATTACTACAGGGCCAATTACCATCCAGCAGCGGCCTTAATTGCGAAGTGGCTACATTGCCGAGGTGTCTGATATATGTATAGGCAATTTGTTGCAACAAGACATGAACCAATTAAACTTAAGATACGTCAGTTTAACTGAAATCTCGCCGGAAAAACGCACGTGACTTATGAGCGACTTTGTTAACGCGTTGCTAAGCTAAAACGGGGTCGTTGTTTTGTCCGTTCTGTGGGGTCAACGCGTAGACAAAAACAGTCATCTGTGCAAGACGCAGTGCAAACCGGAAGACAACTGATGGTGAACACACATATTGGTTTTACGAGCTGTCGTTGCACGCCAAGCACGCAACTGGCGGAACAGTTTGATGCGGGCCGCCCGCTCGTTAACCGCCGCCTGTCGTGATGGGTAGCGTCTTCAACCAAGCGAGTAAAACTAATGGTCTCTGCAAAAATACTCAGTTGAGCGGAAATGTTAGCGCACTAAACAATCTAGTTTGCTGTTTGGTCAATGTCGTAAGCGGCCTGGCAATCAAAATAGACAGTTAGCATCACCAGGCAAAGTCTCGCACTCAATGGTCGCATCACACATTAATTCTTCGCAACTAACGCGTACACCTTGTTATATGCCGTCTATGACGCAAACGACATAAAAAGATAAGTTTTTAATTACTGAGACTAATTAATCAGTATACTGAACGGCTGTGATTGTGCACACAATAAACTAGCAATAAACCATTGTTGCAACCTAGCTTCTAAACTTGAACGAACTGACTTTTTGTTCTTGGTTCCCGTATAACATGGACATATTTTAAATAGCATATTATATGTCTATACCGTTATACTAATACATATACAGTATAATGTAACAAGTAATACACATTATCATTTTAAATCTGCAAACGTTATTCGCTTATTGACTGTGAAAGAAACATAGTTTATATCCGGGGGCAGAATTTTAAATAGACACGTATGCGTTTGACAATAAGTTTTAATTGGAAGCGTCTGTCATGTTTGTCGTACAATAGCAAGTGACGTAGTTTTAACTATAACTACTCAAATAATGACACATTATCCCAAACACGGCCGATATTCATAAATTGGAACCCGTCAGTGGCAGCTGGCGCTAGGCGGGTGACAGTGCTGGTGTAGACCCACGTTGCGTTCCATTGGCTGGCTGTACAGAGGCGGTGGTCGTTTTCGTCTGGTCGTGACCGCGCTCTTCATACAATGTGTTGCCGTGTCGTGGAGCATGTCTTTGTCCACGACGACAGCCAAACGTTCTGGTGTACACGGTTTATCCAGCAGACGACAGTGGCGTGGGTCGGACGCTGCCTGCCTTCCCCGTAGTCACATTGTGGTTGATAGCGTCACATCAATGTAGCCCCACTTCTTCATGTTTGCTTTTTGCGCGACCGACTCCGGTGCGCAGCGGTTGAGTGATCGCCAACAGAGCCATGATTTTGCTACAGGGATTCAGCTGGTCGTAATCCCAGTTTGATTATAATTTCAGACTTTTGTTGGGCTCCGCAGTAATGGCGAACGAGCACAGTGTGATCGATGGTGACTAGAAGTCATGCATCTTCACAACGACATGAAGTGAAGAAGTATTTCTCTTCTTATTTATCATTATTATCATTATTTTAATTATATAATTTTGCCATTGATATAATTCAGCCGATTTAATAATTTTATTTTGTGTATATTAGCGCTTCCGAATGGACGTTTTGTCTTGACTTATAAGTTATAACGCTTCATCAATGTTCTTCTTCTTATTATTTTTACAAGTACATTAAAATGTTATTATAGTCTGACTGGCAGCGTATTTGTGACGTGTTTAACTCGTGTCTGTCACATTATGGCATTAGTCTGGTTATTTACATTTGCAATTACATTAATGATTAATCCGATCAGATACTATAATAATTTCGTTTATGGTAAGATGCGAGCAATGCTATAAAGCAAAAGGAAAGATTCGACAGAAGGGCACCGTAGGACCACTTTCAAAAATGACACAACATATACATTGATCATCATCGTTCGTACAGCAGATAATGGATTGGCTAATCGGCTGCAGGTAATCACAACTAATTCGCGTGTCGCCTTTGAATTTCCGGCGAATCAAATGTCACATGGAAAGGTCGACCTCACATGACAAGTGGAATTGTCAATCATTAACGTAACCGAAGGCAATATGAGGGGATGTTAGAGTCGTGATGAAACAAACCAGTTTCTCGTGCGTGGGGTGTCATCATGTTTACACTTACCGGGTGTCGTAATTACGGCAATGGATGTGCACTCTGATGTCAACGAATGGCACCTTTTCTGTGCAAGTGCAATTCCAAGTGCATTGGTTGCTTTAGCACTATTACAACTATTGCCCCGCCACTGTTTTCAAACCCCACTACATCTACTACTGCTACCACCGCCACCGCCACCGCCACCGCCACCGCCACCGCCACCGCCACCGCCACCGCCACCGCCACCGCCACCGCCACCGCCACCGCCACCGCACCGCACGCTACGCTACTACTACTACTACTACTACTACTACTACTACTACTACTACTACTACTACTACTACTACGAGGCTTGCAGCCACATGTTATGAACACTAGCACAATAATATTGACAATGGTTTATTTGATTACTTTCACGTTTTATTTATACCGCAATACACTAAATTGTGTCTTTGTTTTGGTCGCTCGCAGGTAAAACACAATTACACTTTGATGTTGTTGTTATCGTTTTATCCCCCGACATATTCTAGTTACTAACACCAGGCGATGATTTAGGCGGCCGTATTAACATTCAGCTAGTAGCCCACTACGGTGTTTGCAATTTCCTCTCTGGTGGCAACTTCCGACTGGTGACGACGATGAATTGGACAGCGGGGGTGAGATAATTATTCCACTTCCGAGTTCGATTTGGCCAGGGTCTGTTTTGGACTGGGCGAACAATGGTTTTGAATACCTCGAACTTCGCTTTCAATACGAAGCGATGCTGTATGATGACAACAAGTCAGCCCCACGCTGGTAGTACCTGGTAGAATGCTGTGCATTGCATTACAATTCGTCTCAGCGGAGAAATCAAACTGTATTAAATTCCTACAACGTCAGTGGCGTATGGGATGACAATAATAAACACTCGAAGCTGTTTAATTTAAGTGGTCGTCTACGTCGACTTAGCAGAACATCAATGGTCGTCGAATCTGTAGATTTTTTCAGACTTGTCTAATATATTTAGGTCACTGCCTTCCGTTTAGTTGTCAAACCGATAAACCAATCTATCTGTCTGCATGTCTAGTGCGCTTTGACTACTAAATAGTTGTACTGCGTGCAATCCATACCACCAGGTGGCGTCATAACTTCTTCTCGACTGGCTCTCGCTTCGTCCGCTAGATACCATAGAGTATACCAACTTTATATCAATTAGCAATTTCCAGTGCTATTTACTCGTCACCCTGGGACAAATCTGTTTATTCGAACATCATATGAACTTATCCGGGAATCATTCCGCTACGTTGTAATTCCTACGTAAACATTATTCCGCCACGTTGTAATTCCTACGTAAACATTATTCCGCCACGTTGTAATTCCTACGTAAACATTATTCCGCCACGTTGTAATTCCTACGTAAACATTATTCCGCCCGCCACGTTGTAATTCCTACGTAAACATTATTCGGACACTATATATATGTATATATATATATATATATATATATATATATATATATATATATATATATATATATATATATATATATATATATATATATATATATATATATATATATATATATATATATATATTCACTATTGTTTGTAGCAGTCTTCTTTAATGCATTGTGTTGTTGACTGAAACAACAGTGATTGACCAAAACTGTGTGAGCGTCGTATTAGCAGCAAGACAATCTGAACACGGACGCTGTCGTTTGAGAGTCCGCCCTTCTAAACACTAGGCTGCAGCGCCTCATTCTACTACATTAGATAAGGCGATGTGTTATCTTGGTCATTAGTTCGCTTCACGCTGCGCGGTACATCTTGATCTAGGGGCGATATCATTATCACTCCTGATAGACTAAACGCGCAGTCATTCAGTTGAAGGTTGCTCCAACGATACGGACGCAGGTATCGATATGCACCGTTATTAACGCATGTAAAACCACCGGCAGTGTATACCTTATCTGGATAACCTTATCCTTATCAGCGACGGCGATGTTAGCAGCGACACCTGTGTTCCAGTACGTTCCAGCTGGCCCGCAGTGTTTACTGAACTGTCACTTCCGGTGTTAGTCACTGCGGCGTGCGCAGGACCGACCAACACGGCTATGGATAATGATGCCAGCGATGCTCATGCAATCAGGTTAACCGGCGTGCCGAGGATATTTACGAGACAGCGGCATGCAACTGACGGCAATCTAATAAGTAGGCTTTAATCTACGAGTTAATCTAATATGTTGCATAACGTGATCTAATTCAAAGGTGGCTAGCCAGCAGGAATAATAAGATCAACAACACAACAGACGGAGTTAAACATCGTCCTAGCGTCGGCTTCCTTTGACCTGACGTACTTAAAACAGACGATCGGATTGTGTTTGCTGATAATTAAGTTACGCGTAATTTGTCTGCCGGCGTGTCGTCGGCCGGTAGGTCTACGGGGGATTTTTGCACTTTTGCAGACGCCCTACGTGTCTATAATATAATCTCTGTACTTCGGTAGATGCATTGGCAGTCGTCAGACATGTCTGTGACCTACTATTTGCACTTTGACAAGCGCATTGCCAATCGCCAAATATGTCTTGTCACTCGCCAGGCACGTCTGTAATACTCATTTGCACTTTGGGACAGACATATTAGTAATACCTTTTGCACTTTGACAAACGCATTATCAATTGCCAGGCATATTCTTAGGACTTGGGGACAGGCACGCTTATTTGCACTTTGACACACGCACGCACGCACGCACGCACGCACGCACGCACGGACGCGACGACGCACGCACGCACGCACGCACGCACGCACGCACGCACGCACGCACGCACGCACGCACGCACGCACGCACGCACGCACACACGCACGCACCACACACACACACACACACACACACACACACACACACACACACATTACCAATCACCATACATAGTACCCTTTACAGTTTGACAGACATACTTTGACAGCCGAACATGTCTATAATAATCTTTGCACTTAGGCAGATGCATTGTTAGCCGCCAGACACGTTCGTAATATTCCTTGTATACCGGGAGACACAGCGCCGGTCGCTAGACATGTCAACAATACTCTTTGCAGTCCGACACACACACACATTGTCAATGACCAGACATGTCAGTAATACTCTTTTGCAGACGCGTTGTAATACTCTTTAGGCGTAGTAAAATGTGTTGCCAATTACCGGGCATGTCCGCGGGGCGTAATACTATTGCAACTTAACATGTAACTCAAGTCTGTGATACTATTTCATGTAATTAAGTGTGCTTAGCTGACTAAACAACACAACTTAAATAATTTACCATTCGCATTTTGCCGTAAATCATATTAACATCTTATGCCGCCCAGTGACACTCACACTCCCACAAATGAAATTTAAGTAGAGCGAAAGTCATTACGTTTCATTATTGCCACTAATCGGAACGCAAAAGTAGTCGTGCATAATAAATTGCCGCCATTACGCGCGGAGTTTATTAAGATGTATTCGTTTACTGTGGTATTTTACGACTGTTCTGACTGCGTGCGTTTTTGTATTTGCCACATAAATAGTCACAGAAACAGTCGTCGAAAGTCGCCGGAATTATTAATATCTTAAGTACTATATTTAGTAATACTTCTGGGAGTGTTCACTATGCCAGCGTTGAGTTATTGCGGGAAATTAAAGAAGACGCTATAGTTATCTAAAATGTCATCTACTTAAATTTCATTTTTTCATGGCTTCAGAAAGAAGTATCTGGCAGAGTCTGGTATAATTAGATGGTACAGGTAAATGCATCAATAGTGTAACAGGTGTGAGTTTTATTGGTCCCTTAATCACTCTGTTTCTCTTGTTTTCTCTGCCTCTCTCCCTCCCCTCTCCCTCCGCCCCTTCCCTCCTCTCCGCCTCTCCGTCCCCCGCTCCCTCTCTCCCTCACCCTCTCTCCCTCTCCCACTCTCCCTCACCCTCTCTCTCTCTCTCCTCTCTCTCTCTCTCTCTCTCTCTCTCTCTCTCTCGCCTCTCTCTCTCTCTCTCTCTCTCTCCCTCCTCTTCCTCTCTCGCTCTCTCTCCTCCTCTCCTCTCTCTCTCCTCCTCTCCTCTCCTCTCCTCCCTCCTCTCCCTCCCACCCCCCTCTCACCTCCCTCCTCCTCTCCCTCCCCTCTCCTTCCTCGATCTCCCCCTACCTCTCCCTCCCCTCTCCCTCTCCTCTCCTTCCCCTCCCCCTACCTCTCCCTCCCCACACCACACCACCCCCTCTCCCTCCCCTCTCCCTCCCCTCTCCCTCCCCTCTCCTTCCCCTCCCCCTATCCTTCCCCCTACCTCTCTCCATCCCCACACCACACCCTCCCCTCTCTGTCCCTGCTCTGTCCCTCCCTCACTATTCCACGAGGAACATAACACCTGTGGTACATATACCTCAGCCCTTATTCAAATCTGTCATTGTATCTAATCGCGTCCCCACGTGGCTGATCCGCCAATGTCATGACGGATCTAAGACGCCGATACGTGCGACCACACAGAGCCGTCCGTCTGCTGACGCGGCCCACAGCATCACTCTGGGCGAGGCGGTGGTCTAGCCGACCTTTTCGGATGTCGGAACGGGGAAATTAATCGGGGATCTAGGGACAGCGCGAGACAGCCCGTTCGGCATCTCCCGTCGCGTTCGCCTGGGCGTTTTCTCGCTAGCGTCGCCAAGTGGGCTCATTCGTCGCCTCCCCGTACGCTCGAGGCTACGGGAAGATGCTTCTGTTCACGATTCACGATTAAATGGTGCTATTAATATCAGCTCGTTACATGTCATGCCCGCGACAGGCGGCCGATAATAGTGTTCGACTTCTGATCGTTTTGTTGAGTTGAGTGGCTATCTATGAGGCGAAACTGTCGACAGGTATATGGCGACTGTTGGCACCTTCGGCTCCTCTTGCTTGTTTGATTGCTCGCTCGCCACCGCCAGGCCGCAGACTCGTGGACACTGCAGTGCGCTGCATTCTTCTGTCGCCATTTGCCACGGTCGGCCTGGAGTGGACCAGTCGTCGCCACTTGTTCCGGTCTGTCACGGTCGGCCTGGAGTGGACCAGTCGTCGCCACTTGTTCCGGTCTGTCACGTGTTCCTCTTTCAGCTCCTCAACTCCAGGTCTTTCTTTCTCTTTGTTAGTCCTTTTGTTGCCAGTCCCGTGGATTGGTCATTCTGCAGCGTTTATCATATAGTGAGTGACCTGTCTCTCGTCTCTGGACGTTCCACACCAGCGAAGTCGGGCATCTCTCAATGTTTCTTCTATTCCTTCAACTCCCGCAAGCTCTTGCAATTTTTTCATTTGTTTTATGTTTCCTCGGCAGGATGTGCACTGCACTGCATTGGGTGCATATAACATTTCGATTTTTGCAGAAAACAAAAAAACTGGAACACAGTAATCCTTTATTGATATTAAAGATAACGCCAGTGAACGTATTTAAAAGCAGGATTGATAGAATATATATTTTCGACGTCCTACGAGGCAGGCTACACACATAGTGTTATATCCATGTTAGCATGTCTCCCGCTTCCTTGTCCGTTTGCCCGTCGCAGTTTGTTTGGTTTCGACGAATAACCTCTGATATCTTGACGCCATCACTCGGTCTGCGAAAGCTGTGTTTATGCTAGCAGCTACAGACGATTCCGTTAAGTGTATCTGCCACTTAACACGAGGACTCCACGACAATACAGGGCGTTGTTGTGTGCAGGTGTCCCCGCCCAGAACTCACGGTTTGTTAATCCAAGATAGAGAAGACTGTCTAAGTGAGAGCAATTAGATAGGAGCCGGGACACACCCTCACTGGACCAACGCGCACATATCTCGCTCAATCTCGGACCGATCGTCGTTTAGTACGGTATCGAAAATCTGCTTTACGTTATGATCCCATCCGTGTGAGGGCGCTGTGTGTACGAAGAGGCCCAGCTCTGGTGCATTAGTTCTGACCAAGTTGTTAGAGCCGTCATCAAGGCCGCGACTAGGTGATTGAGACGTCATAACCGTTATGTTTTACTCGGGACAAAGAAACTATGACGGCGGTCGACTGCATAGTCTTAGGAAGTCTTACTCTAATCATAACTAACTATATTATTATAGATTTTATAATACTAATACTGACACCAACAACTATGTTTAATAATAACAATAATAACAATAATGACAATAATGACAATAATAACAATAATAACAATACTAACAATACTAACAACAATAACAACAATAACAACAATAACAACAATAACAACAATAACAACAATAACAACAATAACAACAATAACAACAATAACAACAAAAACAACAAAAACAACAAAAACAACAATAACAACAATAACAAAAACAACAGTAATAACAACAACAACAGTAACAGTAAACACAACAATAATAACAAATGTAACAACATTAATAAAAAAAATATAACTGTACGGATTAATTAAATTGACACTATTACCATTGTCAGATATAGGCCAGTATTCTCCTAAATTTGTCTGCATACAGAGGGTCAACGCTCTGTATGACGCAGGTTTATGATGTCATCAAACAACGCGTGATTTATAGGCGAATCCGCCCATTGAAGCGTCCGTAGTTAAATGTCCATAGTTAAATGTGTGTGTGTGTGTGTGTGTGTGTGTGTGTGTGTGTGTGTGTGTGTGTGTGTGTGTGTGTGTGTGTGTGTGTGTGTGTGTGTGTGTGTGTGTGTGTGTGTGTGTGTGTGTGTGTGTGTGTGTGTGTGTGTGTGTGTGTGTGTGTGTGTGTGTGTGTGTGTGTGTGTGTGTGTGTGTGTGTGTGTGTGTGTGTGTGTGTGTGTGTGTGTGTGTGTGTGTGTGTGTGTGTGTGTGTGTGTGTGTGTGTGTGTGTGTGTGTGTGGGTGTGGGTGTGGGTGTGGGTGCGTGCGTGCGTGCGTGCGTGTGAGTGCGTGCGTGTGTGTGTGTGTGTGTGTGTGTGTGTGTGTGTGTGTGGGTGTGGGTGCGTGCGTGCGTGCGTGCGTGTGTGTGTGAGTGTGTGTGTGTGTTTTCGTGCGTGCGTGCGTGCGTGCGTGCGTGCACGCGTATGTGTGCCCGTGCCCGTGCGCGTGTGATATGAGGCACATCTGAAAGTACACAAATACACAGACAGTAATAAACCACCACAGTATAATCCTTGCGTTCGTCGCCTCACACCAATCACCTATTGTCGCAATTAATATTATTATTACAGCAAATTGTGTGATACGCATTAATATTTCACGGGGAGTCACGGGGAGTCACGGGGAGTCACGAGGAGTCATGGGGAGTCACGGGGAGTCATGGCGGCGGTGCGTCTAGGGACGCAAGCTGCATCAGAAATCACACGATCACATGACAGAGACCAAGTGTCGCAGACGACATTGTCTGTTTCGCATCAATTTAAGCACAACAGTGTTCCCAGTGGGTAGTGGCCAGATGAGTGGCCGTGTGGAACCACGGGGAAGTGTAAGCCACGGCTGTGAATGGTTTCATTTGAAGCCTACGCTACATTTACCGCAATTGTCACCAGGTTTGTCCGTATCCTCGCTTAGCTAACAATAGCTAAAAATAGTAACGAATTGGAGAACCGTTCTGCAAAATAGATTGTCACATATCATCAAAATCACATACACATCTAAATACGCGCAACAAATTTAAATACGACACAAGGATACAAGCGGGCACATTGACACTGACAGATAGATGGCGACATTTACACCGACAGATAGATGGCGGACATTTACCCCGACAGATAGATGACAGATAGATGGCGGACATTTACACCGACAGATAGATGGCGGATATTTACACTGACAGATAGATGACCGACATTTACACTGACAGGTAGATAGCGCACATTTACACTGACAGATAGATGGCGGACATTTACACCAACAGGTAGATGGCGGACATTTACACCGACAGATAGATGGCGGACATTTACACCGACAGATAGATGGCGGACATTTACACCGACAGATAGATGACGGACATTTACACTGACAAATAGATGGCGCACATTTACACTGACAGATAGATGGCGCACATTTACACTGACAGATAGATGGCGGACATTTACACCGACAGATAGATGACGGACATTTACACTGACAAATAGATGGCGCACATTTACACTGACAGATAGATGGTGGACATTTACACTGACAGATAGATGGCGCACATTTACACTGACAGATAGATGGCGGACATTTACACCGACAGATAGATGACGGACATTTACACCGACAGATAGATGGCGGACATTTACACCGACAGATAGATGGCGGACATTTACACCGACAGATAGATGACGGACATTTACACCGACAGATAGATGACGGACATTTACACTGACAGGTAGATGGCGCACATTTACACTGACAGATAGATGGCGCACATTTACACCGACAGATAGATGACGGACATTTACACCGACAGATAGATGGCGGATATTTACACTGACAGATAGATGACCGACATTTACACTGACAGGTAGATAGCGCACATTTACACTGACAGATAGATGGCGGACATTTACACCGACAGGTAGATGGCGGACATTTACACCGACAGATAGATGGCGGACATTTACACCGACAGATAGATGGCGGACATTTACACCGACAGATAGATGACGGACATTTACACTGACAAATAGATGGCGCACATTTACACTGACAGATAGATGGCGCACATTTACACTGACAGATAGATGGCGGACATTTACACCGACAGATAGATGACGGACATTTACACTGACAAATAGATGGCGCACATTTACACTGACAGATAGATGGTGGACATTTACACTGACAGATAGATGGCGCACATTTACACTGACAGATAGATGGCGGATATTTACACTGACAGATAGATGGCGGACATTTACACTGACAAATAGATGGTGGACATTTACACTGACAGATAGATGGCGCACATTTACACTGACAGATAGATGGCGGACATTTACACCGACAGATAGATGACGGACATTTACACCGACAGATAGATGGCGGACATTTACACCGACAGATAGATGACGGACATTTACACCGACAGATAGATGACGGACATTTACACCGACAGATAGATGACGGACATTTACACTGACAGATAGATGGCGCACATTTACACTGACAGATAGATGGCGGACATTTACACCGACAGATAGATGACGGACATTTACACTGACAAATAGATGGCGCACATTTACACTGACAGATAGATGGTGGACATTTACACTGACAGATAGATGGCGCACATTTACACTGACAGATAGATGGCGGATATTTACACTGACAGATAGATGGCGGACATTTACACCGACAGATAGATGACGGACATTTACACCGACAGATAGATGACGGACATTTACACTGACAGGTAGATGGCGCACATTTACACTGACAGATAGATGGCGCACATTTACACCGACAGATAGATGACGGACATTTACACCGACAGATAGATGACGGACATTTACACTGACAGATAGATGGTGGCGCACATTTACACTGACAGATAGATGGCGGATATTTACACTGACAGATAGATGGCGGACATTTACACCGACAGATAGATGACGGACATTTACACCGACAGATAGATGACTGACATTTACACCGACAGATAGATGACGGACATTTACACTGACAGATAGATGGCGCACATTTACACCGACAGATAGATGACGGACATTTACACCGATAGATAGATGACGGACATTTACACTGACAGATAGATGGCGCACATTTACACTGACAGATAGATGGCGGACATTTACACTAACAGATAGATGGCGGACATTTACACTGACAGATAGATGGCGCTCATTTACACTGACAGATAGATGACGGACATTTACACTGACAGATAGATGACGGACATTTACACTGACAGATAGATGGCGCACATTTACACTGACAGATAGATGGCGCACATTTACACCGACAGATAGATGGCGCACATTTACACTGACAGATAGATGCCGGACATTTACACTGACAGATAGATGGCGCACATTTACACTGACAGATAGATGGCGGACATTTCCACTCGCAGATAGATGGCGGACATTTACACTGACAGATAGATGACGGACATTTACACTGACAGGTAGATGGCGCACATTTACACTGACAGATAGATGGCGCACATTTACACCGACAGATAGATGACGGACATTTACAACGACAGATAGATGACGGACATTTACACTGACAGATAGATGGTGGCGCACATTTACACTGACAGATAGATGGCGGATATTTACACTGACAGATAGATGGCGGACATTTACACCGACAGATAGATGACGGACATTTACACCGACAGATAGATGACTGACATTTACACCGACAGATAGATGACGGACATTTACACTGACAGATAGATGGCGCACATTTACACCGACAGATAGATGACGGACATTTACACCGATAGATAGATGACGGACATTTACACTGACAGATAGATGGCGCACATTTACACTGACAGATAGATGGCGGACATTTACACTAACAGATAGATGGCGGACATTTACACTGACAGATAGATGGCGCTCATTTACACTGACAGATAGATGACGGACATTTACACTGACAGATAGATGACGGACATTTACACTGACAGATAGATGGCGCACATTTACACTGACAGATAGATGGCGGACATTTACACTAACAGATAGATGGCGGACATTTACACTGACAGATAGATGGCGGACATTTACACTGACAGATAGATGGCGCACATTTACACCGACAGATAGATGGCGCACATTTACACTGACAGATAGATGCCGGACATTTACACTGACAGATAGATGGCGCACATTTACACTGACAGATAGATGGCGGACATTTCCACTCGCAGATAGATGGCGGACATTTACACTGACAGATAGATGACGGACATTTACACTGACAGATAGATGGCGGACATTTCCACTCGCAGATAGATGACGGACATTTACACTGACAGATAGATGACGGACATTTACACTGACAGATAGATGGCGCACATTTACACCGACAGATAGATGGCGCACATTTACACTGACAGATAGATGACGGACATTTACACCGACAGATAGATGGCGCATCTGTCAGACTGTTTGTTCCTGTGCACGAAAAGTGGATTCCGCTTTGTATAAGATGACATCGATACACATTTCGTATACAGCTGTTGGGCAAAGCTGGTCTAAGACTGGTCCATCATGACGATATCAGCCATGTTTATACAACCGCGTACCGAGCACTGCTGCCAAGTCGACAGGACGAAGATTGTCATTCAGTCGTCACCTTCAAGACTCGTCTTATAATGCCAATGATGATCAGCGTGGCATATCCATATATATCCATATATATATATATATATATATATATATATATATATATATATATATATATATATATATATATATATATATATATATTAAAGAGATATGCGGTACTTGAAACTGTTTATCCCTTTACGTTGATTTTGCCTGTGCATTCGGCATTCGACACCACCAGTGGACGACAGCGTCTTATCGTCAGCTCGTTGACAGCTCAGCGTCCATCGCGTTCACTGATGCAAACGCAAACCTAATCAACACCCTTCTTTCAGGGCCATTCACCGTCAGCACGAGTCTCTTCGGCTACTTTGTCAGAGCGTCGTTTTATTTTCGGAGATCATTAATGTCCAATCGGCTCGCAAGCCGACACGCAGCCGCTTGGTGCCACAACAAATGGCCGCGTCTTTGTGATTTCCTGCGTGTATCCGCCGTCTTAAAACAGGCCCGTTCGTGCCTTCTCATATTTCTATGACGTTGTGGTCAATTCCCGGGGCGCCCTGCTAGACGTCCGTCGCATACGAACCGTTTGTAGTCAGTCGGCTCAGCGAGATAGGCATGCTGCGTTCCAGTCACCTCGTGTTGAAGGTAAACACCAGTTGTCAACTGGGAAGTTCTCGGGTCCATCCAGTTAGCGACTGGTGAAGTTATGCAACTGTGTCACGTAGGGGCCACGAACTGTGTCACGTAGGGGCCACTAACTGTGTCACGTAGGGGCCACGAACTGTGTCACGTAGGGGCCACGAACTGTGTCACGTAGGGGCCACCAACTGTGCCACGTATGGGCCACGAACTGTGTCACGTAGGGGCCACGAACTGTGTCACGTAGGGGCCACGAACTGTGTCACGTAGGGGCCACGAACTGTGTCACGTAGGGGCCACTAACTGTGTCACGTAGGGGCCACGAACTGTGCCACGTAGGGGCCACGAACTGTGTCACGTAGGGGCCACGAACTGTGCCACGTAGGGGCCACGAACTGTGTCACGTAGGGGCCACGAACTGTGGCACGTAGGGGCCACGAACTGTGTCACGTAGGGGCCACGAACTGTGCCACGTAGGGGCCACGAACTGTGTCACGTAGGGGCCACGAACTGTGTCACGTAGGGGGCACGAACTGGTATTCAATCACGATAAACACGAGGTGATTGGAACGCAGCATAAAGCCACCAGCAGTAGACGTATAACGCAAGGTAATTGCGTACCTCAGGGCAGGCTTTATGTAACTACATGACAACTGCATATACAACATCGAATCGCCTTTATCGTTAACGTCGATTGGAAACGAGATGGAGGTAGGCGGTAGGGGAGGAGAGGCGAAGCGTGGGAGAGAAGCAAGGACTGAGGGAATTAAGGAGGAATCGTGTGAGAGGGTTGGACGCGGGCGAGTAAGAGAGAGAAGGGGGGGGGGGTGAGATAAAGATTCGATGGGAAATGGTGAGAGAGATACAGATATATACAGGACGTTATAGAGAAATACGCCAAGCGATTTGTCTTGTGTCATAAAAGTATTGCTTTGAAAAATACGCGCCTCTGCAAACCAATTATGACACAAAATTAGTGCCTTGTCTTATTCCGCATCATGACATGCGTCCGTGCCAGATTAAGCAAAGTTCTCCCGATCATAAAAACTGCAGTATGATTCTCAGAAAAGTAGTACGTCCATAACTGTTTTTTTTGCGAAACTAATGAAATGATTCTCTTTGCGTACGTCGGGCGAAGCGCATCTGCCTCGTTCGTTAATTCCAAGTGGGCGGACTCTGTGCATGTCGCCGGCCTTGACTGGGTCTCGAAGGCGTTGTTATCTCTGAATTAAAGACCATAAAATAGATTGGTTCGTATCGCGACGACGCAGTGCACTGAGTTTCTAGGCAAGATGTCAATGGACGCCTAGTAATGTCCTGGCAGAGTTGTTGGGTTTTATTGAGGTAACCAAGAAGCGGCGCGCTGCGGCCCTAAAAACCTTCGTTGACGTAGCAGTGTTGTCTGAAATATATACTGATTCATGAATATATATATATATATATATATATATATATATATATATATTTATATGTGTGTGTGTGTGTGTGTGTGTGTGTGTGTGTGTGTGTGTGTGTGTGTGTGTGTGTGTGTGTGTGTGTGTGTGTGTGTGTGTGTGTGTGTGTGTGTGTGTGTGTGTGTGTGTGTGTGTGTGTGTGTGTGTGTGTGTGTGTGTGTGTGTGTGTGTGATTGTGTGTGTGATTGTGTCTATATGTATGTATGTATATGTATATATGTATGTAGGTATGTGTGTATGTGTGTATGTATGTATGTATGTATATATGTATATATATATATATATATATATATATATATATATATATATATATCGATGTATGTATATGTATGTGTATGTATGTATGTATGTGTATGTATGTATGTATGTATATATGTATATATATATGATATATAGTATATTGATGTATGTATATGTATGTGTATGTATGTATGTATGTATGTGTATGTATGTATGTATGTATGTATGTATGTATGTATGTATGTATGTATGTGTGAGCATGTATGTGCATGTATGTATGTATGTATGTATGTATGTATGTATATGTATGTGTATGTGTATGTGTAGTGTAGTGTATGTGTAGGTGTAGGTGTAAAGTGTAGGTGTAGGTGTAGGTGTAAGTGTAAGTGTATGTGTGAGTGTGTCTATGTATGCACGTATTATATGTGTATGTATGTATGTATGTATGTATGTATGTATGTATGTATGTATGTATGTATGTATGTATGTATGTATGTATGTATGTATGTATGTATGTATGTATGTATGTATGTATGTATGTATGTATGTATGTATGTATGTATGAATGAATGAATGAATTAATGTATGTGTTTATGTATGTGTGTGTATGTATGTATGTACATATGTATGTATGTATCGATGTATGTATGCCTATATGTGTGTGCAGGTATGTACACATGGATGCACGTGTGTATGCGTACTGTCTGAATTTAAATTAAAAAAACAGATAAACCAACATCTAGCTTGCGACCAGATGTAATGAAATAACCATTCAAAGTTCGTACAACGAATAAGCGTGTTACAACACTATCAATGTGTTAACAGAGTTAACACCACCATCAGTGTGTTAACACCATCAATTTGTTTAGACAATTCATAGATTACATGTTGTTAGACAGATCATCTGATTGTTAATCGGTGCTATCCAGCATTGCGCCATTTTTTCGAGTGTTGCGCTAATGTAATAACTTTGACATACGTCATTCAGAACGCCAAACGTTGTCAGTTGCTTAGCAGTTGGCTGCTCGATGTGTTTCACATCGGAAGTAGAAATCATGCAGCTGGCCAGGCTATTACTGCTGTCGCAGTAGCATCACTTTGCATGGTTGGTTGGCCTTAGGTCGAACAGTCAGACTAGTTAGTAGGGCTGACTGTGGTTTATTGGGTGCTTGAGGCTTTTGGATTGAAACGTAGTCACATTATTTACCCGGTTGGCTTGGCGGGTTGTTGACCTAACGGCTGGCAGATTGTGTGTGTGTGTGTGTGTGTGTGTGTGTCGTGCGTGCGTGCGTGCGTGCGTGCGTGCGTGCGTGCGAGCGAGCGAGCGAGCGATCGAGCGAGCGTGCGTGCGTGCGTGCGTGTTGTTGTGAATAGTTGTATGTAGTTATACGCTATCTGTTTTGCCAAAGATCGATGTTCTCAGAGAAATTGACTTGTGATTAATGAAATTGGCTTTCGCATCGGTTTTATATATTGATCAATATTACTTTGGTGGCAGCATTTAATAAAGACAACTGTGCAAAACCGTAGGACGTGGGCAATATAATTCTCTAGAGAAAACAATCCATGTCTGAGATGCGTGGTACTTCCGTGAGAAACGTTCAGTGATGCAGCTATGACATAATATTTTTATTATATTTAGTCTGCGTCGTTTAAACAATATGCATAGCAAAAATACGTTGTTCCTGCGTAAAATAACTCCCAATTCCAGACACTATTCACAAGTCAATATCCAATTTGCTTTCTTTGACGCAAGCGCCCGACGTGTTATATTTGACAACATATTAAACACTATACGCACGTGATAACATATTAAACACTATACGCACGTGATAACATATTAAACACTATACGCACGTGATTTGCTGGCCTTGATGCCGCGGATATTTATGACCAAAGGTAAATGTGATGATCACGTGGGTAACCGCAACATTATTCACCGGAGCACCTCAATTTGGATTTGATATGTCTGCGAGACATTTGATTGATTTTATCAGGAAACCTTCGCGGCGACGACATTAGTAATTTAGTATGTCTATGTGCATTTAATACAACACGTTTTACGTGACCAGATAGTAAGAAGCGAACCCGACTATAGTTATTCGGGTTAGGTGACTGGCTTAGTTAGTGGTGGTGTCAAATTCTGTCCAAGTTTAGCGAAATTGTCTTCGGGGACACTGCATGTCGTATGGACTGTATGCGTGCCTAGACAAAAACGCCGCTGGTGTCTTCAAATGTCAACCGTGTTGACCGCATTAAGTGGTCAACGGTCAGGACAACATGGGATTCAGGCAATAGTAACACACAGATGTAATGTTAGTTCACGACAAGTCGAGACTCAAGAAAGAATATTCACACAGAGACGTGAAGACGTGTCTGAAACAAGCTGAAACTCAAGGAACATTAACACATTGTCGTCAAGACACGGCGAGGACCCGGCGGCTGCGCGGTAGAGCGCCGGATGGTCGGTCTGCCGTGTCGAAACGTTTCTTCCGCTAACATTGGCTACATATTTCGGATTTCTCTCTCTCCCCCTCTCTTATGTGTGTGTGTGTGTGTGTGTGTGTGTGTGTGTGTGTGTGTGTGTGTGTGTGTGTGTGTGTGTGTGTGTGTGTGTGTGTGTGTGTGTGTGTTGTGTGTGTGTGTGTGTGTGTGTGTGTTGTGTGTGTGTGTGTGTGTGTGTGTGTGTGTGTGTGTGTGTGTGTGTGTGTGTGTGTGTGTGTGTGTGTGTGTGTGTGTGTGTGTGTGTGTGTGTGTGTGTGTGTGTGTGTGTGTGTGTGTGTGTGTGTGTGTGTGTGTGTGTGTGTGTGTGTGTGTGTGTGTGTGTGTGTGTGTGTGTGTGTGTGTGTGTGTGTGTGTGTGTGTGTGTGTGTGTGTGTGTGTGTGTGTGTGTGTGTGTGTGTGTGTGTGTGTGTGTGTGTGTCGCTCTCCCAGCATGCAACAGAACATTAGCAACGGTCTGAACAGAACTCTGCACTACGTCAACCACAGTCTAAGAATAAATCATGTAGTTGTTTTGGAGGGCGCTTGGTTTTTTGTCAGAGAAGGTCTAAGAATTCTTGGACGCCTATTTATATATTTATTTATAAAAGAGGTCTCTTGAATTGTGTTCGTCTGCGTTAACGGTAATAATTCTGCTGTCCACGACTTAAACCGCAACATGTCCTAAATCCAGTAAATTGCCACAGCTGGCGCTAGCTTCGTTTTATTTTCCCAAGTGACCAGAGACTGTTGCTGTCCGTCGACAGTTGCTTTTCAATTTAGAAACAACACAAGAGACAGATCCAGCATATCTAATCTGTCGTCTGATGTTGCGGCAAAACCACCGCAGAGTGCAGGTGTCAGTTCGCCCGAGCCGGCCCCATGTACGTGAACTGAAGCCTAGCTGTCCTCTTCAGCCTTGTCACCGCGTGTCATTTCGCGTCGATGTTCGTGCCTTGACCTGCACAGCACATCAACCCACTCAGTCGATGTGGAGAGATGACGTGAATACACGACTAGACTCACGGCGCGTGTCTTTCACGAAGGTAATAGTCAGCCGCCCGACGTGAACATTTCTACTGCAGCACTTGGGCGAGTTCTTCTTCTTCTTCTTCTTCTTCGTCTTCGTCTCGTCTCGTCTCGTCTCGTCTCGTCTCGTCTCGTCTCGTCTCGTCTCGTCTCGTCTCGTCTCGTCTCGTCTCGTCTCGTCTCGTCTCGTCTCGTCTCGTCTCGTCTCGTCTCGTCTCGTCTCGTCTCGTCTCGTCTCGTCTCGTCTTCGTCTTCGTCTTCGTCTAGAGTTCTATTGGTCTTCTTCGTCTCTCTCGTTTTATTCTTCATTGTGTTCTTCTTCGTCTCTCGTCGTCTTCTTTTTCTACTACTACTACTACTACTACTACTACTACTACTACTACTACTACTACTACTACTACTACTACTACTACTACTAGTAGTAGTAGTAGTAGTAGTAGTAGTAGTTCATTAGTTCCCTGCAGGACGAGTCCACATTGCCTATCGCAGAAAATGTGATATTCCTAATTAAAAATTTGAAAGACATTCGTCGACGTTGGATGAACGGTTCAGAAAGCATACATGGCTTTTTCAAGGTTTCTTTTATCTTAAAAAGGCCCCCCCACCCACCGCCCTGGGGGTAATAGTTGTACATTCATTAGGACCAAGAGAATGTCATTTATACAGGGTCCTATCAGACGCTACCGAAAAGTAAAACATGTCGTGAACTGTCTCATGTTCATCATCACAATCATCATCCATGTGGCGGTCACAAACATCACGTTGATTAGTCTGCTGCAGTAGTTGGGAGGTGGCAGTTACATTCAACCAAGAGGATATGACTGGTGTCCCCGCTATAATTCGCTATCGATATTCGCACGGCGTACGTTTCGTATCACGCTGTCAGTTGGGCTCAGTCGTGTACTTTGACCGCAATGGATATGTCAACGCCAACGGAATCGATTGTTACCTTGACGGGCACTGTGGCTGTCACAACAGCCAGGCTGCAGTTCGGTCACTTCAACACGTTTATTGGGTCGTCACCACGGGAGCCGAATCATGCAAAATACAGAATGGCCTACTCCATAAACGAAATCGATCGAAGCCAAGTTCATCCAAGTATGCAGAGAGAAGGAAATGGCCGAGGTCGATTTTGCTATGACGATGTCATGTTTCTGGGTATTGCTTGTTACGTCATTCGGTTTTTTTTGCGTTCTCCGTCACGAGATTCTCGCCACTTCCGGCCTTAAATGCGAGCTATAATGTATAGGCATACACCACTGATCAAAACACATTCAGTTGTAAGGCTGTGCACATGAAATGCCAGTTTCAAAAAAATATACAAATCATATGAAATGATTACATCCGGGAAAAGAAGGAGTGATTAATTGCGTCAAATGTTACATTTATAATTATTAGCAAACTTATGGGCTGTAGTTCGGAGTGTCCCTGTGACATGGATCCCTACGTTCCCATGCAGCGGTTGCAACCGAAATTGCTGTCGCAGGCCATGGCATCCAACAGTTACGATAAACGATAACATATATAAGGATAAATAGGCTGACCATAAACGAATGATATATGAGCAACACCATTTATTTAAATTGTTTGCCTCAAAACGAATGAATCAGCAACTCGGCGCCATTCACAGGTTTATCGACTGGGTAGAGAACATGCACTGCACATGTACGTGACAGTCGCAGCGAGTGTTGGCGCTGTCACAGTGTAGCTTTGTAGCTTAACAAGTACGTAAGAGTGGGACCAAGAAGTGATCTAACCGCCCTCCCTCCCTCCCTCCCTCCGTCCCTCCCTCCCCCTCCCTCCCTCCCTCCCTCCCCCTTCCCTCCTTCCCTCCCTCCCTCCATCCTTCCCTCCTTCCCTCCCTCCCTCCCTCCCTCCCAGCCTCCCACCCTCCCTCCCTCTCTCTCCCCTCTCTCCCTCCCTCTCTCACTAATAAACATGTTATAGATGCAATAGTTAGCCTATTAAACCAGCACTGGTAACCTGTTAGAGTTGGCTGTCTAAGTAGTAATATCTCAAAACACGTTAAGGTGACTGTAGACTGGGTCGTCAACACGTAATGCGGATGGAATAAATTACTAATATGGCTCCACCTAGCGAGCGACAGACATATTAATGCTGACTGACTGCAATAGTCATTTTGGGTCGTAAGATTGCAAGTCGCCCTCCACGTGTTGGTGCGTGGAGGTTGAACCGATGCTAAACGCATAACGTGTGTTGATCTTAGCAAACTTATGAGAACATCTGTCGTTGAGTCCTTCTGTTTGGTTTCTTGTGAGCAGCCAAGTAGAAGACCAGTTGTATTCGCACTAACCGGGTCTGGCATATGGACCCACAGCGTACATTGCTCCATGGGGTTTTTCAGTTAAAAAGGCGAGTATCTTTTATGACGAAAAAAGGATGCTCAAAGACCAGGTGGACCGATGTATGTAAACGAGACGTGACAGCCTCAGCGTAGTCGGGGCGACAAACGGGGCGACAAACAGGGCGACAAACGGGACGACAAACAGGGCGACAGGGAGGAAGACAGCAGTCACACCGGCGAACCCACCTGAAAGAGAAAGTGATAGTTTGAATTTTGCTGTCACGCAGCGAATGAATGTTGCAACATGTACTGCAAATGTTGTGTGAAGCATGTTGGTCCAACACACCGTAGGATATACCGGCTCTCTGTAGCAATATAGCACGATTAAAAAGGACACATTTATAGAGGTTTACTTCATATTCAAAATAACCTGCGAGTAACTTAAAGCAACGTAGCGCAAAGGTTGACATGACAGCACAGGATTGATTCAAGTGTGGGTTCTCCTGGTTGAGGGTTCAATGCTCTAGCCACTGCACCACCGCGCACCATTTTACATTATTGCAAAGTGAAACACGCAATACTCCGTGTATTGCGTCCAACCTGTGTTGTGCTTCTTAATCTGGTCTCACTTGAAGCAGAAGAGTAGTCACATTGCCCCGTTCCATGCTACCCCATGCCAGGGGTCGCTTCGGCTGATTACGTAAGTACCAGTCCATCTCTACTCTACGTAACCCTTTACGTACCCGTCGTCAGCCAATGAACTCGCTAACATGTGCTAACATGTGCTAACATGTGCTAGCACCTCACGCAATTGGGCAATTGAGGCTAAGGCAATAGTGAATGGCGAAGTCAGTTGCTATAATTTTATAGCTCGACTTCATTCACTTCCACAGTTTGCGGAGACGATCAGCCATGGGTAGTGTAGCGCAGCGCAATACTACGGTCTCTTTCGCTACTATTCCTAACCTCTGCTACCAATCCTTCACATTTAACGCACCGTTTAATGATTACTCGCGCTAAATCGTGCGTACAGCTGATCCGCTCCTAGACCGAACAACTCGGATCACAACTGGTTATTCATATAAACAATCGAATCACGGGTTCAGTCACGCGTAAATGCTCGGCCGCGGTATCGTCGACGGAAGTGGCCAGCTAGACACACCGAAGTGGCCGTCACATCCGCTTAGTGGTTTCTCCAAACTGCCGTTGGCACATGACGGTCAGTAACAATGGCGTCTATTAACCGTAAATGCTGTTCCTGCGGCCGTCGAATCGATTGAGAGAGCGATTATTGCATCAGCGCTCGTTTACCGTGTCGCTTCCACGCCAGTGGTGATCGGTGTCATTGTCTGGTTGTTGACCAAACATGTCCGCGACATCGGTATGTCTTCAGAGCGCAGTGGCTCAGGGGTAGAGCTTCGGACTCTCGACTACGAGAACCCGGGTTCGAATCCTGTGCTGCAGTGTTAAACCGTTGGGCAAGTGTATTCACTCTACATTGCTCCAGTTCACTCAGGTGTATAAATGAGTACCTGGCAATAGACAGTGGTGGATATGGTGAACAGGTCTATCAGGGAAGTAAAGTGTAAAGCGCTTTGAACGGTCCTGAGGACTGGATACTGCGCTATATAAGAACTTGCCTTTACTTTCACATGCGACTTGGTGTCGTCTGTGCAGGGAGGTGCACCAGTCTCGCATATTGGTTTTGTCTGTGCAGGGAGGTGTACCAGCCTCGCATATTGGTTTTGTCTGTGCAGGGAGGTGTACCAGCCTCGCATATTGGTTTTGTCTGTGCAGGGAGGTGCACCAGTCTCGCATATTGGTTTTGTCTATGCAGGGAGGTGTACCAGCCTCGCATATTGGTTTTGTCTGTGCAGGGAGGTGTACCAGCCTCGCATATTGGTTTTGTCTGTGCAGGGAGGTGCACCAGTCTCGCATATTGGTTTTGTCTGTGCAAGGAGGTGCACCAACCTCGCATATTGGTTTTGTCTGTGCAGGGAGGTGCACCAGTCTCGCATATTGGTTTTGTCTGTGAAGGGAGGTCCACCAGTCTCGCATATTGGTTTTGTCTGTACAGGGAGGTGCACTAGCCTCGCATATTGGTTTTGTCTGTGCAGGGAGGTGCACCAGTCTCGCATATTGGTTTTGTCTGTGCAGGGAGGTGCACCAGTCTCGCATATTGGTTTTGTCTGTACAGGGAGGTGCACCAACCTCGCATATTGGTTTTGTCTGTGCAGGGAGGTGCACCAGTCTCGCATATTGGTTTTGTCTGTGCAGGGAGGTGCACCAACCTGGCATATTGGTTTTGTCTGTGCAGGGAGGTGCACCAACCTGGCATATTGGTTTTGTCTGTGCAGGGAGGTGCACCAACCTCGCATATTGGTTTTGTCTGTACAGGGAGGTGCACCAACCTCGCATATTGGTTTTGTCTGTGCAGGGAGGTGCACCAGTCTCGCATATTGGTTTTGTCTGTGCAAGGAGGTGCACCAACCTGGCATATTGGTTTTGTCTGTGCAGGGAGGTGCACCAGTCTCGCATATTGGTTTTGTCTGTGCAGGGAGGTGCACCAGCCTCGCATATTGGTTTTGTCTGTGCAGGGAGGTGCACCAACCTCGCATATTGGTTTTGTCTGTGCAGGGAGGTGCACCAACCTCGCATACTGTTAGTAATACAAGGTAGAGCTAGGCCTATGTATTATGTAGGGCAGGATCGAGTCCTTAGGGTTGCTCCGAGAACGGAGGACCTGCTCTGGAGGACCTGCTCTGGAGGACCTGCTCTGGAGGACCTGCTCTGGAGGACTTGCTCTGGAGGACCTGCTCTGGAGGACCTGCTCTGGAGGACCTCCTGAGGACCTGCTCTGGAGGACCTGCTCTGGAGGACCTGCTCTGAAGGGCCTGTTCAGGAGGACCTGTTCTGGAGGACCTGCTCTGGAGGACCTGCTCTGGAGGACCTGCTCTGGAGGACCTGCTCTGGAGGGCCTGCTCTGGAAGGCCTGCTCTGGAGGACCTGCTCTGGAGGACCTGCTCTGGGGGACCTGCTCTGGAGGACCTGCTCTGGGGGACCTCCTCTTGAGGACCTGCTCTGGAGGGCCTGCTCTGGAGGACCTGCTCTGGGGGACCTCCTCTTGAGGACCTGCTCTGGGGGACCTCCTCTTGAGGACCTGCTCTGGAGGGCCTGCTCTGGAGGACCTGCTCTGGAGGACCTGCTCTGGAGGACATTCTCGATCGAACACCGTCTAGATGTGTCTTAGAAGCGTTCAGCTTCGCTGCAATTAATGCGCAAAGACTGTGTACAGACATATCCACCATTAGCTTTAGTCAGGTCCTCATTCTAAAAGCTGAGTGAACTGGAGCAATGCAGAGTGGAGGAAATTGTCCGAATTCCTTCAACTGAGAGTCTGATGTTCTAACCATTGTGTCACTGCGCTCTAAAAGTAATACGCAAAACAACGACATTGTTGCCACAGTCAATAAATCAATACACCAATTGTGAGAATTCCACATACATCTCCTACTGTTAACCACCTTTGGTCGTTTCTTCCCATGTTCAAATCAGTCGCATCACTGGACAACTGGTTTCTAGTCTAGTAGTTGTCGGTGTATTTCAGAAGAAAATAGTTACAGTTATTTCTAGTAGCGCAGTGGTGCGAGCTTCGGACTCTCGACCAAGAGCTCCCGGGTGAATGAGTACTTGGCTATAGACAGCGGTGGACATTTTTGTATTAATGGTCTTCGCGCATTAAATGCAGCGTGGCTGGATGCTTCCCAGAGAAGTCGAGACGGTGTTCGATTGAACTGGTCTGTCAGGGAGTCAAATGTAAAGCTTACTAGACAATGCTGGAGATAGGATACGGTGTTGGAGAATAATCTACCTTACCTTTTATTTAGCGTTATTTAAACATGTCATTTTGACCAGCAGTGCCTTACTAGAGGGTCTTGCTCCTGCCTGACTTAATTGAGTGGTGGTCAGATCTGCAGAAGGCGCCACCATCACGACGATTTCTGAGAGATCAATCAAATGTTGATTGTGGCTTGAAGGCATTGATTTGAAGCCAGGTGTTCGATTACTCACAAACACCGTGTTGTTAATGACGTCACAACGAATACACTGTGTTGTTAATGACGTCACAACTAATACACTGTGTTGTTAATGACGTCACAACTAATACACTGTGTTGTTAATGACGTCACAACTAATACACTGTGTTGTTAATGACGTCACAACTAATACACTGTGTTGTTAATGACGTCACAACGAATACACTGTGTTGTTAATGACGTCACAACGAATACACTGTGTTGTTAATGACGTCACAACGAATACACTGTGTTGTTAATGACGTCACAACTAATACACTGTGTTGTTAATGACGTCACAACTAATACACTGTGTTGTTAATGACGTCACAACTAATACACTGTGTTGTTAATGACGTCACAACTAATACACTGTGTTGTTAATGACGTCACAACTAATACACTGTGTTGTTAATGACGTCACAACGAATACACTGTGTTGTTAATGACGTCACAACTAATACACTGTGTTGTTAATGACGTCACAACGAATACACTGTGTTGTTAATGACGTCACAACTAATACACTGTGTTGTTAATGACGTCACAACGAATACACTGTGTTGTTAATGACGTCACAACTAATACACTGTGTTGTTAATGACGTCACAACTAATACACTGTGTTGTTAATGACGTCACAACTAATACACTGTGTTGTTAATGGCGTCACAACTAATACACCGTGTTGTTAATGGCGTCACAACTAATACACCGTGTTGTTAATGACGTCACAACTAATACACTGTGTTGTTAATGGCGTCACAACTAATACACCGTGTTGTTAATGGCGTCACAACGAATACACTGTGTTGTTAATGGCGTCACAACTAATACACTGTGTTGTTAATGACGTCACAACTAATACACTGTGTTGTTAATGACGTCACAACTAATACACTGTGTTGCTAATGACGTCACAACTAATACACTGTGTTGCTAATGACGTCACAACTAATACACTGTGTTGCTAATGACGTCACAACTAATACACTGTGTTGTTAATGACGTCACAACGAATACACTGTGTTGTTAATGGCGTCACAACTAATACACTGTGTTGCTAATGACGTCACAACTAATACACTGTGTTGTTAATGACGTCACAACTAATACACTGTGTTGCTAATGACGTCACAACTAATACACTGTGTTGCTAATGACGTCACAACTAATACACTGTGTTGCTAATGACGTCACAACTAATACACTGTGTTGTTAATGGCGTCACAACTAATACACTGTGTTGCTAATGACGTCACAACTAATACACTGTGTTGTTAATGACGTCACAACTAATACACTGTGTTGCTAATGACGTCACAACTAATACACTGTGTTGTTAATGACGTCACAACTAATACACTGTGTTGTTAATGACGTCACAACTAATACACTGTGTTGTTAATGACGTCACAACTAATACACTGTGTTGTTAATGACGTCACAACTAATACACTGTGTTGTTAATGACGTCACAACTAATACACTGTGTTGTTAATGACGTCACAACTAATACACTGTGTTGTTAATGGCGTCACAACTAATACACTGTGTTGTTAATGGCGTCACTACAATTGCAGCTGTTGCGTTAATTAGTTGTGTCACATCTAACGGTAGCGCAAGTGTGTTAGTACTTGTGTCGCAACCAATGCAACTGTGTTATTAATTAAGTATCTTACAACAAGTGCAACTGTAGTGGTAATATTGTACAACTGGTCCAACTACCTATGTTAATTTACAATTTACACTTTGGCATGTCGAGCCTGAAGTCATTGACTTCAAGCCAGAGTCAAGACTTGCGCTATCTCGCTGAATTCCAAGTAAAATCGCTGGTGATGACATCTCGCTGAGCTACGCGAAGAAATAACAAACTTAGACACAGCCCAACTGGGCGAGTGTCGTCGTGCGTTTAGATGCTTTCGTAAAATATTCACACACAAAAGCGTGGTCGCTTAGACACAACCCATTCAGGAATTTGTGCAAAGTATCGTAAAGTTTCATCTACTATTCCCATCGTTTGCCTCAAACAAAGATTACAAACATGTCAATCGTGAAATTGTTTCGCCGATAGATATCTGGAGAATGAATGCCGTTAAGTTTTATTATATCACGGCTGGTAACTCGACGTCGGGAACTCGTAAACTGTCCACTCGGCTCCTGGGAAATACCGATGTTGACGTATCTGTTCGCGTCTAGCAGGCGGAGGCGGCTGACAGGCAACTACAGGAGCGACATGACATATCAGAGCGGACAATCAAGATTGGAAGAATAAAGCAATCAACGTTCACATAATTAAACAGTTATCTTGCGTTTTACGACACACGCGAGTACCCGGATTTATTGCGCGAGAGTTCACGCAGCCGCGACTCGCCAAACCCAACGGGAAATGGCAGCGCGCGTCAGGAGCTTGAATTGCGATTCCGTTGTGTACTTAAAAGCTGTTTCCTTGAAATACAACCTAGAGACTGATTGACTACAGCTGACGCGTCGCTTTACAACGCCAGCCTTATCCTCCACGCTCCCATAGGCGCCTTGAAGGTGGTACAAGAATGGGTTTTGATGTTTCTCGAACGATGAACACGTTTGACAGGAGTCCGATTCAGTTAGCAATAAGCAATAAGGTGTTCGTCCGCCATTACCCGAGCGACCAAAGAGCACCCTACACAAACAGCATTGTGCAGGTTGTCTCAATTTCTGTGAGCACATATGTAGTGTGAAGTGAGTAGAAATAATGTGTTTGTGTAGCGTGACATCAGAGCAGTCAAATTATGACAGCTGTCAGTCTGTGCATTTCTGCATATTAATACAGTTGTCACTTTGCTTGGTGATGTAATCAGGGGCAACCCGTGGGTGGTTCAAGCAGAAATGGAGGGGTGTAAGGTATGAAAGAAGTTTGTGGGAGCCTGAGGTGTGAGAAGTTCACGAATTTGTCACAGGACTTCTGTCTATGGCACTGGTGCAACTGTGTTGATGACTCTGTCCCAATAATGCAACTGTGGTGTTGATTGTGTCATACTAGTGCAACCGTGTTGGTAATTCTGTCATAAAAATGCAACTGAGTTGTTAATAATTCTATTATAAAATGTAACTGTATTGCTAATGACGCCACGGCTAATGCAGTGTTGTAAATAAGTCTACATTGTTAATTACGCCACGGCTAATGCAACAAAGTTGTTGATCGTTTCGCAACTAACGCAACTGTTTTAGTGGTGTCACATGTGACGTCACAGTGTGACGTATTCGGACCGAGTGCCTCACGTCTTGTCGTTGTTGTCACTACAGGCTTCGGCATGACGACTCCCCGCACGACGCCGGGCAAGGTGGCCCTCATCATGTACGGCTTCATCGGCTGCGCAGGCGGCTTCCTCTTCTTCAACCTCTTCCTGGAGCGCATCATCACATTCCTCGCCTACATCCTGCGATACATCCACGAGCGCGACTTGCGGCGCAAAGGGTTAATGTCCAACGGCGGCGAGCGCCGAGGTTCCCAGGTGGGTTAACGAATGAGCATGCGCACACGCATGCACGCTCGCAATCACATGTACCTACACGCGCGCGCGCACGCACGCACGCACGCACACAAGGGCGCGCACGCACACACACACGTACTCGTAAACATAAAAAGATTTTTTTTAAATAAATACATAAAGTATAAACTTATAAGTCATATTCCGAACATATGGGTCATAGTCCTGGTATTTCGAAGATAACTACAATAATAATAATGATGATAATAATGATAATGATAATGATGATGATGATATGATGATGATGATGATGATGATGATGATGATGATGATGATGATG
Organism: Ridgeia piscesae; assembly: GCA_025642075.2. Lineage (NCBI taxonomy): Eukaryota > Metazoa > Annelida > Polychaeta > Sabellida > Siboglinidae > Ridgeia > Ridgeia piscesae. The sequence goes on along the minus strand of JAODUO010000073.1, from coordinate 99,116 downwards.
ATGATGATGATGATGATGATGATGATGATAATAATAATAATAATAATAATAATAATAATAATAATAACTACTTATGCGCCAATATCCTCGAAGATCAAGCTCAGTGGCGCGACAAAACCAATGGATTAAGCAATCTCGTAATCGTGAAACAATGCGCGAGTTGTCGACGGATGGATGAAGAAGCTAGGAGGCTAAGGAGGATAGGCAGCATTAAAGAGATAGGTTTTTAGGCGTTGGCGGAATGAAACTATATTACCTTCTGATTTAACACTGGTAGGAAGCAAATTCCACACAATTGGTGCGGCAACCGAGAAAGCTCAGGTTCCAGCTTTTGTTTTCACCCGATGAATGTAAAGAGGGTTACTACTGGTTGAGCGTAGCTGTCTGGGATTTCTAGCTGGAGTGAGCATCGAATTCAGATAAGCTGGTTGCGTCGATGAGAGGACTTGACAGGCTGTTGTACACATCTGGAAGAGAATGCGCCAGTGCACCGGGAGCCAATGCAATGATTTCAGAAGCGGCACTGAGAGAAAAAACAAGAACACGTGACAACCTTTGCCAAACGGTTTTGGACACGCAATATTGTAAAGGAGCGAATTGCAGTAGTCAAGACTGCTGCTTACTAGAGCTGTTGCGATGGTTTTAGCAACAGGAAGTTCATCTTACGCCTACGGTCGCGACCACCTACCGCCGCTCAAATGGGCCTAACTGCTCCACTAATCACTGACCTTTCAAAACAACTGCCCATGTTCCCTTGTCTAATTTTATTCGTAATCGTGTAACTTGAACTAAATCCCTTGCTCGTGTAAATAGACCACATGGCCGTCGAACTTCACGCGACATTAGGTGTAAATTATTCATATCGCAACAGAAGATACAGATGCGGTTCATACAAGCAAAGAAGTCAAGTAACGCGCTGGATTCGCATCAGATAACTTGTGAAGATAACCTGTGAAGATAACTTGTGAAGAAAGAGGGAAAGAAAAAATGAACGAGATCCATCTCAGAATGTGAACTGCAGCGTAGCAACCTGAAGCGTCACCATCAGCTTAGTGTAGACGCTCCGTCAATTCAGTTAGCAACCTGAAGCGTCACCATCAGCTTAGTGTAGACGCTCCGTCAATTCAGTTAGCAACCTGAAGCGTCACCATCAGCTCAGTGTAGACGCTCCGTCAATTCAGTACACACGAAAGGGTACAATTTAGCATAAACAATTTATCTTTAATTTTTCCAATTGTTTTTATTACTTTTGTGTTGCGGAGAAAAAGTTGAAGATCAGGTGCGGCCGAAAGGCTCTGGTGGGTGGAATGTGTCGTGTCCATGGTGTCTCCTTGACGACTTGATTCAACCTTGGGCGTCCTCTTGCCTTGCCACATAAACTACAGGTTTTACTTTTTAAATTTAATATTGCGTTCTTATGACTACAACGTGTATGTTGAAGGTTTACTGGCTGCCAATTTATGCTTAGTTACTTTATTAAGGTCGAACAATGTTTCCAATTTAAAAGATTCCGCCTGCAACACGTTCAAATGGCAAACAAGACATCCAGTTTCAAAACAAAATTGATTGTCAATAATGCCGAGGTGAGCAGAATAAACCGAAATAGCATTTGATGTTTAACTTCCCCACATCCACTCAGCTGACTTCCCTTTACAAAATACTGCCCTGCAAATTTTTGGCAGACGAGCTCCTTTAATGTGTGATTAGTCGAAATCATGTGTCGTTGGTAATACCAACTTTCAGGCATATGGTGGCGGCAATGTCGACTCGTTGAAGTTGTGCATCTGTGGAGTGATGGGACGTAACGCGACGCGACGCGACGCGACGCGACGCGACGCGACGCGACGCGACGCGACGCGACGCGACGCGACGCGACGCGACGCGACGCGACGCGACGCGACGCGACGCGACGCGACGCGACGCGACGCGACGCGACGCGACTCGTTGTTTGAGCGACGCAACTCGTTGTTTGATTGTCGCTCATTTGCTTTCAGTGCGTAGACTTGTCGACTCTTTGACGTTTCCCACCAACGCTCTTGTCGTTTCGGCTGATCGCAGAACGTGTTTGCTTTCACTTTCAGGGGTCGGACGACGACAACCTCGACTCGTGGAAGCCGTCCGTCTACTGGGTGATGTTGATCCTCTTTCTTGGCGCCGTCGTCATCGCCTGCTGTGCCTCGGCCATGTATCAGCCGATGGAGGGGTGGACGTACTTCGAGAGCATCTACTTCTGTTTCGTCGCCTTCTCAACCATCGGATTCGGCGACTATGTCGTCAGTCAGCGGGCCGACTACGAGAACGCCTACCTGTATCGCTTCGGCAACTTCCTCTTCCTCGTCGTCGGCTGCTCCTGCATCTACAGGTGTGTGTCCATTGTCCACGTAGTCGACAGTCGTGACCTCCTGTAGCAGTCGTGGGTTTCGTTTGCTGCCCCTACGTTCGATGGGTTATAGTGGGATTTCTTTGTGTCCTAAACTAGGAACGCCTGCTTTAGTAAAGGGGACTGCTGTCGTCTCAAGAAGTGTCACACAAATGATATACATTATATTACGCCACTATTCAAACCCAGCTGATCGTCAGTGCTAACTCTATATAAATATCCAAAACAAACTCATGGCTAGTACATGTTCCTGCGCGTCAGCACTAGACCACCCACGTCGCAGCCGCGATCTCCCTGGCTCCATAGTTGTATAAACCACTACCATTCCGTTCAATGGGATAGTGAATTATTTGCAGTTTTCATCTGTTATCTTGCCGTAAATGAAAGCATGTGGGATTTAATCAATCCGGGTATAATTCATAGAATAATACTCATGATATATATGTTCTTTATCCTCACATAATATATTAAATATGGTTGATATAATATCAATTCAATATCTCCCCGTCCGTCCCTTTGTCCGTGTAAATGGAAGTGCGACACTCCACAAAGTCTAACAACCACTCCAGCTACTCGGACGATACATTACTTTACAGCAGCCCTAGCATACCAGTGAAATACAAATCGTTGTACATTCGGTAGCCACCATACCCAGTTCATATTCAACAGCAACATAACTAAGCTGCCTGCCCGTGATCAACACCAGCATCCATAAGAATGTAGTCCAAACAACCGACGTCTCATGCGTAGTTCCAACAATGTAAGACGTAAACAAAGCCTACGTCAACCCTCTCACGCATGAAACCAATCATGTGCAGTACAAGACCCACAAGCTCGCCGATACGCAGCGATACTGAGATTAACTCGTTATCTTCCCCTTGCAGCCTCTTCAACGTCACGTCGATTGTCATCAAGCAACTACTCAACTGGATGATCGGTAAACTTGACTGTCAATGCCAGCAGCGACGGCCGAAGCACATCCAGCAGCGACGTAACGCCATCACGCCGGGCCACACGAGGGGCAAGGCGACCGGCTCGGGCAACGGGCGAAGGACTGCGAATGATGCCGACTCGACGTACGACAGCGATAGTAGTCGGCGAGGCTCGAGCGAAATGATCTCGATGCGTGGTTTCCTGCAGGGTAACAAAATCTCGCTGGCCATGATGCAGAAGCAACTGTATGAGACGGCGCAGCGGAGTGCTCACGGGGCCTCACGAGACAGGGGCGGGTTGGAGGGCGGGGTGGGGCCGCTGGCCATACTCAACCGGAAGTTAGGCGAAGACGATGCGTAGCGCAACGCCAATATGGCGGCATTCGGGTTGTACCGAAAATGCCGCGGTTGTCGCTGGTTCTCGTAACCGTGGCAAGAAGTTGCTGTGATCTTGAACTGTTCAAGTGCAAACCAAACCTGGCGAACAACGCTGCACTGGCGCCTCAGATGTACATAGGAGGGTTGAATCTTATACGTCTTTCTCGATCGCGCACAAACCGATTTGTGCATCATCTGCTGTCCTTTTTTTCTTGTCTGTGGTCCTAAGAACGTCATTTGTCAGATGATCGAAGCATGTTCAACCTGGCGAGCATCCTGCTTGTTATCGTTAACTTGACAGAGAGCAAATGTTTGCTAAAGTGGAAGTGCACTTTGCCGACACACACATACTCGGCCACGCCTATAAGGTGGAGTAATTGAAGAATTTGTTTTCTTACTAAACGTCATCACTTATGACATATTCTGTCTGGAATCCAGAACGTTATTCGCGGCGTTATAACAGTTGGTAGGTATTTTAACGCTAGCAGTTGTTGTCAAACTTCGCATGACAACTGTACAGTGTACTAGATCTCGCATTTTTAATGTACATATTACATCTCGTGTATGATACAATTATGTATGTCAGCCTTGCTGTCTCTTTCAATATACACACACGTTTAACTGAACGTCTTCCGACTTCTATGGGTACGTCTTAAAATGACTCCTCAATTCGCGTTCCCCTGGCTTAATTTTTTTAATTCATTTTGTCACAGAGCACGATCACACACTATCCACTACGTTATGCTATGTGATCATTTATGTAGTTTGGGTACAACTTCTTTACTCACTTAATATTTGCCCAAACAGACATTAAATCAACGGATTATCAAACAGATGGAATAGTCACGTGATTGCATATTATAGTACATCAGCGCTGATGCTGTCTACATTTGTTGCTCTTTCGGTAACTCGTGGATTATAGTTTAAGTGGTTTGAACGGTACTTGTTAACCCAGCGTTATAAAATGACCTGATTATTGACCATAGCCCATATTTTCGGCAAAAGTAAAAACTAAGTAAGCGCTGCATTCATAGTAAACGCTTTCGTTGGTTATAAACCAAATCGTTGTCATTTAATTTAAACCATTTATTTCGAACACGTACATACCAATCATTTTATGGCACTATATTTTTGTTTTCGCGCAGAAATGTCTGTTAATGAACTAAATCGGAAAATTCGAAAATGTAGTTACTATATATTTTTATATATATATATATATATAATATATATATATATATATATATATATATATATATATATATATATATATATATATAGTGTCCGAATAATGTTTACGTAGGAATTACAACGTGGCGGAATAATGTTTACGTAGGAATTATAACGTGGCGGAATAATGTCCTATACTGGTTTTTTCAAGCGCCGTATTCTACGATTATTCTACGGTTATTTTCATTGCAGTGCAAACGGTATGTTATGATGAATAGGCCCGACAAGATATTATTTCTGTTTCCCTTAAAAATACAATATTTGCGGGTACATATTTTGAATATAGTAACTTTCATAACCATATTTGCTTTTTCGTACGCTGGCAAGGAAACGACCATGACGCAGAAGAGAGTCGCGAGAAGACACACGACCACAGGTCATCGGGGGATCAACAAGTCAATTAACTAATGAAGACGTCAGCACAATACGTTGTAGGCACGTCTGTGTTAACGCACTGCATTCATGCAGTAATGCCGTCATCTGATAAATGTTCCCTTGTGCTACGCCATAGAGAAAATCCCTGTCGTCATCAGATACGTTTTATGTGCTTGTGGCGCCACCTGGTACGTTTAACCTCGGCTTTCAGCTTACCAACAGCCGAAACGGAAACCCCAGCTTTGAGTGCTTACCCAGACAGTCCGGGTTCTGCCCTATAGACCCGTAGACATTTCGTACTCAAGAAAGTTTGCCTGTTGATTTAAATAATATATACATATGGCTTTAACATTCTACTAGGTGGAATTAAAAAAAAGGGAATATGGTGGCGACGGCCATTTTTCAAAACGGCTGCCAAATTCAATATCCCCGTATCTTAATAAATAGAATAGGTAAGTCGCTATAATTACAACGCTGTATCTACTACTTAGGACGGGCCACAGTTGCGTCTTGCCCTTCATTCTCGTTGGAGATTCGTTTTATCGGAGCCACAATAACTAGGAAACATTAAACCATGATGCAGTTACCGCTTGGAAGTTAATCGTTTACACATGTTCACTTCTCCATGTGGCCAAGTACTAATTCGTACACACACGTGAACTACAGCAACTCAGAGTGAACTAATCTTCGAAACAGAAACAGGTTCATTTGAATCATATGTCGTAAACACTATTCGAAGGCTCTCCACGATGGGATGAATATATATATATATATATATATATATATATACAAACATAATTACAATTGTTATTAAATGTACAGCTGACACCATTGATAGAAATCAGACCTAGGAAGGCCGTACATCTAAATTGGACTACGCCCAGAGGAGCCTACGCCCAGAGGAGCCTACGCCCAGAGGAGCACCGTCAGACGTCGATATCGTTTCACGGGTGTCGGATGGTGAACAATTGTTGTACAACTGTTGAACAACGATTTCATCGAGTGATTTTTTCCGAAACAATATAGAGCAAATACATAGGATACAATACATACAAATAAAAACAGACTATAAAAAACTAAGCAAGGAGAGAAGCACAGTTTTTATTTTATAAACAAAACATTTACGTAACGATATACCTTGGTGCTATTATTCGGATGTGTGCATACCAGGTACTCGGTTACAAATTATGACAAAACACACAACGCGTGTTCTCATACTGTTCGCAAATACTAATGCATATTAATATATTCAACACATACCACTAAATCCTAATCGTATGGTGTTTCTTGTTCATATGTTCTCCAGCTGTAATGTCTCATTGCCTTTTTAAATCTTCAATATGACTCTTCGTGGTAACAATATTCCACTATTTCGTACCAACAAAAGCCAACGTGTAGAAGACACCGATCGTCGTCATACTCCACCGCCTTGGCGACTAAATGCAACCATCAGACATTAACTGAGCCGCCAGGTTGTCTTGACAGCGAGTTGTCGCACGCTAAAATTAGACTTTCCATTAATGGAACGGATCGGTCGTATTGTGTTGATGAGAGCAGTGGTTTCACTTACTGTTTTCTCCAAGTACGTCCTCGTGTGTGTGCGCGTGTGCGTGTGCGTGTGCGTGTGCGTGTGCGTGTGCGTGTGGTATATGGTAGCGTGTTGCCAGAAGCAAGTAGTGGTGTTCAAACAAATTCTCCCAAAATAAACAAATACAACTTCTTTTCGGAAAATAATAATTATATATATATATATATGTATGTATGTGTATGTATATATATGTATATATATGTATATATATATATATACATACACACACCATATGTGTGTGTGTGTTGTGTGTGTGTGTGTGTGTGTGTGTGTGTGTGTGTGTGTGTGTGTGTGTGTGTGTGTGTGTGTGTGTGTGTGTGTGTGTGTGTGTGTGTGTTTACTCTCATTTTACTTGTTTTCCAACGGTTTCTATTAGGAAGGTAACACGCACAAACACACACATACCATTTAACTTTTAGTATACGTAGTATAACATTACACACACACACACACATATATATAATTAAGTATCATGTTATACTACGTATGTTATGTGCGTGTTACCTTCCTGATAGGAACCGTTGGGAAGCAAGTAAAATGAGAGAGAAACCACCTCTCGGTTGCACACGGCAGCTGATATTGATATATATATATATATATATATATACATATAACACGGCCCTGTAACGTACATTCTTATGTTTCAGGTGCAACAGATGCAGCGTTACGTGGGCAGAGGTTACATATTTCACTTACACTTCGTTAGTTCACTGCATCGTCTTTTTGGCTGATGTGTTTCCAAGCCGACTACATCTGTGTTTTTTAAATGTGAAACCAGTCTAACGTATAACGATATAGCATGATATATCGTGATAAGCTATGCTATGTTATAGTTCAAAACATCATGATTTGTCATGGTTTACTATGACATTCAGTGAACCTCTGCCATTTTATGGTATACAAAAATCTACCATGGTATATGATGGCATACGTGTTTCAAGAGACCATGCTAGACCACGATATAATATGTTCATAACAGAATTACTTGCCTTTTTAACAACTTACGATGCTTTCGCCTAGTTATGGTTAGCGTTATTTTCTGGTATATTTATTATAGATTATTATTAGTATTATACTATTATTTGAAGTAGCAGCCGGTGATTCCACCGTTGCCGTAAAATAGCATAAATTAGCGCCCGGGTGAATCATCGATTGTGTTGTCGTTCAACCAAAGAAGACGTCTCACACTGATTCGAAACCTTTCATGAAGTGACGAGCGAAAATAATAACCTTCTCAAGCGGACGTCGTCGATGGAATGTATTTTTGGAACACCGCACAGATTGAACGAACGCCTTGAATCGCCACGTAAACCGTCTGTCTGCAGATGCTCGTCTTCTGCGATATCCAGTTTGAAATGAATCCGACTTGACGCCATATTAGACGATTCGCCAAGAAAGTCCGCGTCTTGTCGCGGTGGCGTCTAAATATACCAGCGCATTGGTCGCGTTCTCGGGCAATGGGCCAGTAGTGGACATCGCGTTCACGTTTTGTGTTTTAGATTCTCCGCGGAATCCAGTCTCATTTCGATTACTGCTGGAATGTTTTAATGATGTTTGTTCTGGTACCTGGAATATTGACACACAGCAAACACGCCGCACTCCAAAGAACCCGCGTGTGAACTACTGCGACGAGAAAGTGAAAATAACGCGCGGTTCGTCTCAACAATGTGAGGTTCACCAACATGTGTGTGTTGGTCTCCCTGATCCTAAAGGTGGATCTTTGACCGCGGCAATAAATAATACATAAATATTAAGATTTCACCTTATGTTGATCTGCATACACATGTCGTTGAACCGCAAATGAACAATAAAATCGCATCAAACCGTCCGTTATTGCCTAGTGCTCGGACGGTGATCCATCACAGCCGAGTCCACTAATATCGCTGCTACGTAGCAACACGAAGCTATAAGCGAAACAACACTTAACAACTAATTGTCTAAGTTAATAGAAAACGACACAAACCACGGCAATGTAGTAAAGACCGTCGCATCCTCTATCGTATTGACAGGTTCTGGAAACTTTTCATATTCAGCCACTCACTAAGATTAGGTCATACTGCTATTATTATATAAATCACAAGCTTAAGAAAGAGAGAGAGAGAGAGAGAGAGAGAGAGAGAGAGAGAGAGAGAGAGAGAGAGAGAGAGAGAGAGAGAGAGACACAGGGACAGAGAGATAAAGAGAGGGGGGAGAGGGAGTGAATGGGAGGGGGAGGGGGGGGGGGCAGATCTAAAATGGGTGCAGAAAGAGCCCGGCCGTCGGAATGAAATTGTTTGAGAATGTTTTGCCGCAGTGCCACCCAGCCACCGTCAGCCTATCCTCCGGCAGCTCGAACCACTTCTCAAATGAAGATGGCGGGAGAGTAATACTTATGAAAAATAATCCCTCCCTACCCTAAATATTGAGGCTAGACTATAGGCCTAATATACAAATGTTAACAAAGTTAAGTTTAAATGAGACTATCATTTATTTTATATTTGTACCTTTTCAGGTTACATCGTTGCCAACATTTATGGATAGAAGCAAATATAACATATAACTTTACAAATACGCAAGATGATTTTAATGAACGCAACAACGTCATCCATTGTAATCAATCGGTCACGTGACGTCATCATATGACGTATCAAGTTGTTTATCATTAGTGTTTTGAATCAATAAATGGCATGCCAGGTTTCGTTACATGGCCTATATGCAACGTGAATTACTAGAGTTAATCGACTGTAGGTTCTCAGTGTCTCACGGTGAAACACAAAGACGGACTAGAAGCATTTAATTAGTTCTAGCCACATGCTCGGTATGATGCACTGATCAACATATGAATTCCTAGCCAAAATGGCGGCATACACTCAATTGAATACATAGCCAAGATCAGTCTGTGTGTGACGTCAAACCTTAATGACAGTCTTGTTATTTCTTGTCATCTACCACCAGCGTACCATGAAACGTGCTACATCTAATGATCTACTTTCTCAGCTATACCATCTGTCCTTGGAACACTTCTTGCCACGTGACTCAGCTAGCATGTCTCAGCCACGTCACTCAGCTAGCATGTACACACTCACATTTATTCATGTATTCAAATGCAAATGATTACAGACAAGGAGCAAATATATATTATTTCCTACCACTGCACTGATATTTTACTCTTCCAATACGATACGAGCACGAACAAAACGATGTGTTTGATAATAACATTTTATTATATACTCCTGTAAGGTGTCATATAAAATTATTAAATATAACACATATAAGCAAACATAATATACTAATATGCACACTATCACCAGTTTGTTCACACCGGAGAATCAGTTGGTACTGAAAAATATTGATTGTCCTTAACCTTTGACCTTTATTCCGAGACTAGACCCGAAGGCGACTGACATATCTTAGTGGGAAGATTAAATTAGACAACGTCAAAGGAAATGATATCTCAGAAGATTACGGTTTTCACGAGTGACTATCCTCCTATAGTTGGATACGTTTCTTTCACATAACTCAAAGATGTCACTTATGGGTGGAAACAATCACGATAAATACATATATATATATATATATATATATATATACTGATAGATAATATGGAACTTGCAGTTTTTTAATACAGCATTAGTATCAAATTACTTTACCGTTTACTTACTAGATGGTGCCACTGTAGCAATGTATTTCCCCTGAGATACGCTATGACAGTCAACCCCCATGTTCTACTTGACTTCACAAACTTACGAGAACACCCATCAAGTGAATGCCTAATTTCTGTTCATACACTGGAAGCTTGGAGCACATTTTGGGACTAGAACAAACCATTTCGTTGATCTAATGTTCCTTGTATCACGGGTGTTCAACACAGCAGTGACTTGAAACTCTTCTTCAGTGGTTGGTTATTCTTCTATCAGGTGTTTTTATAGCACGCATTCAAAGTACCCATTCTAACTTGTAATTTTTGGAACGAAAAAACAAAGTACAGCTTCATAAACAGCAATCAAAGTGTGCAGTTGTAACTTATGGCAGTTAAACAATTCAGTAATACAAACAATTCTTTAACAGAATGCCAGTGATATTGACAAGGCTCCATATGTGTCTGTAATCATTGCAGTACCAAAGTATAAATAGACATATATGGGAAATAAATTAGCTCTTGGTATATACACTGATATTGGCATAAAGAACCATGAGAATTCATGAAAGCAAACAGATCTGTATCAGTGTCTCACAGGTGTAAACGTGTGGTTGACGTCCTTGGGGGGGGTCTTGTTTCTTGCTGGTTACCTGCAACAGTGACACTTGAAGTCAGAAACGTTTTCCAAAGCATGATCACACTGGTTACACACTGGACAACTTACGCTCTGAGTAAAATTTGACATACATCAACATTTACTTATTTCAGCCTAACTGGGACACTTTTGTTGATAGATTGTATTGGTGGAATGACTTGTTGCCAACTATTATTATTCCTACATTTTCCTCTATTAGTAATATACACAACTTGCAAGAAACCCTCCTGCATTATGCAATGTCTTTGTCACCATTTTATTACCAATCCTACACATTTCCTCCTTGTATTATGTATCACGTGTCTGTTGATCATTAATCATTTGTCGTTATCATACACAGTGTTAAAGAATATTATCTAACTATCAAGTCTACACCTCGTTACATTTGTCCTGTCTAGTATGTCTTCGTTCCTTATACCCTCCTAGCTGCCAGAATAGTTTTTGTCAAGTTACAACTGCCGCTTCACTCAGGTTTCTGCGTTCACTGGATTTCCATTTCCCGTGTTTGCCATTGTACAGGAGTGATAACAAGATGATGCGTAATGTTGATATATTCATTGATGTCATTTCATTATTAAACTGGTTCATTGCAAAGCCAGCCATACACGGCCTCCTAACAGAATCACATCTGAGGTGACGTCACCAGCCATCAACAAATCATCTTCTAAAAAATAAAAAGCATTACTTGTAACAAGATTTAAAAAGACAAGATCGCCACCTTGAGAATCAACTCTAGATGGCAGGTGGACAAGGAAGCCCTTTGGCTTATCGAGAGTCCAACCTATCTATCTAAATGTACCCCGCCCTTCTTAGGTATATGTTGATTTCATTTTTAAACATATCAACACTAGCACCTACACGATCAGCCGATAATCTGTTCCATTTTGGAATGCTGCTACTTGATGTGTTTGTAGGAGTGATCATGTCTTGGGCGACATAGTGTTTCTAACAATTATTCATCTACTGTGGGCACCTGAACCATGTGAACTGACTCAATTATCCCAATTATGTACGACCATCACCCATTAACAGTGTCCCATTATCAGCCACATGAAGCAGCTTTCCTTGTCATTATCTGACCAGCCTCCCAGGGTGGGGCCCGCCTGTCTTCAACCTCCCAGGGGGGCCCCGTCTGTCTTCAACCTCCCAGGGGGACCCGCCTGTCTTCAACCTCCCAGGGGGGCCCGCCGGTCTTCAACCTCCCAGGGTGGGGCCCGCCTGTCTTCAACCTCCCAGGGTGGGGCCCGTCTGTCTTCAACCTCCCAGGGGGGACCCGCCTGTCTTCAACCTCCCAGGGGGGCCCGCCGGTCTTCAACCTCCCAGGGTGGGGCCCGCCTGTCTTCAACCTCCCAGGGCGGACCCGCCTGTCTTCAACCTCCCAGAGGGGCCCGTCTGTCTTCAATCTCCCAGGGTGGGGCCCGCCTGTCTTCAACCTCCCAGGGGGGACCTGCCTGTCTTCAGGATGTGCTGTAGCTATACTTACATTTCATCGAGATCATCGAGTCCAAGCTCAGGGAAGTCGCCTGTTGTCACCTGACTTGGCTTCACAAACCCACCGTACTTTGGGGGACACTCAAAGTACTTCTTGCCTTGCACACTGCAAACATAACAGTCATCCATTAGCATGGTTACTACAATTTAAGTTCCATAATTAATTCAAATCACCCAACATATTTTTTATATGCCACTTTAAATGACATTAAAATAAAATTATGTGTATGCTGAATACGGCAAAGCTACAAAGACTTGCTTTCAGCAGACAGTACTTTTTCAAACAAAAACACTTGATTCAGAATCTATTTAGAGCAAACACAGCACACACATACACACACACACACTAGTTATTATCAATTCAGTACGTGGGTTCTATTAAAACAATAGGCTCTGCAATTGTCTGCTACTCGTTTGAAATCTGACTTGACACACTTAGAGTACCAGGTCTACAGTTCTGATACGTGCTACAAGGTGGATTGCTGATATTACTGGGCCATCAAATTCATTGTCGGACTTTTAACATGTTACATTGTTCAGGCCTGGTTGGCCCTTAATATTTGAGACTGTTGATGAATAGAGCACAACTGAAAAAGGCTATATTAGAGACACCAGCACTTATTTGATTATAAAAATCTATAAAATATACACATTTCACAAAATTCAAAGTTTTATGTTGACCTTTCCAATGACCATAGTTCTGTAGTGGACATCACTGACCACAAGGAGCAGAGCCTGAAGGATTGGTACAAATGATATATATTCAGTGTAAAATATAAGTCTAACAGAGTCGTTATCATAACGGAAGAATGATACCACAGGTGGTAATGGAATTAAATAGTGTGTCACAATAATTAAACAAGGTGCCAGAATCAGAATTGCATAATGATATATAATTTTATGGAATAAACAGATCTAGGGCAGTGTGTGTGTGTGTGTGTGTGTGTGTGTGTGTGTGTGTGTGTGTGTGTGTGTGTGTGTGTGCGCGTGCGTGACGCACGCGTAGGAATACCGTTATTCTGGATATCCCGACTTGTGTCACTAATTAACTGTGCATTGGCCTAATCTAGAAACTGTGCGAAACACCTGATGTTTGTGTTGTCCATAAACAAGTTGAGCTATAAAAACCATGCTATTTCATTAGAATCACTGTTCATATCGCAGACACTGTGTCTTGTGTGGCAGGGTTGAGTTATCCATTATGACAGTGTGTTTAGTTGACTGATGACAGACAGCATGTGTCATAGTGTTCAGTTGGTCATTATCTCTCTACAAAACTGACACCAGTCTCTAAACATGTGATACACAAGAACAAGAAAGTTTATTTTTGACCCCAATAGACAATCGAACAACAAAGAATACAAGTATATATCTACATATGCGTAGATATACGTATAGATACACCCACATATAGACACCTAAATATACATATATTATATATATGTATATATATATATATATATGTATATATATGTATATATATGTATATATATATATATATATATATATTATATATATATATATAGTATATATATATATATATATATATATATATATATATATATATATATATTTATATATTGTACACACAAACAATGTAATTCTGCAGTAATATAATAGAAGGAGCTGTGACTCCTATTAAGACTTAATAGTCGCTATCACAGGAGCAAGAGCAGGTGTCCGAGCCACTAAAGTAATTGTGAATTGCGATTTATACAGGCTGTATTCACAGAAGTACGATGTGCAGATAAACAAAGAGAAATCAAGTTATGTGCAGGACAACCCGTCGTATGTCTTGCTTCAATATAGACATTTGCATATAAGCAATACACAGATATAGTATACACATACATTATATTTGTTGACATAATATGAAGCAATTGAAGACTGTACAAGTTTCAACATATTTTAGTAAACAAATTATTTCTGACATAATTAGCAAATCCTCGGTAACTGTGTGTTTCAAATCTCGCAGCAACTAATTTAGGGGTATTGTCAATATGATATGGTAAGTTGTATCTTAAAAACTTTTTTGCAAATTCATGTTTTATTTTAAATAAGTACAACCCAGTTGTCCTCCTTGTATTATAATTATGTACAGATGTTATTGCATTACATTTCCAGTTTAAGAGATAGGCTGGTAAATTGTTTTTATAAGCACTTAAAATAGAGTTGAAGTTCATGTAATATTACAATATCGTCTATTTTTTTGAAATAAAGTTTTTTTAAACGTGGCTCAGAGTGGGAATTGTATTTGCTTATAGTCAAAATTATTAGAGCTTCCTTTTGAATTTACTATTTCCGGCTACCTTGGTAACCCCACGCTAAGATACAATAATGGATGAGATAATAATAGTTAAATATATAAAAGGATTTAAATTTCTAATGGAAATATGTATTTTTATCTGTTCAAAATGTCGAAAAATTTTGAACACTCGTTTGATAATTTAACAACATCCGTCTTCCAATTTAAATTTGTATCTAAAGTTAAACCTAATATTTTTTATTAATTCAATCTTTCAATTTGTGGTCCGTTTAATGCTAAGTGATTAATTTCTGACTTTGTCTTGCATATATATGGACAGACATAACATTGCATTTGTTCATATTTAGTGATAATCTAGTAATGTTTATCCATTCATGTATCTTTTGAAGTTCATAATAAAAAATTATAAAAAATTACAGAGTTTTGTTCAATAAATGTTTATGAAAATGATTGATTGAGCTAAATAAAGTGGTATCGTCAGCATACATAATAACATCAAACATTTTACTATCCTTTGGAAGGTCATTTATATATATATATATATATATATATATTAACTATAATAAGTTCTTGCCAGCATAATACACAACAGAACTGATTAGAAGATTACTACCAACAGTTGAATGTATTCATTTCTGTTGTACACTTTACAACTGTATAATACATTCCTATTGTACACTTTACAACTGTATAATACATTCCTATTGTACACTTTACAACTGTATAATACATTCCTATAACACAATAACTGACTACACTGCAATTTGTAACATCATCTCCAGTGACGTGTGTGAAAACATTACTAATGCAGATCTTATGCAGTGGCAAAAACAGACTTCTACAATTATTTGATGACTTTAAGGTAGGCTCTCTAGAATGCTTCATGCTGAGTACATCACAATATAGCACCGCGGACAGACCGAGTGCTGGTAAGTCATGCCGAAGGCTGGTACAGTTCACAGTTTCTACTCATAGTGCATCTGCTTTTGCAATGATGATAAATGCAAACTAATGCTAGTGCATGGTGCATCCTTGCCGCATCTCAAAGTCAACATCTGGTGCACAGTAAATTCAACAACAGGCATAAACACAGATGTCTGCAAATTTAATTTAAAAAAAGTAATAAAGATTTATTGAATAGCTATTCAGGAAAAAACACCATTATTGAACAAGATATAAATGGATCTAGAAAACATCCTGAGTGCCGAGACGTGACTTCTGTGTCTAGTTATTATTAGACACCACTTCATCCGCAGGGATAACAAAGAATGACCAAAACTGGTTAAACCTAAGGTGACGACAGCTAATAGATTCTCAAAGGACAATGCCAACTGTTGTTTGTTATTCTTACACTGACAAAACAGGTTAAATATTCAAAGAAGATGCAAAAACGCTTGATCCAAGAAGCCCAAGGAGACGTGTGGTGGCCATCTGGGGTTGACATTAGGGAAATAACAACGGAGAGATCAGTGCAATCACAGCGCACTGTTTTATTGTAGATGATACACCCAACCTACGGAGAGATCAGTGCAATCACAGCGCACTGTTTTATTGTAGATGATACACCCAACCTACGGAGAGATCAGTGTAATCACAGCGCAGTGTTTTATTGTAGATGATACACCCAACCTACGGAGAGATCAGTGTAATCACAGCGCAGTATTTTTATTGTAGATGATACACCCAACCTACGGAGAGATCAGTGTAATCACAGCGCACTGTTTTTATTGTAGATGATACACCCAACCTACGGAGAGATCAGTGCAATCACAGCGCACTGTTTTTATTGTAGATGATACACCCAACCTATGGAGAGATCAGTGCAATCACAGCGCAGTGTTTTATTGTAGATGATACACCCAACCTACGGAGAGATCAGTGTAATCACAGCGCAGTGTGTTATTGTAGATGATACACCCAACTTACGGAGAGATCAGTGTAATCACAGCACACTGTTTTATTGTAGATGATACACCCAACCTACGGAGAGATCAGTGTAATCACAGCGCAGTGTTTTATTGTAGATGATACACCCAACCTACGGAGAGATCAGTGCAATCACAGCGCAGTGTTTTATTGTAGATGATACACCCAACCTACGGAGAGATCAGTGTAATCACAGCGCAGTGTTTTATTGTAGATGATACACCCAACCTACGGAGAGATCAGTGCAATCACAGCGCAGTGTTTTATTGTAGATGATACACCCAACCTACGGAGAGATCAGTGTAATCACAGCGCAGTGTTTTATTGTAGATGATACACCCAACCTACGGAGAGATCAGTGCAATCACAGCGCAGTGTTTTATTGTAGATGATACACCCAACCTACGGAGAGATCAGTGTAATCACAGCGCACTGTTTTATTGTAGATGATACACCCAACCTACGGAGAGATCAGTGTAATCACAGCGCACTGTTTTATTGTAGATGATACACCCAACCTACGGAGAGATCAGTGTAATCACAGCGCACTGTTTTATTGTAGATGATACACCCAACCTACGGAGAGATCAGTGTAATCACAGCGCAGTGTTTTATTGTAGATGATACACCCAACCTACGGAGAGATCAGTGTAATCACAGCGCACTGTTTTATTGTAGATGATACAACCAACCTACGGAGAGATCAGTGTAATCACAGCGCAGTGTTTTATTGTAGATGATACACCCAACCTACGGAGAGATCAGTGTAATCACAGCGCACTGTTTTATTGTAGATGATACACCAACCTACGGAGAGATCAGTGCAATCACAGCGCAGTGTTTTATTGTAGATGATACACCCAACCTACGGAGAGATCAGTGTAATCACAGCGCAGTGTTTTATTGTAGATGATACACCCAACCTACGGAGAGATCAGTGCAATCACAGCGCAGTGTTTTATTGTAGATGATACACCCAACCTACGGAGAGATCAGTGTAATCACAGCGCAGTGTTTTATTGTAGATGATACACCCAACCTACGGAGAGATCAGTGTAATCACAGCGCAGTGTTTTATTGTAGATGATACACCCAACCTACGGAGAGATCAGTGTAATCACAGCGCAGTGTTTTATTGTAGATGATACACCCAACCTACGGAGAGATCAGTGCAATCACAGCGCAGTGTTTTATTGTAGATGATACACCAACCTACGGAGAGATCAGTGTAATCACAGCGCAGTGTTTTATTGTAGATGATACACCCAACCTACGGAGAGATCAGTGTAATCACAGCGCACTGTTTTATTGTAGATGATACACCCAACCTACGGAGAGATCAGTGTAATCACAGCGCACTGTTTTATTGTAGATGATACAACCAACCTACGGAGAGATCAGTGTAATCACAGCGCAGTGTTTTATTGTAGATGATACACCCAACCTTCACGGAGAAAGACATCACTGCTGAGAATGACGACAGCAGCCGAGATATATGAGTCCTTTGGTTATCGGTAGATATACACTCCCTACGGTAAATCAGGCGAATATAGCGACTCCTTTGTGTTGATCACCCCCCTGGGAGATATATGAACTCCGCGCAGGTTGTCAGGTGAGATATACACCCTTTGTTTTCACAGAGAAAGACATCACTGCTGAGAATGACGACAGCAGCCGAGATATATGAGTCCTTTGGTTATCAGGCTGAGATATGACTCCTTTGGTTATCAGGCCGAGATATATGACTCCTTTGGTTATCAGGCCGAGATATATGACTCCTTTGGTTGTCAGGCTGAGATATATGACTCCTTTGGTTATCAGGCTAAAAGATATACGACTCCTTTGGTTATCAGGCTGAGATATACGACTCCTTTGGTTATCAGGCTGAGATATATTACTCCTTTGGTTATCAAGCCCGAGATATATGACTCCTTTGGTTATCAGTCAAACTTTTGTTATCATCAATTTTCCCCTTTTTGGTAACCCACCCCCAAAAAATAATACTCCTTGGTATCAGGCTTAAAAAGATATAAACCCCTTTTGGTTATGAGGCCCCCAAATTACTCCTTTGGTTATCAACCCGACATATATGACTCCTTTGGTTATCAGTCAAACTTTCTACCATAACAATTTTCCTTTTCGGTGAAACCACCCCTACATAATACTACCGTGCAGTGCAGTTGCAATTTAAAAAGAAAAAATCATGTAATGACGGCCCCCAAATGACTAGGATAAGAATTGTTTGTGATATTGACGTAACCTGTTGACATTCACCACAACACAGTGACTGATTATAACGTAGGCACTCACATAACTGAATACAACCACAACACAGTGACTGATTACAACGTAGGCACTCACATAACTGAATACAACCACAACACAGTGACTGATTACAACGTAGGCACTCACATAACTGAATACAACCACAACACAGTGACTGATTATAACATAGGCACTCACATAACTGAATACAACCACAACACAGTGACTGATTATAACATAGGCAAACTCACATAACTGAATACAACCACAACACAGTGACTGATTACAACGTAGGCACTCACATAACTGAATACAACCACAACACAGTGACTGATTATAACGTAGGCACTCACATAACTGAATACAACCACAACACAGTGACTGATTATAACGTAGGCACTCACATAACTGAATACAACCACAACACAGTGACTGATTATAACGTAGGCACTCACATAACTGAATACAACCACAACACAGTGACTGATTATAACGTAGGCACTCACATAACTGAATACAACCACAACACAGTGACTGATTAAACGTAGGCACTCACATAACTGATACAACCACAACACAGTGACTGATTAAACGTAGGCACTCACATAACTGAATACAACCACAACACAGTGACTGATTATAACGTAGGCACTCACATAACTGAATACAACCACAACACAGTGACTGATTATAACGTAGGCACTCACATAACTGAATACAACCACAACACAGTGACTGATTACAACGTAGGCACTCACATAACTGAATACAACCACAACACAGTGACTGATTACAACGTAGGCACTCACATAACTGAATACAACCACAACACAGTGACTGATTATAACGTAGGCACTCACATAACTGAATACAACCACAACACAGTGACTGATTATAACTAGGCACTCACATAACTGAATACAACCACAACACAGTGACTGATTATAAGTAGGCACTCACATAACTGAATACAACCACAACAGTTTGACTGATCTTAACGTAGGCACTCACCATGAACTGGATACAACCACAACACAGTGACTGATTACACGTAGGCACTCACGACACTGAATACAACCACAACACAGTGACTGATTATAACGTGGCCCCACATAACTGAATACAACCATAACCCAGTGAAGATTAAACTAGGTTTTCAACTGCCTATTAATACACTGATAGGTAAACACAAACTAGTGACTGATTCATAACATATGGCACTTAAATGACTGAATACAAACCAGTAACACATGATGATTACTAGGCACTCACATAACTGAATACAACCACAACACAGTGACTGATTATAACGTAGGCACTCACATAACTGAATACAACCACAACACAGTGACTGATTATAACGTAGGCACTCACGTAACTGAATACATCCACAACACAGTGACTGATTATAACGTAGGCACTCACATAACTGAATACAACCACAACACAGTGACTGATTATAACGTAGGCACTCACATAACTGAATACAACCATAACACAGTGACTGATTATAACGTAGGCACTCACATAACTGAATACAACCACAACACAGTGACTGATTATAACGTAGGCACTCACATAACTGAATACAACCACAACACAGTGACTGATTATAACGTAGGCACTCACGTAACTGAATACATCCACAACACAGTGACTGATTATAACGTAGGCACTCACATAACTGAATACAACCATAACACAGTGACTGATTATAACATAGGCACTCACATAACTGAATACAACCACAACACAGTGACTGATTACAACGTAGGCACTCACATAACTGAATACAACCACAACACAGTGACTGATTATAACGTAGGCACTCACATAACTGAATACAACCACAACAGTGTTGTTTTTCAGCTGCTCTTTAAAACACTGTGGGTCTGTCACCTGATGTCAACACATGGTCCCACAAGACTGACATTGACAGAGCCAGTGAGTGTGACATGATTGATCTGCACGCACGCACGCACGCACGCACGCACGCACGCACGCACGCACGCACGCACGCACGCACGCACGCATGCATGCACACGGGTCTTTCTGAAACCTGCCAATAACAATAATCTAACAGTAACCTTCAGCCCGAAGGACTCTAAACTAGGGTATTTCTAAATAAACTGCCGTATTAATACATGTCTACGATAGGTAAATTACAAAGCTTAGGATGCTGCGGAGTCTCATTCAAATCATGGAATGGCCTTGTTAAGATCGGTTATGTCTGAAAAGGAAACCTGTCAACAACATATATTCCAGCCTTTCCAGGAAAGAAAATTAGCAATTTATGTTCCGATGAATGCAAAGCCAACACAAATTCTGTTTAATAAAACCAAAAATTTAATACCTACCATGTGCCAAGAGCATTTACTATGTTTCAAGTTACAGTTTTTATATGCACACAATTAGTGATAACAAACTCATAAATTGTTTCTTAAACACATGCGCTGAACAATTACCAGTGATTGTAATTTTGTTGCAAGTTCTTATTTTGTGAACAGATGCACAATAACAAGCACAAAAGAAGTGAAACAATTTGGTTTTGACCTAATTAGACACCAGGTGGTCTTTGTGTTTTTTCCACAAACTCGTCCAAATTACTGCCTGAAGACAAGATACCTGCAAATGCATAAATACAGAATTTAACATCTATAGAGGCTCATACCTGTGCCAACAGAACCATAACATCAGTTAACGTCCTGTTGTCACACCTGTGCGTTCTAGCCAATGAAGACGAGAAATTATCTGGACCAAACTAACAAAACGTTGGCAGACTAAATGACCGCATGATGTATGATGGTAATAAACCCCCCACGCAGCTGTGTAATTGTCATCATTTGAATACAGCTTAGTCTGAGTCAATCCTACCACCTGTGTCTATCATATGGCGGCCAGCTTGCTGTCTTCATACGGCTCTTCAGTGCCATCTAGAGCTAACTAGTGACACGCCTCAAGTCAGTGTGGACACTGACCTCATCTGTCCATTAGTGCTGCGATGATGTGGCTAACAGGAAAATTAAGATACAGGTGCTGCCACATGTTGGATAAAGAATTGGTTACAAATCACAGGATGATAATGAATTAAGTAAGTGTACATCAGGGTTACATAACATGTAATGCTTTAGCATCTTCGGATTCTTGACTAAGAAAACACTGTGTTGCTGTTTCAAACTGTGGGCAAGTTTTTTCATTGCTCCAATTCTTTCAGCTGTATGAATGAGTACCTGGCTGTAGACAGTGGTGGATATTTGTGTACGAACCATAGATATTAATTGCAGCATGACTTGATGTTTCTCAGGGAAATGGATGGAAGATGGAGTTGAACTGAACAGGTCTGCCCTGGAATAGAGTCAAGTGCTTTGAGCAATCTTCAGGATTGAATACTGCACTATATAAGAACTTACCTTTACTTTTTTACAATGGTAAGTAGCAGTCCAAATGTCAAGACGTGCCAAAATATCAAGTTATAGTTACCTGCATATTCATCGTAACATCTAATCAACATTAACTCCAGAAGTGTATGCGTGTGGACATTCAAAAACAAAACTTATTTACCTGCCATCATTCTTGCCGAGTGGTTCGTCATACTGGACTCCCACCCAGTGACCTGGCTTGAAATCTGTCATACCTGCAACAAGGTTCAACTTGTGATAGACTGACAGAACTAGATCCTTAATCATTTCCCTATAGTGTGTTCTGTTTGTATCTGTGGATATACCACAACACAGCTACTGTAATGTCTGTCTGTATCAACTTACAGATATAATAATTGTTATGCATACACGTACATTTCTAGACATCTATAATTTGTATGTGATCAAATACATAGCGAATAAGTCTTTGAACACCAAAAATAGTAATTTTTTGCAATATATATTGTGTCTTTTCAGAGAGCTGAGAATTCAAGACAATTAACACGAGGCCCCGAGTTGTTTCATGATAAATTTCAAATAAGAATTGCAGTTGCCCGGCACAAAATTACAAAATGACAGGCCATGATTTCAAGTTCTGAACCAAAGGTAGTTGACATTTCTAAGCGGGTTCGTTGTATCGATGTAACAGTGAGACGGCTGAGGGAGGTGACATTGACAATGACATTGCACTCACCTACATACATGACAGTTCCTCTCTTCACTGGCTGGCCGACCACTGTCACCTCACACCTACAACACATGTCCTCATTGCAGCCTCAGTGTGTCAGGGTGGTGGGTCCCAACACCTTGGGGACTGTGTCACTCTGATGTAGAGCTCTTAAGGGAAAATTCATCATTAAACAATTCCATTGTTAAATTGAATGAGTTTTTTTCTCAAAATAGAAATATCTGTTGCCATAATACAGAGGACATTATTTCCATGAGACACCAGTGACAATATCCCGTTGACAATTTCCAGGTATTCAAGATCACTGTTAAAGATCAAAATTGATTTTAAGAGTGCAAGGAAATCATGTTAAAGAGCTCTTAACAATGCTAGTGAAATGCTCTCAGCAGCCCTGACACACAGCCTATGCACAAGTGGAATCAATGCACACTGAATCAACTGTACTTTGCCCTAGTTCTTGTCTTCTACGGTTATGACTGTGGCCGTAACAACCAGGAGAATGCATGTGTCACATATCAAAAGGCTATTCCAGGAAATGCCAATAAGTAGCCATCTGACCTTTCCTAGGCCTGTGGTAGTGTATTTTTTATTGGTATGTACTTTGAAATAACTTGTAACATCAGCCACACTCAAATGGAACAAAATGACTGGATAACTGTGTCACTTCCATGTTTGATAAGTTAACCCATTTTATCCGGAATACGATTCTAGTCGTAGTTACCCTTTTTATCCGGAATACGATTCTAGTCGTAGTTTGCACTTGACACGGCTTCCCTGCACTCTGACGTTTTGGAATCCCATTGGCTGGTTAACACCGAATGACGTCAGTATATCGGGATCACTAGGAAACTCATATTTTTCAACCAATCGGTGCCGTTCTTTGGGTATTTGCAGTATAAAGCGGGTACCCCCAAGCTAAAGTGAAATCAAAGATGGCGTCGAGTCGCAAAGATCGTTAAATATTGACGTATTTTGAAGGATAACTCCGCTAATTTACTTCATACTGGTTATGACAAGAAGGCCGACAAGTGGATAAACAATATAAGATGGACGGTTATGGTATTTGATGCGACATTTGTCCGTGAAGATATACTTTGAAGCCATCGAAGTGGGTCAGCCGACAACGGCATCAATTTTCGCCCACCTCACTCCACGCAGTATTTTTGGCACCAAACAAAGTTAAGATTATTTCCAACGACACTAACTACTTCATAAATAAAGTGACGTTGAAATGTTGACCAAAGTTGTTACTTTAGAGTACTTCTGTACTAGTTATAAGAAATGAGCCACAGAATTATACATCGTTGACAGAAAATATTTAACAAATTTGCATATTTCCGCTTAGCGGCGCCACACATTGGGGTTTCAATCGACTGATATGGGGGTATTACAAACAATTTTACATAATGAGATTATTATCCAAGATGTGTGGACAAGTTGTATACCTTTATTTTCAGCAGAGACTAATGCATAAAATAAACTCAACTTGCTCTTTGACATGTTGCTTCCTTCATGGCGAAAATGTCGGGTGAAAAGTAATGTGACAAACCTCAACATAGGTTTGAATTTATTGGGCATGTTTTGCCATATGCCACACATAATATAAATGATAAAACTATGAGTTTGTTGATGCGACTGTATAGTTTATTTTATCTACTTTCTAAAGGTATATCACATTTAAAAATTGATTGACAAATAATAAAGTTATGTCCATTTTAAATGAAGGGCTGTCATTTTTTAATGCTGACAGATTGGTTTGAGGAAATGATCAGTAACTGGCTGCAACTCGTCTGCACTAGCTTCAGGATAAAATGGGTTAATACACCTGAGTGCACGGAGTGCCCAAAGACAGGTGAAATTATGACGGATCCTTTTATTTATTAGGCAATTAAAAATATAACCTGTCCATTACGATATCAAACTTGTTGTTCAGTACACTTGCTGCCAATAATAGCCATGGATGTGGCAAAGTAATTCACAGTTAGTCTTTTATAGGATCATTAACATCTGTAAAATAAATATCTCTTCTCCAGAAATTTTAGCTTAACTAAATAATTGTATAAATATATTTTTAAACAAAATTGGACACATTCAATTGTAAATATAATTTTAAATAATATTTTAGTCCTCTTATAATGTATGCTTACTAATTTAAATTATATTTTTAGAACATAATTTATATATATATATTAAACAATTTTAAGGGAAATTTAATTTTTATATATATATATATATAAATATAAAATCAATATATATATATATATTAACTAGTTTATACCATAATTATTGTTAAATAGATAATCTATTATTTTTATTTAGTCTTTATTTATTTATTATATTAAAAACATTTTAAAGAACAAATTATGTACAATGTATATCTTATATCTATATCTTATTTACCATATTTCATTTTATTGTATATATAGGCACTAATAAAGCTTTATTGCCTTATTCAACGTGCGTTACATGATGAATTGGAATGTAGTCTGGCGTTGACTCATATAGTGCCTATATATGAGTCAACGCATACTACATTCCAATTCATCATGTATTGCACGTTGAATATGGCAATAAAGCTTTATTATTATTATTATTATTACACTTCTTTTGCATACAATTTGAACATTAACATATACAGATAAGTTATATTAGCAAAACATTTTGTTCATTAAAACACATTTAGGGATCAGTGTACTGACACAGAAATTGTTCATAACAGAGAATGAAGATGTTACAAAATCTGCATATGTAACTATTGAAAGGAAGGAATATAGGAAGGAACCTTCCGTGGCTGTCTCACCGACTTCCTACGGCTATTGCTGCTGCTCTGTCCTCCTCCTCCTTCTGCTTCTGTTGTCTCTCCATCTCTCGCTGCTTCTGTACCTCGGGGTCAACGTTCTGGAATTCTCCCAGTTTCATTTTCTGTTTGAAGGCTCGAACCGAGTCTGACAGCAACAAACAAGTAAAACCTTTCAAGACAGGATACTTACTAGACTTTTTATTGTTTTGTTTAATATTTCATCATATTGTCAATGGCAAAAATATGTAAAAGTCCACAGTAGGTGCTTCAATGCAAAATTAACAACACATTATTCAATGTGACAACTACCTGAAACATTTATATTATACTAATACGCCAACTTTGGAACACTGTAAATGTATTCCCTCCCAGGCTCCAAGGTCCACCTGCCTCTTTGTATGTTCAATTGGACTACTGGTCATCAACTGATTAACTTCAATAATTTTAAAACCACAATGGTATTCAAAGTATGTGTTGACGTTTGTGTAAAATGCTACTTTTTTTAGATGGCTTTGCTTGTACATTACAGTGCTGAGTGGTGATGAACTGTCTAGGTTTTATTGCTCCTTGGGTGGACTAAACTAAAGTATTAACT
Source organism: Ridgeia piscesae (assembly GCA_025642075.2). Taxonomy (NCBI): domain Eukaryota; kingdom Metazoa; phylum Annelida; class Polychaeta; order Sabellida; family Siboglinidae; genus Ridgeia; species Ridgeia piscesae. The sequence goes on along the minus strand of JAODUO010000073.1, from coordinate 72,512 downwards.
GTACTGATATTTTTGGTAAATATCCCCTGATAATATCCTCAAATCATTTGTTTAAATATTGCTTGGTAGATATCTCCACTTTATAACTGAATAATGCAATATTGCAAAGTGCATGTAGGGCTGATTACACTCACCCCCTCGTTTCGCATACTCGTCCGGCGACATTTCATACTTCTCTACTTTGCTGAGATCTTCAAAATCTCCTGCCTGACCTAGTTTATCAATCACCTGCAAACATCATATTTGTAATAAATATACAATAAGTTACTGTTTATAAATATGTAACATAGTACAATTTTACATATAACAGTCTGTATCCAATGTGTGCTCACAAAATATATTGGTCTCAGTAACTACATACTATTTAAGAAAACACGTTACAGAAGAGCTGCTTAACCACAGGTAAAAATGGTCAAAACATTAATAGGAAAACAGACACTAATGTCTGGCAGTAGAACAAATTAAGTCTTAACTGTCCACCAGTTGAAACAAATCTGAAACTAGCCAATTAATTTCTGGCATCAAAAATTACAAACCATTTATTTAATATTAAATTTTCAGTTTATGACATCCCTTTTTGATAAGAAATACACATTTATTACTATTGCTGCTACAGTACTACTTATTCACACGAACTGTCTCTTTCTACTACTCACATGAATCCTCATGTCTTCACATGAACTGTCTCTTTCTACTACTCACATGAATCCTCATGTCTTCACATGACCTGTCTCTTTCTACTACTCACATGAATCCTCATGTCTTCACATGACCTGTCTCTTTCTACTACTCACATGAATCCTCATGTCTTAACAGGAACTGTCTCTTTCTACTACTCACATGAATCCTCATGTCTTCACATGACCTGTCTCTTTCTACTACTCACATGAATCCTCATGTCTTAACATGAACTGTCTCTTTCTACTACTCACATCAATCCTCATGTCTTCACATGACCTGTCTCTTTCTACTACTCACATGAATCCTCATGTCTTAACAGGAACTGTCTCTTTCTACTACTCACGTGAATCCTCATGTCTTCACATGAACTGTCTCTTTCTACTACTCACGTGAATCCTCATGTCTTCACATGACCTGTCTCTTTCTACTACTCACATGAATCCTCATGTCTTCACATGACCTGCCTCTTTCTACTACTCACGTGAATCCTCATGTCTTCACATGACCTGCCTCTTTCTACTACTCACGTGAATCCTCATGTCTTCACATGAACTGTCTCTTTCTACTACTCACGTGAATCCTCATGTCTTCACATGACCTGCCTCTTTCTACTACTCACGTGAATCCTCATGTCTTCACATGACCTGCCTCTTTCTACTACTCACGTGAATCCTCATGTCTTCACATGAACTGTCTCTTTCTACTACTCACGTGAATCCTCATGTCTTCACATGAACTGTCTCTTTCTACTACTCACGTGAATCCTCATGTCTTCACATGACCTGCCTCTTTCTACTACTCACGTGAATCCTCATGTCTTCACATGACCTGCCTCTTTCTACTACTCACGTGAATCCTCATGTCTTCACATGACCTGCCTCTTTCTACTACTCACGTGAATCCTCATGTCTTCACATGACCTGCCTCTTTCTACTACTCACGTGAATCCTCATGTCTTCACATGACCTGCCTCTTTCTACTACTCACGTGAATCCTCATGTCTTCACATGACCTGCCTCTTTCTACTACTCACGTGAATCCTCATGTCTTCACATGAACTGTCTCTTTCTACTACTCACGTGAATCCTCATGTCTTCACATGAACTGTCTCTTTCTACTACTCACGTGAATCCTCATGTCTTCACATGACCTGCCTCTTTCTACTACTCACGTGAATCCTCATGTCTTCACATGACCTGCCTCTTTCTACTACTCACGTGAATCCTCATGTCTTCACATGACCTGCCTCTTTCTACTACTCACGTGAATCCTCATGTCTTCACATGACCTGCCTCTTTCTACTACTCACGTGAATCCTCATGTCTTCACATAAACCTGTCTCTTTCTACTACTCACGTGAATCCTCATGTCTTCACATGACCTGCCTCTTTCTACTACTCACGTGAATCCTCATGTCTTCACATGACCTGCCTCTTTCTACTACTCACGTGAATCCTCATGTCTTCACATGACCTGCCTCTTTCTACTACTCACGTGAATCCTCATGTCTTCACATAAACCTGTCTCTTTCTACTACTCACGTGAATCCTCATGTCTTCACATGAACTGTCTCTTTCTACTACTCACGTGAATCCTCATGTCTTCACACGAACTGTCTCTTTCTACTACTCACGTGAATCCTCATGTCTTCACATGAACTGTCTCTTTCTACTACTCACGTGAATCCTCATGTCTTCACATGAACTGTCTCTTTCTACTACTCACGTGAAGTCCTCATGTCTTCACATGACCTGCCTCTTTCTACTACTCACGTGAATCCTCATGTCTTCACATGACCTGCCTCTTTCTACTACTCACGTGAATCCTCATGTCTTCACATGACCTGCCTCTTTCTACTACTCACGTGAATCCTCATGTCTTCACATGAACTGTCTCTTTCTACTACTCACGTGAATCCTCATGTCTTCACATAAACCTGTCTCTTTCTACTACTCACGTGAGTCCTCATGTCTTCACATGACCTGCCTCTTTCTACTACTCACGTAAAGTCCTCATGTCTTCACATGACCTGCCTCTTTCTACTACTCACGTGAATCCTCATGTCTTCACATGACTGCCTCTTTCTACTACTCACGTGAATCCTCATGTCTTCACATGACTGCCTCTTTCTACTACTCACGTGAATCCTCATGTCTTCACATGACCTGCCTCTTTCTACTACTCACGTGAATCCTCATGTCTTCACATGACCTGCCTCTTTCTACTACTCACGTGAATCCTCATGTCTTCACATGACCTGCCTCTTTCTACTACTCACGTGAATCCTCATGTCTTCACATGACCTGCCTCTTTCTACTACTCACGTGAATCCTCATGTCTTCACATGACCTGCCTCTTTCTACTACTCACGTGAATCCTCATGTCTTCACATGACCTGCCTCTTTCTACTACTCACGTGAATCCTCATGTCTTCACATGACCTGCCTCTTTCTACTACTCACGTGAATCCTCATGTCTTCACATGACCTGCCTCTTTCTACTACTCACGTGAATCCTCATGTCTTCACATGACCTGCCTCTTTCTACTACTCACGTGAGTCCTCATGTCTTCACATGACCTGCCTCTTTCTACTACTCACGTGAGTCCTCATGTCTTCACATGACCTGCCTCTTTCTACTACTCACGTGAGTCCTCATGTCTTCACATGACCTGCCTCTTTCTACTACTCACGTGAATCCTCATGTCTTCACATGACCAGCCTCTTTCTACTACTCACGTGAATCCTCATGTCTTCACATGACCTGCCTCTTTCTACTACTCACGTGAATCCTCATGTCTTCACATGACCTGCCTCTTTCTACTACTCACGTGAATCCTCATGTCTTCACATGACCTGCCTCTTTCTACTACTCACGTGAGTCCTCATGTCTTCACATGACCTGCCTCTTTCTACTACTCACGTGAGTCCTCATGTCTTCACATGACCTGCCTCTTTCTACTACTCACGTGAGTCCTCATGTCTTCACATGACCTGCCTCTTTCTACTACTCACGTGAATCCTCATGTCTTCACATGACCTGCCTCTTTTACTACCAGGCCATGTCAAGATGTTTACACTCACGTGAGTCCTCATGTCTTCACATGACCTGCCTCTTTCTACTACTCACGTGAGTCCTCATGTCTTCACATGACCTGCCTCTTTCTACTACTCACGTGAATCCTCATGTCTTCACATGACCTGCCTCTTTCTACTACTCACGTGAATCCTCATGTCTTCACATGACCTGCCTCTTTCTACTACTCACGTGAGTCCTCATGTCTTCACATGACCTGCCTCTTTCTACTACTCACGTGAGTCCTCATGTCTTCACATGACCTGCCTCTTTCTACTACTCACGTGAGTCCTCATGTCTTCACACGACCTGCCTCTTTCTACTACTCACGTGAATCCTCATGTCTTCACACGACCTGCCTCTTTCTACTACTCACGTGAATCCTCATGTCTTCACACGACCTGCCTCTTTCTACTACTCACGTGAGTCCTCATGTCTTCACATGACCTGCCTCTTTCTACTACTCACGTGAATCCTCATGTCTTCACATGACCAGCCTCTTTCTACTACTCACGTGAATCCTCATGTCTTCACATGACCTGCCTCTTTCTACTACTCACGTGAGTCCTCATGTCTTCACATGAACTGTCTCTTTCTACTACTCACGTGAGTCCTCATGTCTTCACATGACCTGCCTCTTTCTACTACTCACGTGAATCCTCATGTCTTCACACGAACTGTCTCTTTCTACTACTCACGTGAATCCTCATGTCTTCACACGAACTGTCTCTTTCTACTACTCACGTGAATCCTCATGTCTTCACACGAACTGTCTCTTTCTACTACTCACGTGAATCCTCATGTCTTCACACGAACTGTCTCTTTCTACTACTCACGTGAATCCTCATGTCTTCACATGATCTGTCTCTTTCTACTACTCACGTGAATCCTCATGTCTTCACACGAACTGTCTCTTTCTACTACTCACGTGAATCCTCATGTCTTCACACGAACTGTCTCTTTCTACTACTCACGTGAATCCTCATGTCTTCACATGATCTGTCTCTTTCTACTACTCACGTGAATCCTCATGTCTTCACATGAACTGCCTCTTTCTACTACTCACGTGAATCCTCATGTCTTCACATGATCTGCCTCTTTCTACTACTCACGTGAATCCTCATGTCTTCACATGACCTGCCTCTTTCTACTACTCACGTGAATCCTCATGTCTTCACACGACCTGCCTCTTTCTACTACTCACGTGAATCCTCATGTCTTCACATGACCTGCCTCTTTCTACTACTCACGTGAATCCTCATGTCTTCACATGATCTGTCTCTTTCTACTACTCACGTGAATCCTCATGTCTTCACATGACCTGCCTCTTTCTACTACTCACGTGAATCCTCATGTCTTCACATGATCTGCCTCTTTCTACTACTCACGTGAATCCTCATGTCTTCACATGACCTGCCTCTTTCTACTACTCACGTGAATCCTCATGTCTTCACATGATCTGCCTCTTTCTACTACTCACGTGAATCCTCATGTCTTCATCGACCGGGTACGACCCCAGCAAGGCTTCGTTGTTGTCAAGGTCACAGACGAACTTGTCATCTTTGCTGAACAGCTGCAGCTGTATATTGGCAGCTGTGGCTCCTGTCACCAGCTCCAACTTACCCTGTCAACAGACAGTAGGCAAACATGGGCACTGCACTTTAATTTGACGATGACATTGCAGCTGCCAAGAGCATTTTATTTCAAACAGCTTTGAACAATTGTGACGCCTAATGGCTTATCAAGCGAAAGGGCAGAGAAGAAACTAAACAGCGTTCAAGATATTTTTACAATTTTCCTCAAGATGTCACCTCAGGCTGTGCCTTGTTATGTAGCCAAGGAATTGTCACGTCTTCCCTCACTGACAATGAACTGCTTTGACGTGAAAGACGAGAGCCAAGTGCATCCATTGACGACTCACGCATTGTTTTACGATTGCGAATTTGCTTAATGCCTTGGTTTTGTTGCGCCACTGAGCTTGATCTTCGAGGATATTGGCGCAAAAAGTCATTATTATTATAAGTGAGAGACTGGTTTATCTGTGTCATGCGAACCACTGAGAACAAACTATGACACAATCTCATTGTTATGATGGTACGTGCCTTCTTCAAATAAGTAGATGTGTGTCTATCCAGAGTGAAACCCAGATTGTTTTGTTTTTAGTTAACATTCATTCAAAATAATTAAAGGATTTTTACAAGAGCTATTGCTCTCCTGTGAAGAAATATCTTTATTGTGGTCAATTCATAAAGAATATCTGAAGTATTTGCTGTCAGAACTATGATTGACCAACTGAGTCTACACATTGAATGTCTGTTCAGCAGTACAGAGACTTTTTATGAGGTCACATGACATTTGTTGTGCTGCCATTTTACATGTGAAGCTATGTCAGAGACGTGTAGTGCTGTCAGCGGCACTAATTGGGGAGGTAACACACCAAACGTGCCATTTATAATTTTCCTACTGACAAAGAACGTAGAGAAAAGTGGACTGCAGGATAGAAACACAAGCACTGGCAGCCAACACCACACTCCAGTGTTTGTGGACTTCATTTTATAGCATGGGTCAATCACCGTGTGTGTGTGTGTGTGTGTGTGTGTGTGTGTGTGTGTGTGTGTGTGTGTGTGTGTGTGTGTGTGTGTGTGTGTGTGTGTGTGTGTGTGTGTGTGTGTGTGTGTGTGTGTGTGTGTGTGTGTGTGTGTGTGTGTGTGTGTGTGTGTGTGTGTGTGTGTGTGTGTGTGTGTGTGTGTGTGTGTGTGTGTGTGTGTGTGTGTGTGTGTGTGTGTGTGTGTGTGTGTGTGTGTGTGTGTGTGTGTGTGTGTGTGTGTGTGTGTGTGTGTGTGTGTGTGTGTGTGTGTGTGTGTGTGTGTGTGTGTGTGTTGTGTGTGTGTGTGTGTGTGTGTGTGTGTGTGTGTGTGTGTGTGTGTGTGTGTGTGTGTGTGTGTGTGTGTGTGTGTGTGTGTGTGTGTGTGTGTGTGTGTGTGTGTGTGTGTGTGTGTGTGTGTGTGTGTGTGTGTGTGTGTGTGTGTGTGTGTGTGTGTGTGTGTGTGTGTGTGTGTGTGTGTGTGTGTGTGTGTGTGTGTGTGTGTGTGTGTGTGTGTGTGTGTGTGTGTGTGTGTGTGTGTGTGTGTGTGTGTGTGTGTGTGTGTGTGTGTGTGTGTGCGTGCGTGCGTGTGGAAGAGGAACTACAAAGCCTGCGACCCCAAGAGGAACTACAAAAGCCCTGTTCAATGTCCTGAATGATGGCACTATCATCCAGACAATTGCCACTTCAATCAGCGAAATAATGGTAAAAAAACAAATTTTCTTGGACATTCTGGTCACTTCAGTAATAGAATCTGATAACTTTGCAGCTATCAAAGATGAGCTGTACAAAGCATGCTGTGTGGACATGACACACAGCAACATAGCAATAATGGCAGTAGAAGCCAGAGTTGGGACCGATTTGAACAATATGGTCGTCAGGAGTCCGTGGACTTACGGGAACTCCTGGTGAGAACACGAACCAAAAAATAATCAAATCAATTATTAAGAAAATGCACTAAGTCACCCTTGGTGCCACTGATATATATGGCCACATTTGTGACAACTGGGGGCTCATCCAACCAAGACTTCCTGAGTGAGGTAGTGTAGATGACAATGAGTCCATCTAGTGGCTGGTGACCAGCTGGCTGTCAGTCTGGTCATATAACCGTAAACACGATTTGGCTTGCCTACTGGGTTAACTGGTGGGGTGATTCAGTGGCCAGTGGGAAGCTGGAGTCACCCTCTGAGGTAAACAGGATTTGATAACTGGTCAATTTACCCCTTTGGGAGATGTTTACGGTAGAAAACATAGTTTTGATGTGGCTGAATGAGAGGCATTGAAGGAAGCAGCAACGAAGGAAGAGATCTTACATTTAGAAATGGCAGAGACAGTGTGAAGAGCCGAGGCAGGCGCAGCACTCAAACAGAAAAGAAGAGCTATCGAACATCGCACAGAGAAACTGCTTCGTGGAGGAAGGGAAGGTCAGAGTGTACTGCAGAAACGAGTCAGATTTAGAGAGCAAGTCGAGTCTGTTTGTTAAGAAGACACCGACAGCCACCAGCACTGATAGCAAATCAATCCTGATGCAGCAGAGCAAACCCGAAGAGTCACCAAACAAATAAAAGACTTCTCTGCACTAGCAGATGCTTTCGCAGCATCGATGAGTTTACTCCGACTGCCTGTGCCAGAACCTACCATCTTCAATGCAGATCCCCTGAAATACCGTGACTGAAGTAATGCTAATTGAATTAAAATGCTAATTGAAGACATGAGAATCACAGAAGGAGAGAATATCCACTACTTGAAGACTTACATTGGTGGGCCTGCAAAGGAAGGAAGAGAAGCGAGAGTGCATTTGTGCAAGCCAAAGCGCTCCTTGAAGAAAGTTATGGGAATCCTTTCACTGTGATTGATGCATTTTGAGACAAGCTCAAAGCTTGGCCCAAGATCTCAGGGAGAGATGGAAAGAGCCTCAGACGGTTTGTAGACTTCCTTAATCAGTGCCAAGCAGCCATGGTGGAAATGAAAGGACTCAACATTCTCAGTGACAACAGAGAAAACCACAAGCTGCTGAAGAAACTTCCTGACTGGGTTGTCAATCGTTGGAGTTGGATTGTTTCAACATCATGAAAAGTCGATGGAGTCCCCGGGATAGGGCTAGAAACTGCTGTACTGCAGTCAAACAGTAACCATATCACATCCAACCTAACTTGACAGTGATGCAAGATCAAATAACGAAGAAGACAGGGTCACATGAATGTGAATGTTGTATTCTGTTATTCTTAAACAGCGTACAGCACTACTGGATCAGCTGACATCAGCCTCGTTCTGAGACAACAGCGTGTCTCCGCCATGACGTCAAATTACACTGCTCAAATATATGACAGTCTGTTGTTGTTATGATTTCCATGTTTTCGACATAACAGAGACACCAGTTGATGTTCTTAGATTCACTGGATGTAGTGGGATTGTAGTTGAGAAATTTTATTCTTCGTGATCCGTTCACTGGAAGACCTTTCTAGCATAATGGTACCACTGTGTTGACAGTCCCATTTGCGATGTGATCATTGAAAACTTGATAGAATACAGAAAAGTGCAGTCATGCTGTGTGGGGGAACATGCACATGGGAAGCAACTTGAGAAACTGACTGTCATGAAGCAGGTTGCCCAAGGATATGTCACCAGACATATGGGTGAATTTCCCACACTGGCTACTGCTTATCACTGCTTGTCAAGTGTGTACTCTTTCTGTCTACATGTGGTGTAGTAAACTGTGACATCAATAAAGATTAGTTATGTTTAATTATTCAATGGTATCTGTTCAACCTGTTATAGGCTGCGGGCTGAATTGTGATCAATTACTGCTGCCCGAATTGCGGGCCAAGTGTCTACGGGGTGGGCTGCAGGCCAAGTAACGTTGCGGGCCAAGTTACTGCAGGCCAGGAGGTGCACAATATGCAGGGCGGGCTGCGGGCTGAATTGTAATGTGCGGGGTGGGCTGTGGGTTCAGATTTGCAGCCTGCGCAGGGCCTTCCTGGCTACAGAGAAGTGATGTGCAGGATGCAAGCATTATAAAGGATGTCAATGCACAAGTGAACATTTCCAAAGAACAGCCAGGATCAAACATACTTTCGTTCTTCTTGAGGCAGATGCAACAAACGACACAAAGACATATGCAGAGATCATGTTGCAGCTTGGCCAACATCGCTGCAGACATACACAGCTAGGAAGGTGGCCAACATCACTGCAGACATACACAGCTAGGAAGGTGGCCAACATCACTGCTGGCATACACAGCTAGGAAGGTGGCCAACATCACTGCTAGCATACACAGCTATTAAGGTGGTCAACATCACTGCTAGCATACACAGCTAGGAAGGAGGCCAACATCACTGCTAGCATACACAGCTAGGAAGGTGGCCAACATCACTGCTAGCATACACAGCTAGGAAGGTGGCCAACATCACTGCTAGCATACACAGCTAGGAAGGTGGTCAACATCACTGCTAGCATACACAGCTAGGAAGGTGGCCAACATCACTGCTAGCATACACAGCTAGGAAGGTGGCCAACATCACTGCTAGCATACACAGCTAGGAAGGTGGCCAACATCACTGCTTGCATACACAGCTAGGAAGGTGGTCAACATCACTGCTAGCATACACAGCTAGGAAGGTGGCCAACATCACTGCTAGCATACACAGCTAGGAAGGTGGCCAACATCACTGCTTGCATACACAGCTAGGAAGGTCGCCAACATCACTGCTTGCATACACAGCTAGGAAGGTGGCCAACATCACTGCAGACATACACAGCTAGGAAGGTGGTCAACATCACTGCTGGCATACACAGCTAGGAAGGTGGTCAACATCACTGCTAGCATACACAGCTAGGAAGGTGGCCAACATCACTGCAGACATACACAGCTAGGAAGGTGGCCAACATCACTGCAGACATACACAGCTAGGAAGGTGGCCAACATCACTGCTAGCATACACAGCTAGGAAGGTGGTCAACATCACTGCAGACATACACAGCTAGGAAGGTGGCCAACATCACTGCAGACATACACAGCTAGGAAGGTGGCCAACATCACTGCAGACATACACAGCTAGGAAGGTGGCCAACATCACTGCAGACATACACAGCTAGGAAGGTGGCCAACATCACTGCAGACATACACAGCTAGGAAGGTGGCCAACATCACTGCAGACATACACAGCTAGGAAGGTGGCCAACATCACTGCTAGCATACACAGCTAGGAAGGTGGTCAACATCACTGCTAGCATACACAGCTAGGATGGTGGCCAACATCACTGCTAGCATACACAGCTAGGACGGTGGCCAACATCACTGCTAGCATACACAGCTAGGATGGTGGCCAACATCACTGCTAGCATACACAGCTAGGACGGTGGCCAACATCACTGCAGACATACACAGCTAGGAAGGTGGCCAACATCACTGCAGACATACACAGCTAGGAAGGTGGTCAACATCACTGCAGACATACACAGCTAGGAAGGTGGCCAACATCACTGCTAGCATACACAGCTAGGAAGGTGGCCAACATCACTGCTGGCATACACAGCTAGGAAGGTGGCCAACATCACTGCTAGCATATACAGCTAGGACGGTGGCCAACATCACTGCTGGCATACACAGCTAGGAAGGTGGCCAACATCACTGCACACATACACAGCTAGGACGGTGGCCAACATCGCTGCAGACATACACAGCTAGGACGGTGGCCAACATCACTGCAGACATACACAGCTAGGACGGTGGCCAACATCACTGCTGGCATACACAGCTAGGACGATGGCCAACATCACTGCTGGCATACACAGCTAGGACGGTGGCCAACATCACTGCACACATACACAGCTAGGACGGTGGCCAACATCGCAGCAGACATACAAAGCTAGGACGGTGGCCAACATCACTGCAGACATACACAGCTAGGACGGTGGCCAACATCACTGCTGGCATACACAGCTAGGAAGGTGGCCAACATCACTGCTGGCATACACAGCTAGGACGGTGGCCAACATCACTGCTAGCATACACAGCTAGGAAGGTGGCCAACATCACTGCTGGCATACACAGCTAGGACGATGGCCAACATCACTGCTGGCATGCACAGCTAGGATGGTGGCCAACATTGCTGCAGACATACACAGCTAGGATGGTGGCCAACATCACTGCTGGCATACACAGCTAGGACGGTGGCCAACATCACTGCAGACATACACAGCTAGGAAGGTGGCCAACATCACTGCTGGCATACACAGCTAGGATGGTGGCCAAATATGCTGCAGGATACACAGCTAGGATGGTGGCCAACATCACTGCAGATACATAGCTAGGAAGGTGGCGCAACATCACTGCTGGCATACATAGCTAGGACGATGGCCAACATCACTGCTGCATACACAGCTAGGAGGTGGCCAACATCGCTGCAGACATACACAGCTAGGACGGTGGCCAACATCACTGCAGACATACACAGCTAGGACGGTGGCCAACATCACTGCAGACATACACAGCTAGGACGGTGGCCAACATCACTGCTGGCATACACAGCTAGGACGGTGGCCAACATCACTGCTAGCATACACAGCTAGGAAGGTGGCCAACATCACTGCTAGCATACACAGCTAGGAGGTGGCCAACATCACTGCTAGCATACACAGCTAGGAGGTGGCCAACATCACTGCAGCATACAGAGCTAGGAGGTGGCCAACATCACTGCAGACATACACAGCTAGGAGGTGGCCAACATCACTGCAGACATACACAGCTAGGAAGGTGGCCAACATCGCTGCAGACATACACAGCTAGGACGGTGGCCAACATCACTGCAGACATACACAGCTAGGAAGGTGGCCAACATCACTGCTGGCATACACAGCTAGGAAGGTGGCCAACATCACTGCTGCATACACAGCTAGGACGGTGGCCAACATCACTGCTGCATACACAGCTAGGAAGGTGGCCAACATCACTGCTGGCATACACAGCTAGGAAGGTGGCCAACATCACTGCTGGCATACACAGCTAGGACGGTGGCCAACATCACTGCAGACATACACAGCTAGGATGGTGGCCAACATCACTGCTGGCATACACAGCTAGGAAGGTGGCCAACATCACTGCTGGCATACACAGCTAGGAGGTGGCCAACATCGCTGCAGATGTACACAGCTAGGATGGTGGCCAACATCACTGCTAGCATACACAGCTAGGAAGGTGGCCAACATCACTGCTAGCATACACAGCTAGGACGGTGGCCAACATCACTGCTGCATACACAGCTAGGATGGTGGCCAACATCACTGCAGACATACACAGCTAGGAGGTGGCCAACATCACTGCAGACATACACAGCTAGGAGGTGGCCAACATCACTGCAGACATACACAGCTAGGAAGGTGGCCAACATCAGCTGCAGCATACACAGCTAGGAGGTGGCCAACATCACTGCTGGCATACACAGCTAGGACAGGTGGCCAACATCGCTGCAGACATACACAGCTAGGACGGTGGCCAACATCACTGCTAGCATACACAGCTAGGACGGTGGCCAACATCACTGCTAGGCATACACAGCTAGGAGGTGGCCAACATCGCTGCAGACATACACAGCTAGGAGGTGGCCAACATCACTGCTAGCATACACAGCTAGGAAGGTGGCCAACATCACTGCTGCATACACAGCTAGGAGGTGGCCAACATCACTGCAGACATACACAGCTAGGACGGTGGCCAACATCACTGCTGCATACACAGCTAGGAAGGTGGCCAACATCACTGCTGGCATACACAGCTAGGACGGTGGCCAACATCGCTGCAACATACACAGCTAGGACGGTGGCCAACATCACTGCTGGCATACACAGCTAGGAAGGTGGCCAACATCACTGCACACATACACAGCTAGGACGGTGGCCAACATCACTGCTGCATACACAGCTAGGAGGTGGCCAACATCACTGCAGACATACACAGCTAGGAATGGCCAACATCACTGCTGGCATACACAGCTAGGAAGGTGGCCAACATCACTGCTGGCATACACAGCTAGGAAGGTGGCCAACATCACTGCAGACATACACAGCTAGGAAGGTGGCCAACATCACTGCAGACATACACAGCTAGGAAGGTGGCCAACATCACTGCTGCATACACAGCTAGGAAGGTGGCCAACATCACTGCAGCATACACAGCTAGGAAGGTGGCCAACATCACTGCAGACATACACAGCTAGGACGGTGGCCAACATCACTGCTAGCATACACAGCTAGGAAGGTGGCCAACATCACTGCTGGCATACACAGCTAGGACGGTGGCCAACATCACTGCTGGCATGCACAGCTAGGATGGTGGCCAACATCACTGCAGACATACACAGCTAGGAAGGTGGCCAACATCACTGCTGGCATACACAGCTAGGACGGTGGCCAACATCACTGCAGACATACACAGCTAGGAAGGTGGCCAACATCACTGCTGGCATACACAGCTAGGATGGTGGCCAACATCGCTGCAGATGTACACAGCTAGGATGGTGGCCAACATCACTGCTAGCATACATAGCTAGGAAGGTGGCGAACATCACTGCTGGCATACACAGCTAGGACGATGGCCAACATCACTGCTGGCATACACAGCTAGGATGGTGGCCAACATCGCTGCAGACATACACAGCTAGGACGGTGGCCAACATCACTGCTGGCATACACAGCTAGGACGGTGGCCAACATCGCTGCACACATACACAGCTAGGACGGTGGCCAGCATCACTGCTGGCATACACAGCTAGGACGGTGGCCAACATCACTGCACACGTACACAGCTAGGATGGTGGCCAGCATCACTGCTGGCATACACAGCTAGGATGGTGGCCAACATCACTGCAGACACACAGAGCTAGGACGGTGGCCAACATCACTGCAGACACACAGAGCTAGGACGGTGGCCAACATCACTGCAGACATACACAGCTAGGACGGTGGCCAACATCACTGCAGACATACACAGCTAGGACGGTGGCCAACATCGCTGCAGACATACACAGCTAGGACGGTGGCCAACATCACTGCAGACATACACAGCTAGGAAGGTGGCCAACATCACTGCTGGCATACACAGCTAGGAAGGTGGCCAACATCACTGCAGACATACACAGCTAGGACGGTGGCCAACATCACTGCTAGCATACACAGCTAGGAAGGTGGCCAACATCACTGCTGGCATACACAGCTAGGACGATGGCCAACATCACTGCTGGCATACACAGCTAGGACGGTGGCCAACATCACTGCAGACATACACAGCTAGGATGGTGGCCAACATCACTGCTGGCATACACAGCTAGGAAGGTGGCCAACATCACTGCTGGCATACACAGCTAGGATGGTGGCCAACATCGCTGCAGATACACAGCTAGGATGGTGGCCAACATCACTGCTAGCATACACAGCTAGGAAGGTGGCCAACATCACTGCTGGCATACACAGCTAGGACGGTGGCCAACATCACTGCAGACATACACAGCTAGGATGGTGGCCAACATCGCTGCAGACATACACAGCTAGGACGGTGGCCAACATCGCTGCAGATATACACAGCTAGGATGGTGGCCAACATCACTGCAGACATACACAGCTAGGATGGTGGCCAACATCGCTGCAGCATACACAGCTAGGACGGTGGCCAACATCACTGCTGGCATACACAGCTAGGACGGTGGCCAACATCGCTGCACACATACACAGCTAGGACGGTGGCCAACATCGGCTGCATGGCACATCCCAAAAGCTAGGACGGTGGCCAACATCACTGCTGGCATACACAGCTAGGACGGTGGCCAACATCGCTGCACACATACACAGCTAGGACGGTGGCCAGCATCACTGCTGGCATACAGAGCTAGGAAGGTGGCCAACATCACTGCTGGCATACACAGCTAGGACGGTGGCCAACATCACTGCAGACACACAGAGCTAGGACGGGGGCCCAAAGCATCACTGCAGACATACACAGCTAGGACGGTGGCCAACATCACTGCTGGCATACACAGCTAGGACGGTGGCCAACATCACTGCAGACATACACAGCTAGGACGGTGGCCAACATCACTGCTGGCATACACAGCTAGGAAGGTGGCCAACATCACTGCAGACATACACAGCTAGGACGGTGGCCAACATCACTGCTGGCATACACAGCTAGGAAGGTGGTCAACATCACTGCTAGCATACACAGCTAGGAAGGTGGGCAACATCACTGCTAGCATACACAGCTAGGAAGGTGGCCAACATCACTGCAGACATACACAGCTAGGAAGGTGGCCAACATCACTGCAGACACACACAGCTAGGACGGTGGCCAACATCGCTGCAGACATACACAGCTAGGACGGTGGCCAACATCAATGCAGACATACACAGCTAGGAAGGTGGCCAACATCACTGCTGGCATACACAGCTAGGAAGGTGGCCAACATCACTGCTGGCATACACAGCTAGGACGGTGGCCAACATCACTGCTAGCATACACAGCTAGGAAGGTGGCCAACATCACTGCTGGCATACACAGCTAGGACGATGGCCAACATCACTGCTGGCATACACAGCTAGGACGGTGGCCAACATCACTGCAGACATACACAGCTAGGATGGTGGCCAACATCACTGCTGGCATACACAGCTAGGAAGGTGGCCAACATCACTGCTGGCATACACAACTAGGATGGTGGCCAACATCGCTGCAGATGTACACAGCTAGGATGGTGGCCAACATCACTGCTAGCATACATAGCTAGGAAGGTGGCCAACATCACTGCTGGCATACACAGCTAGGACGATGGCCAACATCACTGCTGGCATACACAGCTAGGATGGTGGCCAACATCGCTGCAGACATACACAGCTAGGACGGTGGCCAACATCGCTGCAGATATACACAGCTAGGATGGTGGCCAACATCACTGCAGACATACACAGCTAGGATGGTGGCCAACATCGCTGCACATACACAGCTAGGACGGTGGCCAACATCACTGCTGGCATACACAGCTAGGACGGTGGCCAGCATCGCTGCACACATACACAGCTAGGACGGTGGCCAGCATCACTGCTGGCATACACAGCTAGGACGGTGGCCAACATCACTGCTGGCATACACAGCTAGGACGGTGGCCAACATCGCTGCACACATACACAGCTAGGACGGTGGCCAGCATCACTGCTGGCATACAGAGCTAGGAAGGTGGCCAACATCACTGCTGGCATACACAGCTAGGACGGTGGCCAACATCACTGCAGACACACAGAGCTAGGACGGTGGCCAACATCACTGCAGACATACACAGCTAGGACGGTGGCCAACATCACTGCTGGCATACACAGCTAGGACGGTGGCCAACATCGCTGCACACATACACAGCTAGGACGGTGGCCAGCATCACTGCTGGCATACACAGCTAGGACGGTGGCCAACATCACTGCACACGTACACAGCTAGGACGGTGGCCAGCATCACTTCTGGCATACACAGCTAGGATGGTGGCTGACATCACTGCAGACATACACAGCTAGGAAGGTGGTCAACATCACTGCTAGCATACACAGCTAGGAAGGTGGGCAACATCACTGCAGACATACACAGCTAGGAAGGTGGCCAACATCACTGCAGACATACACAGCTAGGAAGGTGGTCAACATCACTGCAGACATACACAGCTAGGAAGGTGGCCAACATCACTGCTAGCATACACAGCTAGGAAGGTGGCCAACATCACTGCAGACATACACAGCTAGGAAGGTGGTCAACATCACTGCAGACATACACAGCTAGGAAGGTGGCCAACATCACTGCTAGCATACACAGCTAGGAAGGTGGCCAACATCACTGCTGGCATACACAGCTAGGAAGGTGGCCAACATCACTGCTAGCATATACAGCTAGGACGGTGGCCAACATCACTGCTGGCATACACAGCTAGGAAGGTGGCCAACATCACTGCACACATACACAGCTAGGACGGTGGCCAACATCGCTGCAGACATACACAGCTAGGACGGTGGCCAACATCACTGCAGACATACACAGCTAGGACGGTGGCCAATATCACTGCTGGCATACACAGCTAGGACGATGGCCAACATCACTGCTGGCATACACAGCTAGGACAGTGGCCAACATCACTGCACACATACACAGCTAGGACGGTGGCCAACATCGCAGCAGACATACAAAGCTAGGACGGTGGCCAACATCACTGCAGACATACACAGCTAGGACGGTGGCCAACATCACTGCTGGCATACACAGCTAGGAAGGTGGCCAACATCACTGCTGGCATACACAGCTAGGACGGTGGCCAACATCACTGCTAGCATACACAGCTAGGAAGGTGGCCAACATCACTGCTGGCATACACAGCTAGGACGATGGCCAACATCACTGCTGGCATGCACAGCTAGGATGGTGGCCAACATTGCTGCAGACATACACAGCTAGGATGGTGGCCAACATCACTGCTGGCATACACAGCTAGGACGGTGGCCAACATCACTGCAGACATACACAGCTAGGAAGGTGGCCAACATCACTGCTGGCATACACAGCTAGGATGGTGGCCAACATCGCTGCAGATGTACACAGCTAGGATGGTGGCCAACATCACTGCTAGCATACACAGCTAGGAAGGTGGCGAACATCACTGCTGGCATACACAGCTAGGACGATGGCCAACATCACTGCTGGCATACACAGCTAGGATGGTGGCCAACATCGCTGCAGACATACACAGCTAGGACGGTGGCCAACATCACTGCTGGCATACACAGCTAGGACGGTGGCCAACATCGCTGCTACACATACACAGCTAGGACGGTGGCCAGCATCACTGCTGGCATACACAGCTAGGACGGTGGCCAACATCACTGCACACGTACACAGCTAGGACGGTGGCCAGCATCACTGCTGGCATACACAGCTAGGATGGTGGCCAACATCACTGCAGACACACAGAGCTAGGACGGTGGCCAACATCACTGCAGACACACAGAGCTAGGACGGTGGCCAACATCACTGCAGACATACACAGCTAGGACGGTGGCCAACATCACTGCAGACACACACAGCTAGGACGGTGGCCAACATCGCTGCAGACATACACAGCTAGGACGGTGGCCAACATCAATGCAGACATACACAGCTAGGAAGGTGGCCAACATCACTGCTGGCATACACAGCTAGGAAGGTGGCCAACATCACTGCTGGCATACACAGCTAGGACGGTGGCCAACATCACTGCTAGCATACACAGCTAGGAAGGTGGCCAACATCACTGCTGGCATACACAGCTAGGACGATGGCCAACATCACTGCTGGCATACACAGCTAGGACGGTGGCCAACATCACTGCAGACACACACAGCTAGGACGGTGGCCAACATCACTGCAGACACACAGAGCTAGGACGGTGGCCAACATCACTGCACACATACACAGCTAGGACGGTGGCCAGCATCACTGCAGACACACAGAGCTAGGACGGTGGCCAACATCACTGCAGACACACACAGCTAGGAAGGTGGCCAACATCGCTGCACACATACACAGCTAGGACGGTGGCCAACATCACTGCTGGCATACACAGCTAGGACGGTGGCCAACATCGCTGCAGACATACACAGCTAGGACGGTGGCCAACATCGCTGCAGATATACACAGCTAGGATGGTGGCCAACATCACTGCAGACATACACAGCTAGGACGGTGGCCAACATCGCTGCAGATATACACAGCTAGGATGGTGGCCAACATCACTGCAGACATACACAGCTAGGATGGTGGCCAACATCGCTGCACATACACAGCTAGGACGGTGGCCAACATCACTGCTGGCATACACAGCTAGGACGGTGGCCAACATCGCTGCACACATACACAGCTAGGACGGTGGCCAGCATCACTGCTGGCATACACAGCTAGGACGGTGGCCAACATCACTGCTGGCATACACAGCTAGGACGGTGGCCAACATCGCTGCACACATACACAGCTAGGACGGTGGCCAGCATCACTGCTGGCATACAGAGCTAGGAAGGTGGCCAACATCACTGCTGGCATACACAGCTAGGACGGTGGCCAACATCACTGCAGACACACAGAGCTAGGACGGTGGCCAGCATCACTGCAGACATACACAGCTAGGACGGTGGCCAACATCACTGCTGGCATACACAGCTAGGACGGTGGCCAACATCGCTGCACACATACACAGCTAGGACGGTGGCCAGCATCACTGCTGGCATACACAGCTAGGACGGTGGCCAACATCACTGCACACGTACACAGCTAGGACGGTGGCCAGCATCACTGCTGGCATACACAGCTAGGATGGTGGCTAACATCACTGCAGACATACACAGCTAGGACGGTGGCTAACATCACTGCAGACACACACAGCTAGGACGGTGGCCAACATCACTGCAGACACACAGAGCTAGGACGGTGGCCAACATCACTGCACACATACACAGCTAGGACGGTGGCCAGCATCACTGCAGACACACAGAGCTAGGACGGTGGCCAACATCACTGCAGACACACACAGCTAGGAAGGTGGCCAACATCGCTGCACACATACACAGCTAGGACGGTGGCCAGTGCAGTTTCCATGCATCAAAGTCGTCTTCATGTTGGCAGTGTGATCCAGATAATCCCACATGTTCAGGCAAGCCTTACACATCGAAGTACATGCTTGCCTGCCCAATGCAGCAGCTGCTGTACCAAGATGAAGCAACAAAATGTGCAAAGATTGCATCAAGCGTGATACATCCGGATTTTTGGAGAGGCCATTCAAACCTTCCAGAACCTGACCATTCTGTGTTTGATTGATTTAGAGCCAAGGACCTCAACATCGAGTGACTGCACCATGTTGTGAGCACCAACTTGGCTCTGATGCAGTCAAACATGGGTGGCTGTCTCAAGTGTATGGACTTGTCCCTTACTTACATTACGCAGTAGACGCAACGCCCCACTTAGTCTACGCCAGCAACACCCGTGGCATAAATCCACTAAGTAGTTCTTAGATAATTTAAATATGGCGGCATTATGACAATTACATAGATTAAAAAACATGCCAAGATGAGGATTGTGTAGAGAGCGAGTGTCACACCCCATCGAAATGTACAACGATGCCAAGTTGTTTGTGAGGTACTGTTTACATAGTGCTGACATCATGCACCTAATCAATTTGATCAGCATTTTGGTTGCCAAACAAACAGGCTCACTGACATCAACATTCCAAATTTCTGTTGTGTTACGATTCTTTGTGTGCGGAAGCTTTCTGTTGGTATTCTGTGATTTATTTGGCATCACCATAGCAACAGTTTGTAGAACTGGCGCATAGTAGCTGCAGCATTCACTCGACTTGTGCCAAGATGCGTTCACTTCCATGCACAACGGAAGCCATGAAAGTCGTATTTCATGTGGTAGTGAACATTCCTAACATTATTGGTTGTGTCGACTGCATTCATGTAAAGATTGCTACACTGGCCATTAACGAGTACGACTATGTGAAACGAATCAGTGACCATACAATAAACATTCAGCCAATCTATGACACTGCTGCCAGCATCATGAACGGTGTTGTTCGTTGCTCGGTTTACGACACATGCATTCCGAGAGTGTAGTGTATAAGCCCACTTGAAGACTTCACCCAGTGGCTACATACTGAGACTGGTTTCCTTGTTTCTAGTGAGAATTTGTGAAGGGGAATGCCGGGGGTTGCCTGTATCATGACGCCAATCTTACCACATGACAGATTTAAGGTCATCCTTAGTTAAGAAAAAGGTCAAGCGCGCTACGTGAAACCTGCATTGTGTAGTTTTACACAACTACATGTACTTAGCTATGCAACAATTGGAGTTTATGCACTTGCTAAGAATCCACTTCGTCTAAGTACGCTTTATGAAACCAGCCCCTGTACACCTGCACTTCCAGTGGTTGGTAACATTGTTGCGGCATGTGAAAGGGCTGTGTGTGATGCACAGAAAAACTGAGTGTACAGGACAAGAGACGAAACAAAGTAACTTTACATTCGTCCAAACAGGCACGAGTAGAAGAAAACGAAAAGTGGAAACGGTGGGTGTGTCTCTGACAGCAGCTGGTGCAGCACACGTATGGTGGGTGTTCATTGACAGCAGCTGGTGCAGCACACATATGGTGGGTGTTCACTGACAGCAGCTGGTGCAGCACACGTATGGTGGGTGTTCATTGACAGCAGCTGGTGCAGCACACGTATGGTGGGTGCGCACTGACAGCAGCTGGTGCAGCACACGTATGGTGGGTGTTCATTGACAGCAGCTGGTGCAGCACACATATGGTGGGTGTTCACTGACAGCAGCTGGTGCAGCACACGTATGGTGGGTGTTCATTGACAGCAGCTGGTGCAGCACACGTATGGTGGGTGTTCACTGACAGCAGCTGGTGCAGCACACATATGGTGGGTGTTCACTGACAGCAGCTGGTGCAGCACACGTATGGTGGGTGTTCACTGACAGCAGCTGGTGCAGCACATGTATGGTGGGTGCGCACTGACAGCAGCTGGTGCAGCACACATATGGTGGGTGCGCACTGACAGCAGCTGGTGCAGCACATGTATGGTGGGTGCGCATTGACAGCAGCTGGTGCAGCACATGTATGGTGGGTGCGCATTGACAGCAGCTGGTGCAGCACATGTATGGTGGGTGCGCACTGACAGCAGCTGGTGCAGCACATTTATGGTGGGTGCACATTGACAGCAGCTGGAGCAGCACATGTATGGTGGGTGCGCATTGACAGCAGCTGGTGCAGCACATGTATGGTGGGTGCGCATTGACAGCAGCTGGTGCAGCACATGTATGGTGGGTGCGCATTGACAGCAGCTGGAGCAGCACATGTATGGTGGGTGCGCATTGACAGCAGCTGGTGCAGCACATGTATGGTGGGTGCGCACTGACAGCAGCTGGTGCAGCACATGTATGGTGGGTGCGCATTGACAGCAGCTGGTGCAGCACATGTATGGTGGGTGCGCATTGACAGCAGCTGGTGCAGCACATGTATGGTGGGTGCGCATTGACAGCAGCTGGTGCAGCACATGTATGGTGGGTGCGCACTGACAGCAGCTGGTGCAGCACATGTATGGTGGGTGCGCACTGACAGCAGCTGGTGCAGCACACGTATGGTGGGTGCGCATTGACAGCAGCTGGTGCAGCACATGTATGGTGGGTGCGCACTGACAGCAGCTGGTGCAGCACATGTATGGTGGGTGCGCACTGACAGCAGCTGGTGCAGCACACGTATGGTGGGTGCGCATTGACAGCAGCTGGTGCAGCACATGTATGGTGGGTGCGCACTGACAGCAGCTGGTGCAGCACATGTATGGTGGGTGCGCACTGACAGCAGCTGGTGCAGCACATATGGTGGGTGCGCACTGACAGCAGCTGGTGCGCACACATACAGTGGATTCGCACTGACAGTAGCTGGTGCAGCACACGTACAGTGGATTCGCACTGACAGTAGCTGGTGCAGCACATGTACAGTGGATTCGCACTGACAGCTCGACTCCTTTGTGCTGAAATTATAGCTACGCAAGTCGTTAGTATTTCGCAACACAAAGGAAGATTGACTTTTCACCCCTCCATTGCTACCATCATTTACTCCTTTGAATGTTTCGTTTGTGCAATGTACTATGCCTGACTATTGGTTTATTCGATTTGATTGTGTCGTTGGATTTACATTGCTTTAGTACATCCACTTACTGTTTCGGCTTAGTCTACATGTATGCTGTATTAATTATTAGTGAGTTGGTCACAGTCGACGCTAGCTTTGCATATATTTCTTGTTCTTTACTTGCATCATTTGTGTGTATTAGCATAATTTGTTACAGGGTGGGGGAAATTATATAACACCCCACCTTTGCTAATATTGTAATTTAATAACTGTATCTATATTGTCTTGAGGAGTTTGTATACATCCTGAGTACATTTATTAAATGACCTTTATCAACAACAATAACTCGTTTATTTATTGTAGCAAACAAGCTCAGGTCTCTGCCAGTATAAGCATCAGCAGGGTATGAAGGTTATTTGTTAAACACTTTTAGCAGAGTGTGCCACAATGTTCAATCTGTGTTGAACATCGAAAGTAATTTAAAGAGACCAGATTGGCTAGTGTGGATGCGGGATTGAAAGCAATCGCCGTCAAATTCGACAGTTACGTTCGACGTCGAAAGGAATAGGACATGTTCTATATTTTTTCTGCAAGACTGCTTTCAACCAGCTTCTTTTTGAATTAAGAGGACCAATCAAAATCATGCAATTCCAGGCAAATAATGGCGTCATTGAAGTTAAGTGACGAACATACAGCACCGTTCATAGAGTATTTCCAGGGTTTCGACTGTTTATGGAATATTTTATTGGAGTCATATCACAAGAAGGAAGTAAAATTAGCTGCTCTGCGATCGATTGTAGTCCGAATGGAGGTGAATCACGAGAACGAGATGACAGGCGAGTTACAAATGTGGTGACAGCTGACATGCAGCGTCTGCAAGCATATTTAATTTCCTAAAATGAAACCTAGATACCCAATAATCAATTTATTATTCCACTTGGCCTATTCACCCAAACCCAGTAAAACTAAAGTAAATAAGTAGCAGTTATGCGTGGCCTTAACTCTTCATGCGCTTTAAACATAGTAACCATTGGTAGGAATTTCAACAACGGAAGTGTCATTTGGCTAGATTTGAGAAAACTGATGATAAATTGGGTACCGAAGGAACTTTGTGTCAAGTCTGTTAGCTACTATGACCAACGGTGACGATAAGTAGACAACACATGCGATAAATATAGGGACAAGGCATGGACGAGAGCTGGAACGATGGCATTGTTTTGTAAAAAGATGTTGATAATGTAGTTTCTTTCACAGCTTCAACAGGCACAGTTTTGTTGAATCAGGACCTGACTCGATTTAACGATTATAATTCAACTGAACATATGTTTTAAAGTCGATTGTGTTACATCATCCAGTCAGTATCATCTAAGGCATATTTACGGTTACAAATGTCGTATGTTTGAGAGTCAAATATCGACCCATTTTGTACCATACGATGAAATGAGCAATATTGCAGCGTTGTATATGTTTAGACAAGTAGCGATATTTGGGGCCCAAACATGCTTCTTTTAAATGTAAATATGTCTTAAATCATGTAGAATTACAAAATAATTAAAAGTGTTGTTATAGTGGAGAAGTCGAGGTGGGGTTGGATTCGACAGAAAGTACACACTTTCCTAACCAGGACGAATTAGAGTCGGAAGCCCCAATGCCTGAATGTCCCACTACCTGTTTGCCCCAAACCTAGTCGCAATGTACGAGTCACATAGTCAGAATGTTCCAAAAACCAAAGGAATAGTCACATGTTCCAAGACTATAGTAGCAATGCACCACATTTGGTCGGAATGCCCCAGTGATTTTACTATTGTCAAACCTATGTACAGTATATAACAGATAATGCAATTGGAGATATTGAAACATTACATATTAAATGCAAAATTAATATAGAAATGACATTTCAGAATGTCCCGATGATTTAATTATTGTCAATCCTATGTTGTTTGTGATGTCATACTCTCTAGAAATAAGTGGAAATGGGGTGCAGGAGTACATGACCCTTCTACAAGAAGCTATTTTACTAACTGATAAATAGTTTTGTCTAAAAAAACAAAATGCATTCAGGCAGAGGAGCATCCTGACCATACGGCAATTATATTTTGAGTTTTTCTACCGAGATGCTTAAATGTTGGTTTACAGAGCAAGATATACTGAAGAAATATAGAATTTGAGGACAACACATGCTAGAGATTTGAACAAGATGTGATGTTCTCAAGGAAGTGGATCTGGGACAGACGAGGTGTACAAGAGTAGTTGGGTTCATCTCCAACCACTGGATGAATTCTTGCGCCCACATGTGACTCTGTGTGACTGTGTCCATCAGTGTCCAACTTGGTATGTTGTGATTGTTACTGAGATAATACATAAGCAATTTTTGTGTCATCTTTTAAAACCAATGAATTTAAAATGTACAAATAAGGTTATAGCAAGGTTAGATATTTATCATTTATGGTGTCCTTAAAGATCTGTTACACCCGCACCCCATTATAGCCTTTACAAAGGAAATATGCATGTTGAAAATGAATAAATGTACCTCCTTGTACATAATTAATTTAAATAGTCATTTGTACACCACATAAAACCAGTAAACATTGAAAATGACAGTTTGAAGTCCTCACCAAGACCCAGCACCAGCACAGATGTGTCAGTGATCCCTGTCACCAGCACCACTGAGTGTGATGTGAACAACCCCAAGCAACACCAAACAAACGTTCGAAGAATGACTGTGTTGACAGTCTTCTAGCCACGATAAGTTACTTCATAGCTACAAAGCACCGTGTTTACTTACAAGTATCACTTGATTGTCCTTATTCAAAGCATTAAAGAAGGAACATAACCCATTGTCCGACACATGGACAGTGGCCAGTAGGGGCAGAGGATCAGCAGGAGCACTAACTAATAGAGAAGAGTGACCACCAGGAGCACTAACTAATAGAGAAGAGTGACCAGCAGGATCATTAACTAATAGAGAAGAGTGACCAGCAGGAGCACTAACTAATAGAGAAGAGTGACCACCAGGAGCACTAACTAATAGAGAAGAGTGACCAGCAGGAGCACTAACTAACAGAGAAGAGTGACCAGCAGGAGCACTAACTAATAGAGAAGAGTGACCACCAGGAGCACTAACTAATAGAGAAGAGTGACCAGCAGGAGCACTAACTAATAGAGAAGAGTGACCACCAGGAGCACTAACTAATAGAGAAGAGTGACCACCAGGAGCACTAATTAACAGAGAAGAGTGACCAGCAGGATCACTAACTAATAGAGAAGAGTGACAAGCAGGAGCACTAACTAATAGAGAAGAGTGACCACCAGGAGCACTAACTAATAGAGAAGAGTGACCACCAGTAGCACTAACTAATAGAGAAGAGTGACCACCAGGATCACTAACTAATAGAGAAGAGTGACCACCAGGAGCACTAACTAATAGAGAAGAGTGACCACCAGGAGCACTAACTAATAGTGAAGAGTGACTAGCAGGAGCACTAACTAATAGAGAAGAGTGACCAGCAGGAGCACTAACTAATAGAGAAGAGTGACCAGCAGGAGCACTAACTAATAGAGAAGAGTGACCAGCAGGAGCACTAACTAATAGAGAAGAGTGACCAGCAGGAGCACTAACTAATAGAGAAGAGTGACCACAGGAGCACTAACTAATAGAGAAGAGTGACCACAGGAGCACTAACTAATAGAGAAGAGTGACCACCAGGAGCACTAACTAATAGAGAAGAGTGACCAGCAGGAGCACTAACTAATAGAGAAGAGTGACCAGCAGGAGCACTAACTAATAGAGAAGAGTGACCACCAGGAGCACTAACTAATAGAGAAGAGTGACCAGCAGGAGCACTAACTTATAGAGAAGAGTGACCAGCAGGAGCACTAACTAATAGAGAAGAGTGACCAGCAGGAGCACTAACTAATAGAGAAGAGTGACCAGCAGGAGCACTAACTAATAGAGAAGAGTGACCAGCAGGATCACTAACTAATAGAGAAGAGTGACCAGCAGGAGCACTAACTAATAGAGAAGAGTGACCACCAGGAGCACTAATAAAGAGAAGAGTGACCAGCAGGAGCACTAACTAATAGAGAAGAGTGACCAGCAGGAGCACTAACTAATAGAGAAGAGTGACCAACAGGAGCACTAACTAATAGAGAAGAGTGACCAGCAGGAGCACTAACTAATAGAGAAGAGTGACCACAGGAGCACTAACTAATAGAGAAGAGTGACCACAGGAGCACTAACTAATAGAGAAGAGTGACCACAGGAGCACTAACTAATAGAGAAGAGTGACCAGCAGGAGCACTAACTAATAGAGAAGAGTGACCACAGGAGCACTAACTAATAGAGAAGAGTGACCAGCAGGAGCACTAACTAATAGAGAAGAGTGACCAGCAGGAGCACTAACTAATAGAGAAGAGTGACCACAGGAGCACTAACTAATAGAGAAGAGTGACCAGCAGGAGCACTAACTAATAGAGAAGAGTGACCAGCAGGAGCACTAACTAATAGAGAAGAGTGACCAACAGGAGCACTAACTAATAGAGAAGAGTGACCAACAGGAGCACTAACTAATAGAGAAGAGTGACCAGCAGGAGCACTAACTAATAGAGAAGAGTGACCAGCAGGAGCACTAACTAATAGAGAAGAGTGACCAACAGGAGCACTAACTAATAGAGAAGAGTGACCAGCAGGAGCACTAACTAATAGAGAAGAGTGACCAGCAGGATCACTAACTAATAGAGAAGAGTGACCAACAGGAGCACTAACTAATAGAGAAGAGTGACCAGCAGGAGCACTAACTAATAGAGAAGAGTGACCAGCAGGAGCACTAACTAATAGAGAAGAGTGACCAACAGGAGCACTAACTAATAGAGAAGAGTGACCAACAGGAGCACTAACTAATAGAGAAGAGTGACCAGCAGGAGCACTAACTAATAGAGAAGAGTGACCAGCAGGATCACTAACTAATAGAGAAGAGTGACCAACAGGAGCACTAACTAATAGAGAAGAGTGACCAGCAGGAGCACTAACTAATAGAGAAGAGTGACCAGCAGGATCACTAACTAATAGAGAAGAGTGACCAACAGGAGCACTAACTAATAGAGAAGAGTGACCAGCAGGATCACTAACTAATAGAGAAGAGTGACCAGCAGGATCACTAACTAATAGAGAAGAGTGACCAGCAGGAGCACTAACTAATAGAGAAGAGTGACCACCAGGAGCACTAACTAATAGAGAAGAGTGACCAGCAGGAGCACTAACTAATAGAGAAGAGTGACCAGCAGGAGCACTAACTAATAGAGAAGAGTGACCAACAGGAGCACTAACTAATAGAGAAGAGTGACCAGCAGGATCACTAACTAATAGAGAAGAGTGACCAGCAGGATCACTAACTAATAGAGAAGAGTGACCAGCAGGATCACTAACTAATAGAGAAGAGTGACCAGCAGGAGCACTAACTAATAGAGAAGAGTGACCAACAGGAGCACTAACTAATAGAGAAGAGTGACCAGCAGGAGCACTAACTAATAGAGAAGAGTGACCACCAGGAGCACTAACTAATAGAGAAGAGTGACCACCAGGAGCACTAATTAACAGAGAAGAGTGACCAGCAGGATCACTAACTAATAGAGAAGAGTGACAAGCAGGAGCACTAACTAATAGAGAAGAGTGACCACCAGGAGCACTAACTAATAGAGAAGAGTGACCACCAGTAGCACTAACTAATAGAGAAGAGTGACCACCAGGATCACTAACTAATAGAGAAGAGTGACCACCAGGAGCACTAACTAATAGAGAAGAGTGACCACGCAGGAGCACTAACTAATAGAGAAGAGTGACCAGCAGGAGCACTAACTAATAGAGAAGAGTGACCAGCAGGAGCACTAACTAATAGAGAAGAGTGACCAGCAGGAGCACTAACTAATAGAGAAGAGTGACCACCAGGAGCACTAACTAATAGAGAAGAGTGACCACCAGGAGCACTAACTAATAGAGAAGAGTGACAAGCAGGAGCACTAACTAATAGAGAAGAGTGACCACCAGGAGCACTAACTAATAGAGAAGAGTGACCAGCAGGAGCACTAACTAATAGAGAAGAGTGACTAGCAGGAGCACTAACTAATAGAGAAGAGTGACCACAGGAGCACTAACTAATAGAGAAGAGTGACCAGCAGGAGCACTAACTAATAGAGAAGAGTGACCAGCAGGAGCACTAACTAATAGAGAAGAGTGACCACCAGGAGCACTAACTAATAGAGAAGAGTGACCACCAGGAGCACTAACTAATAGAGAAGAGTGACCAGCAGGAGCACTAACTAATAGAGAAGAGTGACCAACAGGAGCACTAACTAATAGAGAAGAGTGACCAGCAGGAGCACTAACTAATAGAGAAGAGTGACCACCAGGAGCACTAACTAATAGAGAAGAGTGACAAGCAGGATCACTAACTAATACAGAAGAGTGACCAGCAGGATCACTAACTAATAGAGAAGGGTGACCAGCAGGAGCACTAATTAACAGAGAAGAGTGACCAGCAGGAGCACTAACTTATAGAGAAGAGTGACCAGGTCATGAGCACAAGACCAACAAGTTCCCTTCAAATGACACACTTCATGGGACAGATAGCCCAGGTCATGAGCACAAGACCAACAAGTTCCCTTCAAATGACACACTTCATGGGACAGATAGCCCAGGTCATGAGCACAAGACCAACAAGTTCCCTTCAAATGACACACTTCATGGGACATATAGACCGGGTCAGGAGCATAACACAGTGATACTATCTGTGCAGTGTTTATGTATGTTTACTACCATAGATAAGCATTAACACTTGTCATGTGATGTTGAGGTTACAATAATTCAACTAATTCCAATTTGGCTTATTCCACTTCAGCTGAATGATGACATTGCCGAGCTGACGAATGATCTTCTCATGACATTGCAAGCAACCAAGACTATCAAGATCATTCAGTTGTTTGTAACCTGGCTCATTCTTGCCCAAAGCTGACTACACAATGTGGGACACTAGTCATCCTCCACATTACACATTAAACCCAAAATGTGTGGGACGGCTGTCAGGTTGCACAGAGCAGCCGACCAAGTGGGGAATGTATCCTTTTTATTTTCCACAGACACAGTCCAGCTATATTTTCCACTCCACAAATGTCTGCATTGTTATCATAATATAGGATGTCATTTATTTTTAAATTGCACGATTCAACAAGGCTATTTGTGTAAAAAGCTGAGCTGTTTATGTTGCTAGATGTCACCTGGCGGCAGACGAGGCAGAGGTGGGTGAACAAGAAGATATGGCAGAGTGAGAAGCAGTCAGCTCAGTCGAGCTGACATAGAGAAGAGAGAGAGAGAGAGAGAGAGATAACAGCTTGAAGGAAGCCCACATTCGCCCAACACAGGTAATTTCACAAATGAAAATTAACCATGGATAAGTTACCAACAATTGTTTAATGTGCACATTACCAAATATTTCGCTTTTTACACAAAAGAGATTGTTGTCCCTGCCATTTCAACAGAGGAACAAATATGTGTACTTTTCATAATTGTAACCTTTGGGTTGGGAATGGCAGAACTGCCTCCATATGGTCCAACCCGGGTACTGGTCGTAATATACCAGTAGCCAAATGTTCTGCCCTCGCCGTTGGGCGGTTTATCCTGCGGCGTTGTACGTGTGTCTCAGTAAGAGATCTCTAAGGAGAATGATGGAAGATGGGGCCACTGCCCCCTCAATGACACCTGCAGCGCAGGAGGAAAGTGAACCGAGGGTGTTGAGTTGGTTGACATGTGATGTGTGGGGGAAGGTTCAGAAACCCAATGGATCTGGCCCTCCACCACAGGAGGCTCCATCCTGAGGAATATCACAGGGACACTGTCCTGAAGGTGGTGAGGGCGGGTGGTCACCAGAGGAGTGTGTTGGTGGACAGACAGCATGTGAACATTAAAATAGGTGACATGACAAGTTTTCTTTGAAATCACAAACAACCTTTGTTGAAGTTGCATATGGCAGACACTAACATGATTTGTTATTCTGTGAAGAACTGAATGACATGCCGATTTCCAATAAAGTGCTCAAGGTATCAATTATACAATAATAACTTATACATTCACATAATGACAATGACCATTTATAATTTATGAATGCCATTAACTTTACATTTTCATTATAATTTGCTGTGGTAAATCCCCCCAACCATCTGCATATAAATACTGAATACTCCCCTGATTCATATCAACAGGTTTACAAGCAGCTTATATGAAAACTCAATGATTATTTATCTCACAACAGTTCAATGATGTAACATTTGTTAAAAAAAGCATTTATTTATTTCCAGGAGATTGACCTGGTGTGTCTGGAACTGCTTGTGCTCCAGATTAATATGTCATACTGGGTGGATATATTTGCCCAAAACCCGGGAGAAGATAAGGCAGCCCTGGCCATGCAGCATACAGACAGTTCGTTCCGTGGCGGCATGGTCAACTTGACACAAAGGTCCGACGGGTCATCCCCAGCTGCGTTGTGCTGAAGATACGTGAGAGATTCCCCAGTGCAAGTGGAGAACTGGTATTAAAACAGTGTTGTCCCAGACATCTCAACAGAGGAGATTGTTGTCCCAGACATCTCAACAGAGGAGATTGTTGTCCCAGCCATCTCAACAGAGGAGATTGTTGAACTGGGAATTGTTTTGTCCCAGCCATCTCAACAGGGAGATTGTTGTCCCAGACATCTCAACAGAGGAGATTGTTGTCCCAGCCATCTCAACAGAGGAGATTGTTGTCCCAGCCATCTCAACAGAGGAGATTGTTGTCCCAGCCCCTCAACAGAGGAGATTGTTGTCCCAGCCACCTCAACAGAGGAGATTGTTGTCCCAGCCATCTCAACAGAGGAGATTGTTGTCCCAGCCATCTCAACAGAGGAGATTGTTGTCCCAGCCATCTCAACAGAGGAGATTGTTGTCCCAGCCACCTCAACAGGGGAATTGTTGTCCCAGCCACCTCAACAGAGGAGATTGTTGTCCCAGCCCCAACAGAGGAGACTGTTGTCCCAGCCATCTCAACTGGGGAGATTGTTGTCCCAGCCATCTCAACAGAGGAGATTGTTGTCCCAGCCATCTCAACAGAGGAGATTGTTGTCCCAGCCATCTCAACAGAGGAGATTGTTGTCACAGCCATCTCAACAGAGGAGACTGTTGTCACAGCCATCTCAACAGGGGAGATTGTTGTCCCAGCCATCTCAACAGGGGAGATTGTTGTCCCAGCCATCTCAACAGGGGAGATTGTTGTCCCAGCCATCTCAACAGAGGAGACTGTTGTCCCAGCCATCTCAACAGAGGAGATTGTTGTCCCAGCCATCTCAACAGAGGAGATTGTTGTCCCAGCCATCTCAACAGAGGAGATTGTTGTCCCAGCATCTCAACAGAGGAGACTGTTGTCCCAGCCATCTCAACAGAGGAGATGTTGTCCCAGCCATCTCAACAGGGGAGATTGTTGTCCCAGACATCTCAACAGAGGAGACTGTTGTCCCAGCCATCTCAACAGAGGAGACTGTTTCCCAGCCATCTCAACAGGGGAATGTTGTCCCAGCCATCTCAACAGAGGAGATTGTTGTCCCAGACATCTCAACAGAGGAGATTGTTGTCCAGCCATCTCAACAGAGGAGACTGTTGTCCCAGCCATCTCAACAGAGGAGACTGTTTCCCAGCCATCTCAACAGAGGAGATGTTGTCCCAGCCATCTCAACAGAGGATATTGTTGTCCCAGCCATCTCAACAGAGGAGATTGTTGTCCCAGCCATCTCAACAGAGGAGATTGTTCCCCCAGCCATCTCAACAGGAGATTGTTGTCCCAGCCATCTCAACAGAGGAGATTGTTGTCCCAGCCATCTCAACAGAGGAGATTGTTGTCCCAGCCATCTCAACAGGGGAGATTGTTGTCCCAGACATCTCAACAGAGGAGATTGTTGTCCCAGCCATCTCAACAGGGGAATTGTTTCCCAGCCATCTCAACAGGGGAGATTGTTGTCCCAGCCATCTCAACAGGGAGATTGTTGTCCCAGCCATCTCAACAGGGGTTGTTGTCCCAGCCATCTCAACAGAGGAGATTGTTGTCCCCCCTTCAACAGAGGAGATTGTTGTCCCAGCCATCTCAACTGGGGAGATTGTTGCCCCAAATCTCAACAGGGGGTTGTTGTCCCAGCCATCTCAACTGGGGAGATTGTTGTCCCAGCCATCTCAACAGAGGAGATTGTTGTCCCAGCCATCTCAACAGAGGAGATTTTGTCCCAGCCATCTAAAAGAGGAGATTGTTGTCACAGCCATCTCAACGGGGGAGATGTTGTCCAGCCATCTAAACAGGGGAGATTGTTGTCCCAGCCATCTCAACAGAGGAGATTGTTGTCCCAGCCATCTCAACAGAGGAGATTGTTGTCCCAGACATCTCAACAGAGGAGACTGTTGTCCCAGCCATCTCAACAGAGGAGACTGTTGTCCCAGCCATCTCAACAGAGGAGACTGTTGTCCCAGCCATCTCAACAGAGGAGATTGTTGTCCCAGACATCTCAACAGAGGAGACTGTTGTCCCAGCCATCTCAACAGAGGAGACTGTTGTCCCAGCCATCTCAACAGAGGAGATTGTTGTCCCAGACATCTCAACAGAGGAGACTGTTGTCCCAGCCATCTCAACAGAGGAGACTGTTGTCCCAGCCATCTCAACAGAGGAGACTGTTGTCCCAGCCATCTCAACAGAGGAGATTGTTGTCCCAGCCATCTCAACAGGGGAAATTTTTCCCAGCCATCTAAACAGAGGAGATTGTTGTCCCAGCCATCTCAACAGAGGAGATTGTTGTCCCAGCCATCTCAACAGAGGAGATTGTTGTCCCAGCCATCTCAACAGAGGAGATTGTTGTCCCAGCCACCTCAACAGAGGAGATTGTTGTCCCAGCCATCTCAACAGAGGGGATTGTTGTCCCAGCCATCTCAACAGAGGAGATTGTTGTCCCAGCCATCTCAACAGAGGAGATTGTTGTCCCAGCCATCTCAACAGAGGAGATTGTTGTCCCAGCCATCTCAACAGAGGAGATTGTTGTCCCAGCCACCTAAACAGAGGAGATTGTTGTCCCAGCCATCTCAACAGGGGAGATTGTTGTCCCAGACATCTCAACAGAGGAGATTGTTGTCCCAGCCATCTCAACAGAGGAGATTGGTCCCAGCCATCTCAACAGAGGAGATTGTTGTCCCAGCCATCTCAACAGAGGAGTTTGTTGTCCCAGCCATCTCAACAGAGGAGATTGTTGTCCCAGCCATCTCAACAGAGGAGATTGTTGTCCCAGCCACTCAACAGAGGAGATTGTTGTCCCAGCCATCTCAACAGGGGATTGTTGCCCCAGCCTTTTCCCAATAAAGGTAATTTTTATCTTATCTAATAACTTTGTACCATTAAACAGAATTTGTCAATGACCTTTAAGGAATTTTGTAGCCTTTCTTAACATTAAAATTTTGTGGGGTTCCCCCCAAGCCATCTCAATAAATACTGAATACTCCCCTGATTAAACAGAAGCTTTGTAGCCAACTCAATGAATTGTTTATCTCACAACAGTTAAATTTGTTGTAACCATCTTAAAAAAATGATTTCATTTGCCATTTCCAGGAGATTGCTGGTGTCAGATCTAACAGAGAATGCTTGTCTCCAGCTATATGCATACTGGGTGATATTTTGTCCCAAACTCAACGGGATGAAGCATAACGGGAGACCTGGCCCAGCCATCTCAACAGAGAGACTGTTCGTCTCCTGGGGGATGTTTCAAGCATTGAACAAAGGCCGATGTTGCCCATCCATCTCACGAACGTTGTCAAGATTAACAGGTGAGAGATTTTTCCCAGTTCAAAGGAGACTGTTGTAGTCTAAAGGGAGATGTTGTCCCAGACATCTCAACAGGGAGATTGTTGTCCCAGACATCTCAACAGAGGAGATGTTGTCCCAGCCATCTCAACAGAGGAGATTGTTGTCCCAGCCATCTCAACAGAGGAGACTGTTGTCCCAGCCATCTCAACAGAGGAGATTGTTGTCCCAGCCATCTCAACAGAGGAGATTGTTGTCCCAGACATCTCAACAGAGGAGATTGTTGTCCCAGACATCTCAACAGAGGAGATTGTTGTCCCAGCCATCTCAACAGAGGAGATTGTTGTCCCAGACATCTCAACAGAGGAGATTGTTGTCCCAGCCATCTCAACAGAGGAGATGTTGTCCCAGCCATCTCAACAGAGGAGATGTTGTCCCAGCCATCTCAACAGAGGAGATTGTTGTCCCAGCCATCTCAACAGAGGAGATTGTTGTCCCAGCCATCTCAACAGAGGAGATTGTTGTCCCAGCCATCTCAACAGAGGAGATTGTTGTCCCAGCCATCTCAACAGAGGAGATTGTTGTCCCAGCCATCTCAACAGAGGAGATTGTTGTCCCAGCCATCTCAACAGAGGAGATTGTTGTCCCAGCCATCTCAACAGAGGTTGTCCAGCCATCTCAACAGAGGATTGTTGTCCCAGCCACCTCAACAGAGGAGATTGTTGTCCCAGCCATCTCAACAGAGGAGATTGTTGTCCCAGCCATCTCAACAGAGGAGATTGTTGTCCCAGCCATCTCAACAGAGGAGATTGTTGTCCCAGCCATCTCAACAGAGGAGATTGTTGTCCCAGCCATCTCAACAGAGGAGATTGTTGTCCCAGCCATCTCAACAGAGGAGATTGTTGTCCCAGCCATCTCAACAGAGGAGATTGTTGTCCCAGCCATCTCAACAGAGGAGATTGTTGTCCCAGCCACCTCAACAGAGGAGATTGTTGTCCCAGCCATCTCAACAGGGGAGATTGTTGTCCCAGCATCTCAACAGAGGAGATTGTTGTCCCAGCCATCTCAACAGAGGGAGATTGTTGTCCCAGCCATCTCAACAGAGGAGATTGTTGTCCCAGCCATCTCAACAGAGGAGATTGTTTCCCAGCCATCTCAACAGGGAGATGTTGTCCCAGCCATCTCAACAGAGGAGATTGTTGTCCCAGCCATCTCAACAGAGGAGATTGTTGTCCC
The DNA here is from genome assembly GCA_025642075.2 of Ridgeia piscesae. NCBI lineage: Eukaryota > Metazoa > Annelida > Polychaeta > Sabellida > Siboglinidae > Ridgeia > Ridgeia piscesae. Next base: position 36,410 of record JAODUO010000073.1, on the reverse strand, counting down.
AGCCATCTCAACAGAGGAGATTGTTGTCCCAGCCATCTCAACAGAGGAGATTGTTGTCCCAGCCATCTCAACAGAGGAGATTGTTGTCCCAGCCATCTCAACAGAGGAGATTGTTGTCCCAGCCATCTCAACAGGGGAGATTGTTGTCCCAGCCATCTCAACAGAGGAGATTGTTGTCCCAGCCATCTCAACAGAGGAGATTGTTGTCCCAGCCATCTCAACAGAGGAGATTGTTGTCCCAGCCATCTCAACAGAGGAGACTGTTGTCCCAGCCATCTCAACAGAGGAGATTGTTGTCCCAGCCATCTCAACAGAGGAGATTGTTGTCCCAGCCATCTCAACAGAGGAGATTGTTGTCCCAGCCATCTCAACAGAGGAGATTGTTGTCCCAGCCATCTCAACAGAGGAGATTGTTGTCCCAGCCATCTCAACAGAGGAGATTGTTGTCCCAGCCATCTCAACAGAGGAGATTGTTGTCCCAGCCATCTCAACAGAGGAGATTGTTGTCCCAGCCATCTCAACAGAGGAGACTGTTGTCCCAGCCATCTCAACAGGGGAGATTGTTGTCCCAGCCATCTCAACAGAGGAGATTGTTGTCCCAGCCATCTCAACAGAGGAGACTGTTGTCCCAGCCATCTCAACAGGGGAGATTGTTGTCCCAGCCATCTCAACAGAGGAGATTGTTGTCCCAGCCATCTCAACAGGGGAGATTGTTGTCCCAGCCATCTCAACAGAGGAGATTGTTGTCCCAGCCATCTCAACAGAGGAGATTGTTGTCCCAGCCATCTCAACAGAGGAGATTGTTGTCACCAGCCATCTCAACAGAGGAGATTGTTGTCCCAGCCATCTCAACAGAGGAGATTGTTGTCCCAGCCATCTCAACAGAGGAGATTGTTGTCCCAGCCATCTCAACAGAGGAGATTGTTGTCCCAGCCATCTCAACAGAGGAGATTGTTGTCCCAGCCATCTCAACAGAGGAGATTGTTGTCCCAGCCATCTCAACAGAGGAGATTGTTGTCCCAGCCATCTCAACAGAGGAGATTGTTGTCCCAGCCATCTCAACAGAGGAGATTGTTGTCCCAGCCATCTCAACAGAGGAGATTGTTGTCCCAGCCATCTCAACAGAGGGGATTGTTGTCCCAGCCATCTCAACAGAGGAGATTGTTGTCCCAGCCATCTCAACAGAGGAGATTGTTGTCCCAGCCATCTCAACAGAGGAGATTGTTGTCCCAGCCATCTCAACAGAGGAGATTGTTGTCCCAGCCATCTCAACTGGGGAGATTGTTGTCCCAGCCATCTCAACAGAGGAGATTGTTGTCCCAGCCATCTCAACAGAGGAGACTGTTGTCCCAGCCATCTCAACAGAGGAGATTGTTGTCCCAGCCATCTCAACAGAGGAGATTGTTGTCCCAGCCATCTCAACAGAGGAGATTGTTGTCCCAGCCATCTCAACAGAGGAGATTGTTGTCCCAGCCATCTCAACAGAGGAGATTGTTGTCCCAGCCATCTCAACAGAGGAGATTGTTGTCCCAGCCATCTCAACAGAGGAGATTGTTGTCCCAGCCATCTCAACAGAGGAGATTGTTGTCCCAGCCATCTCAACAGAGGAGATTGTTGTCCCAGCCATCTCAACAGAGGAGATTGTTGTCCCAGCCATCTCAACAGAGGAGATTGTTGTTCCAGCCATCTCAACAGAGGAGACTGTTGTCCCAGCCATCTCAACTGGGGAGATTGTTGTCCCAGCCATCTCAACAGAGGGGATTGTTGTCCCAGCCATCTCAACAGAGGGATTGTTGTCCCAGCCATCTCAACAGAGGGATTGTTGTCCCAGCCATCTCAACAGAGGGGATTGTTGTCCCAGCCATCTCAACAGAGGAGATTGTTGTCCCAGCCATCTCAACAGAGGAGATTGTTGTCCCAGCCATCTCAACAGAGGGAGATTGTTGTCCCAGCCATCTCAACAGAGGAGATTGTTGTCCCAGCCATCTCAACAGAGGGGATTGTTGTCCCAGCCATCTCAACAGAGGAGATTGTTGTCCCAGCCATCTCAACAGAGGAGATTGTTGTCCCAGCCATCTCAACAGAGGGATTGTTGTTCCAACAGAGGGATTGTTGTCCCAGCCATCTCAACAGAGGGGATTGTTGTCCCAGCCATCTCAACAGAGGGGATTGTTGTCCCAGCCATCTCAACAGAGGAGATTGTTGTCCCAGCCATCTCAACAGAGGAGATTGTTGTCCCAGCCATCTCAACAGAGGAGATTGTTGTCCCAGCCATCTCAACAGAGGAGATTGTTGTCCCAGCCATCTCAACAGAGGGGATTGTTGTCCCAGCCATCTCAACAGAGGAGATTGTTGTCCCAGCCATCTCAACAGAGGAGATTCTTGTCCCAGCCATCTCAACAGAGGAGATTGTTGTCCCAGACATCTCAACAGAGGAGATTGTTGTCCCAGCCATCTCAACAGAGGAGATTGTTGTCCCAGCCATCTCAACAGAAGAAATTGTTGTCCCAGCCATCTCAACTGGGGAGATTGTTCTCCCAGCCATCTCAACAGAGGAGATTGTTGTCCCAGCCATCTCAACAGAGGGGATTGTTGTCCCAGCCATCTCAACAGAGGAGATTGTTGTCCCAGCCACCTCAACAGAGGGGATTGTTGTCCCAGCCATCTCAACAGAGGAGACTGTTGTCCCAGCCATCTCAACAGAGGAGATTGTTGTCCCAGCCATCTCAACAGAAGAAATTGTTGTCCCAGCGATCTCAACAGGGGAGATTGTTGTCCCAGCCATCTCAACAGAGGAGATTGTTGTCCCAGCCATCTCAACAGAGGAGATTGTTCTCCCAGCCATCTCAACAGAGGAGACTGTTGTCCCAGACATCTCAACAGAGGAGATTGTTGTCCCAGACATCTCAACAGAGGAGACTGTTATCCCAGCCATCTCAACAGAGGAGAATGTTGTCCCAGACATCTCAACAGAGGAGATTGTTGTCCCAGCCATCTCAACAGAGGATATTGTTGTCCCAGCCATCTCAACAGAGGAGATTGTTGTCCCAGCCATCTCAACAGAGGAGATTGTTGTCCCAGCCATCTCAACAGAGGAGATTGTTGTCCCAGACATCTCAACAGAGGAGATTGTTGTCCCAGCCATCTCAACAGAGGAGATTGTTGTCCCAGACATCTCAACAGAGGAGATTGTTGTCCCAGCCATCTCAACAGAGGGATTGTTGTCCCAGCCATCTCAACGGGAATTGTCCCAGCCATCTCAACAGAGGAGATTGTTGTCCCAGCCATCTCAACAGAGGAGATTCTTGTCCCAGCCATCTCAACAGAGGAGATTGTTGTCCCAGACATCTCAACAGAGGAGATTGTTGATACCACTTATTATCAAGCCGACCAAGTGACAGTACTGGGAAATGTATCATGATGACTTCACTAACATACATGCACTTTCAATATATATTCAGGGTAGTTTAACCACTGATGTTAAAATTGTGATTACCATTGGAATTGGTTAGTTTGCGCTAACTTTGCCAAGTGCATGAACCAATAAGTTCCCTTCAGATGATACACTTCATGGGACAGATAGCCCTGGTCATGAGCATGACTGGTTTCAGGTTATGTTCAATATTCTGGGCGATTCTGAAGAAGACTGAGACACAGCTGATGAAGAATATGACTGATTCTTTGATGTCTTCTGTGTACAAGATGATGGGTTGGTTGTTTTTAGAGCAATGGGCGGGAAGGTCTTGGGTGTTTGTTCAAACTGGTTGAGTCCAGTGAATGCCATCGCCACATTTATAGTGACATACTACCACCAATAAGGTCATAGAGAAAGGTGAGCCGTGCTACTTTGGTTCTAACTTTTTGGTGTAAGTCGCTATTAGCGGGGTTTGTGGTGTGGAGGGCGATATCTCATGAACTTGTGGCCATATGCACTGGACTGTGAAGCTGACAAGTGAATCGCAGACACAAACAAGTTGACGATGGCAGCAATCACGCAAAGGGGGAGTGCCCGCACACTGGCAGCAAGCACGCAAAGGGGGAGTGCCCGCACACTGGCAGCAAGCACGCAAAGGGGGAGTGCCCGCACACTGGCAGCAAGCACGCAAAGGGGGAGTGCCCGCACACTGGCAGCAAGCACGCAAAGGGGAAGTGTCCGCACACTGGCAGCAAGCACGCAAAGGGGGAGTGCCCGCACACTGGCAGCAAGCACGCAAAGGGGGAGTGCCCGCACACTGGCAGCAAGCACGCAAAGGGGGAGTGCCCGCACACTGGCAGCAAGCACGCAAAGGGGAAGTGTCCGCACACTGGCAGCAAGCACGCAAAGGGGGAGTGCCCGCACACCTGTTTTGGAAGATGATGACAAGCCACATTTAATCTATGTGTATTAAATGTGCTTCAAGATAAAGAAATAATGCAAAAAATGAAAGTGGCACTTTTTCCAACTGAGCTAGCTGCCGAGGAAATGAAAAACTTGAAGCAGACACTTCAAGTGATGAGTGACAATCTTAAAACCAAAGGCGATTGTACTGACATGCTGGAAAAAAGAGCGCAGAGCCAACTTACGCATCAGCAGTAGAGGGACCCCGAAGGAGGAGAAGACACAATGGAAAAGTTATCAAAATCTTCAACGTAACCACGACTTGCAGCCCACGAATCAGCTGCAGCGACATTGAACAAGAACAATAATCATCAGATTCAATCGCGAGCAACTAAGAGACACTGTCTACAAACAAAGAGGAAACATAAAGTTGTTAACAAAGAAGAAAACTCAAAGATCTTCATCAACGAGGATCTAACGAATCGACAGTCTGCCCTAGCGTTCGAAACATGCAAACTAAAAAAGTCTAAAAGCTTGACTGCTGATGTTATTATTATGTTCCAGGGCTGCTTTGACTGCAGAAAATGGCACAGGTTCTATGACATGGGTGAAAATCTGAATAAACTTGTTGACGTTCTTTCATCTCTGTTGACTGTGTATGTAATTCCAACCAAACAAACCATTCCAACAATAAACCTTAGCTAAAAAAATCAAAAACTGTTCTAAATAAAGAGAAAAGAGTCTTCTTCCAGGGTAGGACCGAACAGAAAAAAAGTAATAAATAAGTAAATGATTGTCAGACATCTACACATTGTTCCTCCTTAGACCCACACTCTAGGGCAACAACAAGAGGAATTCCTTTTCTTTGACATTGACTCATCCTGCACTAGCTGGGCATCACAGTTACATGCATTTGAATTTGAAAGCAAGGCTACACACAATATTTGATGAGATGGTTGGATGTCAACCTGTGTTAGATTATTGGTTCAGACCCTTGGATAGTTTATGATGCTATGAAACAAATAGCGTGTGAGTTAGCACTAACAAGTAAGAAGGTCATCGTTAAAGGGTACACATTTTTCTGGGACTCTTAGATCTGCAATTTAGATGGTATATGTTTAGCATTCCTTGTTATTTTGTGAACTTGTCATTTTTTGAAAGAAATGTTTATATATTAAAGTTATTTTCACAGCTTTGAAATTTGTTTATCGTTTCTAGATTACTTCAAAGCATTTATTGTAATGTCGTAATGTACTGTGACAGCTGTTTTTCATTAAACTAGTGTCTGGATGTAGCTAGCTTTTTTTGATTTAGTGGAGTGGGTGAAAATGTAAACATGGTATTTATTTTGCCAGTGATTTCTGTTTCATGTCTTGGTGCCAGGTATGGGTGTTCTCAGTAATGATTTCCGAAGTGGTTAAGGTGGCTGGATCGGCTATTGTGTCAGTTGATTTTTTTACTTTGGCTGTCATGTAGCGTTGACAAATATCAATATAAGCATGCGCACCACCAAAAAACCGGAGGCAGTGGCGTCGTATTTGCATAAACGTTTAAAATCGTTGAAGTTATGGAAATCCCCTTTCACCGGTCACGTGGCATCGCATGGGGCAGAGTTCACATGTGACCTAGATGCATGGAGTTCACATGTGACCTAGATGCATGGAGTTCACATGTGACCTAGATGCATGGAGTTCACATGTGACCTAGATGCATGGAGTTCACATGTGACCTAGATGCATGGCGCCAAATTAAATCAACTTCCGGCATGGATGCTAGGGTGAACAGTGTTTTTGGCGGGAAAAGGTAATTTACATATTTTCTAACAACTTAGAAGTATTTGTGATCGCTGAAACTATGTCTACTATTGCAATATATAGTAATGTTATAAATGATGTCACAGAATGTGTGTCATTGAAGTGTAGTAATGCGCTAATACAACTTTAATACGAAACACATGCGTTTCGTTCAAGAGCATCAGTAAACGGCATAAATGATGACTAAATTACATTTGCGCATTACCTTTCTCATTTCAACTAAATATGTGTTATCCTAGACCCTGGATTGTAGTGATGTTATAAAATTATTGCGTTTTTAGGACATTTGATGCCAAAGTAGCGCCCGGTTGTTTGTTAACATTAACTCATACGTTTTTGTTGATATTAACCTCGGTGACGCGACAGTGTGAGAGTAACGCATGGCCACATCGGCCCAGACACACAGGCTATTCTGGCGATGTAGTTGCAGTGTTTTTAAACATTATATGCCCGACGTAATGTGAAATGATTCAGTTTGCGCACCCAGATAAAACTTTATGCAAAAGTATAATTCGATATTGAATTTTGCTTTGTTTTGTAGGATGCGATGTCTGAAAGGATTAAGGCACATAATTTGCCACTACTGAACAAGTAGACATGACGTCTACAGACGGATGTTTTGTGTACTATGGGTACATAAGCACTGTAATTATATTTTCTTTGTATAGTTTTTGTGTAAGCAATGGTAACATTGTGCATTGAGTGCAGTACATATATTATATGTCACAATGTTGAGGATGTAATGAAATTTATTCAACAATATGAGATGTAATTTCCAGTTGTGTGGACCGTAATAAACTGGGCAATCTTTCATAAAGCCTTTTCACAGTTGTAGTGTAAGGACAAATAATGTATGCAAATAAAGAACAGACCAGCAATACCGAATATATAGCTTAAAATATACGACAAATTGCAGCATGTTGACATAACATTTATTTGGCAGTGTATATATTACTAAGACCTCTTGCGATTGTCATTATCAAGCAAAAACATGCAATAAAATGTAAACTTACAGTACAGGACAGATTATTTGCCCAAACGTCTCTGTTATTGTAGCATGGAAACAAGCTTGGGGAAGGAGCAACTGCCAAAAACCTACCCACATGTCTACCCTCTACAAATAAGGGACATCATCAGAAGACGATTTTGCGAGGCTGGCGGGGGGGAGAGCGATGCCCACTTCAACAGCCGGGATGATGTAAGTATTGAATACTTGCTTTCGTACAACACCAAGTCATGTGACACTGAGTAAATTAGCTGTCTTCTTGCAGTTAGAACATGTGCTGATGGATGAGATATGTGAGCACTGTGCTACAGAAGCCAACAAAAGAGTGGAAAACCTCACCAACTGACAGTGCCGGGTGGTGTAATATTGTTGTATGCTCCTTGGATGTGAACTGTGAGTTGGCTAGCCATGGAACTATGTTTTGTCATCAGTTTTAAATATTGTGGATACATACTTTCATTTTTTATTTAGTATGATCGTTTCATTTGACTAACACAAATTCATTAATAATACTGAATTTCAGTGACCAAGATACAACATGCTGTTACAGTACATTAATCTTAAAATAACATGTGTTTCAGTTGACTGTCACCGCAGTGACTGACAACTGTATTACAGCACACATGCCCGTGTATGGCAGACAAACCTTTCTGCCAGCACCAAGTTGTGATGCTGTACCAGTGTCCTTGAAATCATAACATCTACACCAGTGCAGAAGTGGCACATACCACCCAAACTCATGGCTTTTCATGTCAGACATCATGATCGTAAAGCCTACAACCCCCGCCACAGAAATGGAAGTGTTATGGTGTTTTGTCACTTTGTGTAACGTATATAATCCTGTGAATATTCCACTATGCGAGCTCCGGATTCATAAGCAACTGATGCTGACACAAGTTGCTCACGACCCTGCATCGCAGTGGCTGCATTTGTGGACCGTTGGAGAGGGTGACCCGGAGACAGTGACATGTCAGTTTGGGTCCATGTCAAGGGATTGAGTGCTGTCGTACTAGACATCAGTTATGGTCGGCACATCATCGACAAGTATCGCTGATCCCTGGAGTTCATCGTCCTGGAGTTCGATGCAGTTAACATGACTGATGTGACACCGTGCTTGTTGTACATGTCTCTGCAGATGAGTCATGTTTGTATGAGCATGACACTCATGACCAAGTGAAATGTCCTCATTTGTTTATAAAAACTGCATGAAAATAGAATCATGCATCATATTTCAAGTCGGTTACTTGGCGAACCAAGCAGGTTGCAACTCTTGCAGACTCTCCTGAAGAAGTCTACAGCCAAGACACCTGGCATGGAGTATGCAACACTGCGTGAGATTGACACAGCAGAGCTGTACACTGCAATATACCACTTCAAACTCTACTTTGTTGATTTTGTCATCAACCCAACTATGAGTATATATGTGTTTGAAATGAGTCTCTTGGAGGTGAGATGTACAGTGAAAGAGTCAGTGAGTGATGTTGCGTACCTGAAGGAATTACCTTGGTACAACAGAGTCACCAGTACTACTAATCTTCACACCTTGGCTGCTGCAGATAAGTGGTACATGGATGGAAACTTTGCAATGGTTCCACCAACATTCCTACAGCTCTACGTGATTCATGTGTCTCTGAGAGAGGTGACTATCCCATTGGTGTATGCAGTTCTAGAAAACAAAACAGAAGCAACATGTCACAAACTCTTCACCGCTGTACTGAATTGCTGTGCAACAATCGATATGCGACCTGATCCTGACATTGCCACTGTTGATTTTGAACAGGCTTTGCCTCGTGCTCTCACAGCAGTGTTCAGATAACAAGTACCTTTGCCTCATGCTCTCACAGCAGTGTTCAGATAACAAGTACCTTTGCCTCATGCTCTCACAGCAGTGTTCAGATAACAAGTACCTTTGCCTCATGCTCTCACAGCAGTGTTCAGATAACAAGTACCTTTGCCTCGTGCTCTCACAGCAGTGTTCAGATAACAAGTACCTTTGCCTAGTGCTCTCACAGCAGTGTTCAGATAACAAGTACCTTTGCCTCGTGCTCTCACAGCAGTGTTCAGATAACAAGTACCTTTGCCTAGTGCTCTCACAGCAGTGTTCAGATAACAAGTACTTTCCTAGTGCTCTCACAGCAGTGTCAGATAAAAACCTTTGCCTCGTGCTCTCAAAAAAGCACGTGTTCCCGATTTTGACAAGTACCTTTGCCTCGTGCTCTCACAGCAGTGTTCAGATAACAAGTACCTTTCCTAGTGCTCTCACAGTGTTCGGATAAAACTCTCACAGCAGTGTTCAGATAACAAGTACCTTTGCCTAGTGCTCTCACAGCAGTGTTCAGATAACAAGTACCTTTGCCTCATGCTCTCACAGCAGTGTTCAGATAACAAGTACCTTTGCCTAGTGCTCTCACAGCAGTGTTCAGATAACAAGTACCTTTGCCTCGTGCTCTCACAGCAGTGTTCAGATAACAAGTACCTTTGCCTAGTGCTCTCACAGCAGTGTTCAGATAACAAGTACCTTTGCCTCGTGCTCTCAGCAGTGTTCGAACAAGTACTTTGCCCAGTGTTCTACAGCATTAGATAACAAGTACCTTTGCCTCAGTGCTCTCACAGCAGTGTTCAGATAACAAGTACCTTTGCCTAGTGCTCTCACAGCAGTGTTCAGATAACAAGTACCTTTGCCTCATGCTCTCACAGCAGTGTTCGGATAACAAGTACCTTTGCCTCATGCTCTCACAGCAGTGTTCGGATAACAAGTACCTTTGCCTCATGCTCTCACAGCAGTGTTCGGATAACAAGTACCTTTGCCTCGTGCTCTCACAGCAGTGTTCGGATAACAAGTACCTTTGCCTCATGCTCTCACAGCAGTGTTCGGATAACAAGTGCAAAATTAATTTTCACCTGATGCAGAGAACATACAAGAGATGGGGCTTGTTGTGACAAATCGCACATACAACTTTTGCCATTTCTGTTGTATGTTTGACAGCCAATGAATGACATGTCTGCTGGCAAGGCACACTTTCGTACAACTGCACCAGCCGTGACAACATCACTGGTGGACTACTTCAACAAGACCCATGTCACCAGCCACTACAGACAAGGACAGGCACAGATGAGAGGCATTAGGATGGTAACAATCGCTCCCATGTATCCTGTGCAAACTAGGAAACAACAGGTATCATCACTTGATTGGTCATTGGCATCCGTCAATAGGGAAGTCCATCCAGTGCCTACAGCAGGGGCAGCAGTGTGTGAGCCCTGTCGTTATCCAGGATGCGACCGTCCAGCCAGGCAGCCACCCTGGAAACGGTATGTCAGAAGTGACGTATCTGGGACACGCAGTCAGTGCAAATGTAATCCAACCTATCCAGAACATGATGGAAGCCATCAGGATGCGGATGCATGGGAACAGACTAACTGGTGAAATTGGGTATAACTCAGTAGCGAGGTCGCAAGCTCGCTAATCCAGTAAACATGAGCACCGCATAGGCTCGATTTTAGGCTATTGCCCGCACTGCTACCGCCTATCTCTAGGCTTGCTAGCTAGGTGTAACTCTTAGGCTGTGGTGACAAATGGTGGCCGTGATAGTTTGGAGAAGACAACACAGGAGGAATTTGATGCGAAATTGGGTATTTGGGATCAGATGAATCCACTGGATATGTACGACGATATGGAGTTATATGACAAGTTTAGATCACAATATCCTTACAATCGTGGATGAACTGCGAGAGTTAGACTTAGAGTTACCCCCCAATGTGACAAGGCCACTTGCCAGCTACTCTGCAAGTTATATGGTATTGCGGATGTATGCGACAGGTTGTTTTTATTTCAATCCCAGAAAATCGAGACCTGAAAATTTGACACTTTCTTTTACTCTTCCTGGAAAACAACAAGTCAGTTGCCAAGGCTATTTGTTCTGTCTGTTCAGTGCTTCCTGCATCATGCACTAGTGATCCTAATCATGTGAAGTGAAACCAATCATAAATAGACTTAACTAAAAAAAGAAGATTTCATGGAATTCTGTGATGGACCATTTACATCATATACACTGACTGAGCAACCTACAGCCCCTGACCCTGTGGATGTTTCATCTTATATACACAGCCACGAAGGTGTGCATATAAACAGTATCCATCTGACAACAGAAACTGACTGTGCTGTTATTGCAGTGGATGAGTTACCCTTACTGTTGATGATTATCATAATCATATTACCTCATCTGTGGATTATCTTGCCGATACGTATTACCCAGTCTGATTTTCACCAGGATTATCAGTTTTGTCGTTCAAACAGTTTCAAATACTTCCAACACGATGAATGACAGGGTGACAGTCCATCACGCAAGAATAAGAAAAGTGAATGAGTGTTGGGGAAAGACATTGAATGAACTAAACTGTCACCTTTGATACAATAGCAAGTTCATGTAGATCTGCTTTGAAGTTCTTGGAAACCGCCAAGGGTGACCTCTTTGGAAAAGATTGCGTTGTCGGAAATCTGGTACTTCAAGTTAACAAAGAATGGGAAGGGGGGAAATCGGCTACATGTTTTGTGTGGTAATTAAGGTTGTTTAATTACTTATTAATCGGGGATGTGTTGTTTGCACGTTTGGTGCACCACAGTGGTCGCATGACTGGGTGTGCCAATTAGCACCGGGCACTTGCCTATTTAGCACTTGCCTATTTAAGCCCAATTTTGGCAGTAAGCTGCCCGTTTTGAATTAGGCAGCAGCGGTTACTTGTATTTGGTCATGGTTTAATTAGTTTGGTGGCGGCACTGTCACGTGTTATCCCTTCCGATATGACGGACGCTGAGGCAAATGCCAAGGCAGAACTTCGAGGGTCTCCGGGCAGAAAATAACCATGAAGACAGTTGACCTACTTGTTAAAGAGGGGTTTAACTCGATGGAGGCGCTGGCCTTACTGGATGGTGACGATTTGGCGCAAATGAAGATCCTACGCGGCCAACAAAAGCTGTTGCTTTCGGTGATATGGCCGTTGCAATGATCGCATGAAACAACGAAATGAAATAACCAACTGACGCACAGCTGACCTTCTGAGGCAGTCTAGCCAATCTAGGTCAAGTACATTTTTATGTGTCACTATGTTATGCTGCCAACAGGAGCGAGCGGACAGCCGACCGACATTTATGCTCAGTTGATGGCTGACCACATGCAGCCACTGCAGGGAAACGTGACAGCCGGTGTCAGATAGAATACTGACCCGCGTAGAAAAGTGACCTGTGGGTCAAAATACTATAATCGAAAATTGACCCCCCTATGGAAAAATGACCCACCCCTTGTTTCTTCAGGGATTTTTCTTTTTTGTATGTATTTGAGTATTAATCACATTGAAGGTAATGTTTTTTTTTATTTATGCAACATTGCACTTTAATACATAAATAATAGTATTGTTATGCCATAAAACAATTCAGTGAAAGATCTCTTTTTCAAACTGACACTGCTCAGTGGGCATATTTTGTTGACACTTGCACCAACACCAGTATTTTATTTTTTGTCCAATTTCATGGAAAACATTCTGCTTGGTCCATATTCTGTTAAATGCCTTAGGCAAATGAAATGAGGTGGGGGTCATATTTCTATGGTATAGTACGTTGACCTGTGTTCCATAATCGTAAATGTTATAAAAATGTTTGTCAGTTTATATGGTTATGTGATGGTGTATGATTCATACTGTCAGTTTATATGGTTATGTGATGGTGTATGATTCATACAAGCATCATAGTAAATATCCATTTGATAATCACCAAAATATGTTTTACAGTGGGGGTTCATATTTCTATGGTATAGTATATTGACCCAGGGGCCGGGGCTCATAATAGTACGTTATACAAAAATTGCCAATTTATATGGTTATGTGATGTTGTATGATTCATACAAGCATCACAGTAAATATTAATTTGATATCATTACCAAATAAATATTTTACAGCGGTAGGGGTCACATTTCTAAGGTATAGTACATTGACCCGTGGCTTGTTATACATAGAAAACTGTAAAGCTTTGTCAATTTGGATGGTTATGGGCTTGTAGTTTTATCATAAAACTACAAGCATGTAACTATCTAAATTGGCAAAGTTACAGTTTTCTATGCATAACAAGCCACGGGTCAATATACTATACCATAGAAATGTGACCCCCACCGCTACAGCCATCAAGAAAAAACTTTTTGCTAATACCAGGTAGACATTTCTCTGTGATGTTTGTATAATAAATCTACAAGCCCGTAACTATCAAAACTGGCAAAGTTTTACAGTTTTCTATGTACAATGAGCCACGGGTCAATATACTATACCATAGAAATATGACCTCCACCCCATAGCCATTCAAAACAAACTTAGCTATTACCAAATAGATATTTCTCTGCGATGTTTGTATGAGAAAACTACAAGCCCATAAATATCCAAACTGGCAACGTTTTACAGTTTTCTGTGTACAATGAACCACGGGTCAATATACTATATCATAGAAATATGACCCCCACCCCTATAGCCATTCAAAACAAACTTAGCTATTACCAAATAGATATTTCTCTGCGATGTTTGTATGATAAAACTACAAGCCCATAACTATCCAAATTGGCAGTTTTACAGTTTTCTATGTATAACAAGCCACGGGTCAATATACTATACCATAGAAATATGACCCCCCAGCCTAAAATACCTCCACCCCTACAGCCACCCAAAACAAACTTTTTGCTATTACCAAGTAGGCATTTCTCTGTGATGTTTGTATAATAAAACTACAAGCCCATAACTATCCAAATTGGCAAAGTTTTACAGTTTTCTATGTACAATGAGCCATGGGTCAATATACTATACCATAGAAATATGACTTCCCACCCCTAGAGCCACCCAAAACAAACTTTTTGATATTTATAAAAGGCTTTGAAATCCTTGAATTTTACAATGTATAAAACAATTGGATATTAAAAAAATATCAATGATATTTGCTAATAGGTTCAACAAAGAAATAAAAAACTTTCTCATTTTTATTTGGTGACCTAAATTTTAGATTATATATTATCTTTTGAAGTGTGTAATGTGCTGTAATTTAACATTATGATCAAAACCATTATTTCAAATATATATCCATAAAATATGGGGGTGGGTCATTTTTCTATAACTGAAAATCTATGGAAAAGTGACCCGGGGGTCATTATTCTATATAGAATAGTGACCTGTGGGTCACTTTACCCCCGGGTCAATATTCTATATGACACCGGCATTAACCAGGGGACATGGCCATATGGGGCAAAGACTGCTGGACATTTACCCATGGTTGGACAGTCAGGGAAATTGGCGCGGTCATGGCCGGACCCACAGATCCACCTGATGACAGCAGCAGCTGGTAGGTCGTGTCCCTACTATGATGTGGTCAATTTTATTGGCAAGGATGTGGTGGAAGAGGTTATTGCAGGTAGCAAAGAGGGAAACCGCATTGTGGTAAAGTTGGGCATAAAGCCATAGATAGAATCCATTATCCAATCACAGTGGATAATTGCAAACCCAGCTATAATTTGTTTATTTACGCTTATCTGTTTACACATGGTTTAGCTATCGTGATTAAATTTCATATTTGTGGCAAATTCATTCACCATCACAAAACGTTCCTTAATTTCTTCACAACTGGGACTGTCATGTGGTGGCTGGTGTCAAGTATCAGAAAGGACTTTGAAAGCAAGACTGGGGTCGTAGAAATACATGTCCTTGGGCTGTGAGGAAAATTGCTCACAGGCCCTTGGATGCAGGTTTTCTACAAATCTGCACAGAGTGACCATAGCCATGTCGGTGGAACTGAAGTAGTGAAAGGTGTCCTGTCTTCACTGAGGGATGCGGCTGCTAATCCAAGAAATATTCTGGTCTGGACCTTAGTGAAAATGATGAAACCTTGAAAGAGCTGATGAGAGCAGAACCAGCAGAAACGGACATGTTTGTAGAGATGATCTCTTCCTGTTTGTTCACAATCACAACACTGCTGGAACGCCAATACAAACGCTGTTTGGAAACTGACATCACAGAAGAGTTGCGCAGAGACACACTTGCCCCCCGTTAGGTCACATTACTCACATAACATTGATGCCGACAAAATCATGGGTATGTTTAGCGCGGGTAAGGAAAAGGCAAAAAATGCCAATGATGACTTTCTGGCAGCAAGAATGAGATCAATAAAAACAAGGTTGTTCCATGGCTTGATGACATTTATCAACAAAAAAGGGAAAGCATAGTGACCTGGGCAATTGGGAGAGCTAGGAAAAAGAGGAAAGTGAACGGAAAAAAGGACAGAGAGATGAAAAAGGAAATGTCCTGGAGAGCAGCAAATAAACGACAGCAGAAAACTGAAAAAGAAAGGAAAAATATAGAAAAATTAAAATACATTGATATCAGTATTTAAAGTAAGGACAGTGTTCCCAGACATTGCAAATGACATTCATTCGGCTCTTGTGGGATTCTTGGGGTCACACTATCTGTCACACCTAGTATGATAAGGACACAAGGGCAAAGACTGTATATTCCGAAAAGGTTGAAAAGCCAAAGAAAAGGAAGGGAAACATTCACTGCTATAAAATTGCATATTAGTCTGAAGAAGAAACCTACGAGGATGCAACAGACTGTGACATCCCTAAACTGGCCCTTCCTGCAGACCTCATTTTGATTTTGTGCTGATAACTCACTTTTGTGTTTAACCGATCAGATCCTACAATGGCCGCCACAGGCCGGACACCAGACCTTATATTCAAAAAATTCCCGGGGATTAACTACTGCACTAAACACTCCCAAATGTTAACACAACCTGGGGATACAGTTTGCCACAACACCAGCTAGTCACGTGCATGGGTTGCCATATTGAATATTTGTATTTACATCGATTTTCTTCCAGTGCTTTTTCGTCAAACTTTGCCTTTGTCGCCATGTTTTCGGCAATTGAAGTTGCACAGATAGTGTGTCGCAGTGACAAGTAGTTTTTTCTGTAAGAATTATTGCTACAATCGTGTCGCTAAAAGTTGGCTGTCAATGTCATCACTTCGGCATCGACTGAGCTGGACTATGACCGTTCGATGTACATCGATTCCGTCACTTTTGTTATTTTTACACTCATGTTATATATTGTTGTTGACAATATTTGGATGTATGACATATTTCATCTATACAGTGACTTGTATGAATAACTAATAATTAGACATTTCTATGCTGAATACAACTTTTGTCAAATTCTGACAGCTGTCAGTGTCAGTGCCGAGTACATGTGTACCTGGCAGTTTGTGTCTGGATGTGTTGCACTTCTGTTCTGTTGATGTTACTTCTAACCTCAGTCGCCAGCTATTGTGTTTGATGATGTTTCATATTGTTCACATTTCATAATGGCTTATAATTATTTTTTCGTAATTATTTTATATTTCTCTCATTTCAATTTATTTATTTTGTCATTACAGGAAGAAAAAAGAAGATGGCGAAGAAGAATTCTGTTTTCTTCAACCAGTATTTCACACAAAACACACATACACTATACCATTTCAAACAACTCAAAACAACACAAATAGAACTTATACAATACAACGTAGGGTCAGGAGAATCCTCTAACACTGTTTATACATATTATATAAAGGTAATATGTGGTTTTTAATTTTGCATGAGTACATAAAGGTTTTGTCTAGTGCGTGCTACTTGATAATTTTGTAAGAAATACAGTTTATCATACTTAGCAAATCCCTGAGTACTATGTGACATATGAAGTTTTCTTTTGCTATTTCAGGAACCTAACCCACCTCTCGTGTTGAGTTCATATGAATCGTGTGACACTGCAGAACCACCCGGACCCAGCACATACAGCATAGAAGTTCGTGGGCGAGGGCATGGCCGAGGGCGTGGCAGGGGTATGGGTCATCCAGCCCATGGATATCCACCACTGGGTTGGTCGATGGCGATGCCCACTCCTAGGATACGTCCATTCCGTGAGAAATCTGGACCTCAGCATAACATCCCCTTCGATGCACCAGAACTTGACTTCCTGCTAGCAGTCCTTGGTCGCAACTTCTTTGCGGACATGGCGACATTGACAAATGCATACGCTGTGGTGCATGGAGGTCGGTTGTGGGCAGACACAACGGAGGATGAGATTTGCTTTTTCTTTGGCATCCTCATCCTGATGGGAGTCAACGAGCGGCCCCAGTACCGAGATTACTGGTCAACCGATCCGGCACTGAACTGCCCATACATCAGCTCCCGGATCACTCGAAACAGGTTCGAGCAGCTGATGCACTGCATCCACGTGACGGATCCAGCAACGGAAGATCGTGCCGACAAGCTGGGAAAGGTTCGGCCATTCCTTGTCTGTTTGCGTCTGGTGTTGCCTTGTCAATCGACGAGGCCATGATCAAGTACAACGGTCGGCTGCGCTGGAAGCAGTACATGTCGATGAAGCCCATCAAGTGGGACATCAAGTTGTGGGTGTTGTGTGATGCATGCACTGGGTACTGCTTGGCCCTGGATATTTACACCGGGCGCGATGATCATCTTGCTGAAGGGATGGGGCTGACATAAAACATCGTCATGAAGCTGTCATCAAGCTACTTGTTGCGTAACCAACACCTCTATGCTGACAACTTCTACTCATCCCTCGGCCTGATCCGTGACCTGCATGATGCCATCGCGTACTTCTGTGGCACCATTTGGAAGAACAGTCGCGGCCTGCCAAAACAGATCTCGGACATGGCACTGCAGAGGGGGCAGAGTGAAAAGCTGTCAGCAGATCGCGACATCGTGTTCTGTCGGTGGTACGACAGGCGAGACGTGTTTGTTGTGGCGATGGACACCACTGGCAGGGACACTGTAAAACCCCAAACCCATTTCACCCCAAATGACATGATCACTGTGCCCGAGATGATTGTGGACTACAACTGGAACACGGGAGGGGTGGATCATCTAGACCAGTTCCGGGGTTACTACAACGTCGGACGCGCTGGAAGTAAGTGGTGGAAGTACGTCTTGTTCGGCCTCTTCAATTTTGCCATGGTCAACGCTTACATCCTGAAGTGTCTGGTAAACAGGCCACTGCCAAGCAACCAACGAGAGTGGTCACTGTTGACCTGCAGGATGGCAGTGATGCACCAGATGTGCGACAATTTCTCGTCGCGTAAGCGAGCGGCCATGGGATCGATCCATGCATTTCTGCAAACAGGCGCACGCCGTCGATGCGATGTGTTGAAACATTATATGGATGTTCGCTGTGTCGGGTGTCCCTGTGCAAGTCAGGACCATGTTCCAGGAAGCACCATGGCTTCTAGCTTGCAGCATGAACAGACACAATGTTTTATTTGTTAATAAACACAGTTGCAACTAATTTGATTGATTCAATGTTTTTTAACAGAGATATTTCAATACATGCCTGTATAACACAATGTCGGCCATTTCGAAAAAAAAATCATATATTTTGCCTGACAAAATATAGTGTAACTTGAATAATAACTGTCAGAATGTTATAATGTTTTCATTTTCAAAAGCTAACATTTATAGCTGCATTTTATTCCATGGTTTGAATAATGTAGTAGCAGGGGTTCAATTTATAATGTCAGTTGCTAATTAGAATAACTTTCAAATATTTTAACAAATTTATTATTTGCTTTGCAAACTGTGATCAAGTGTCAACATTTTATGACCAAATCATATTTCTATGTATACAGACATGTGGAGAAATTAGTTCTCTTCAAAATAAACGCAACTTGTAATTAACATTTTTTAACACAGGTAAAATCGCTCAAAAATTGCCAAAAATCCTGGGAACAAGAGGGCATGTTTTAATAAAATCCTACGGCCTAATGGGTTAATTTATGTCTGGAACTTGTGTGAAATGTGACTATAAATAGTGCTTCATGTACGCATGGAAGCGAACCAACAAGGCTGCGGTAATGACATGGACCTGCACTGAACGTGCATGGAAATGTACCACTTGCTTAGTGCATCATGGCAACACTTTCGTCTGGAATGCGACACAACCCAACAGCACCCCATGTGACCCTGGGGCTGCTATGCGTACAAAGGCATGAGCAATGGTTAGTAGCATTATTTATACTCAATTTGATCTTAACTATTTTATTTATGAGGTATTAGAAGAACTAGGTTTAAGAATAGTTTTTACCCACAAGACGTGAGACACTTACCCAGGTATATCGCCGTGTTTATGTATTGCTTGCATGTTAATGCAAAAACGCACAGAAATCCTTGTGCATTTTTACTCTTACTTGGTAATACACTGTCTTAATTACTTACAAGTTACAACCGTTCTAATTTTTATAGGTGAAAGATGCAGACTAGAAAGATATTTTCCAAACATTGGGAAAGATTGTCTACGACGCATTACAAAGCATACAGACGACAGGGGAAGATCTCCCAAGTGTCAACACTTTGCAGCGGTCTGCCAATCGCGCCAGACAGCTGCTAAGGCCAATGAATCTGGCATATGCAAACTTTGAGGTACACGTTCCTAGTAAAAAACAACTTGGTATATGTTTTTATGTGGGCAATTTACACACACCAGAAATGGAGTAATCGTGTGATTGATAAATGTAATATTAATTGAGTAAGCTATTAATTTTCTATTAGTGATTTACTTTTGAGCATTTCAGTTCATATCAGTTCAGTTATATTGTGACAGTCCATGTGAAATGAGCATCACCTGACATCTTTGTAATTTTAGAGCCTTGCCACAGCCCACCTGTACTGTTTTCTCATGCATCTTCATAGTAATCGTACTCGATTACATTTGTATTGTAACACAGGTGTAACTCCACTTCTGTCCCCACACCCCAAAAAGCATGACAACTCAGGTACATAAATTGTTCTTTGCTCATTGGATGCTATGGTCTGTTTCAGGTGAACATGAACCACATCCCAGGCAACTTTTTGCATTTCCTGTGGTGGACAACGCCACCTGGTGCTGGCATCAGACACACAACTGAACCACTTGGCCCACGTGAAGATATGGTTTATAGATGGGACCTTCAAAGTGGTGCGCAGTCCTTTTGTGCAACTACCAAGTGTGCAACTACCAAGTGTGCAACTACCAAGTGTGCAACTACTAAGTGTACATCAAAGTGGCAGGTATCATGAAACACGTGTCACTTCTTTTCGCTCTCGTGTCGAGAAGGAAGACGACTGATTATGTTGCAGTGTTCCAGGAAATGTTGAGGCAAATACCAGCGGACCCAGAAGTCACTGAGATAGTCGTAGACTTTGAAAGAGCTGACTGGAGTGGATTGAAGAAGTGCTGCCAGCAGTACCAATACATGGATGTTGGTTTCACTGGGCACAGGCCGTGTACACGGAGGTATGTCACTATAATATGTGGTAGTTTGTTTTCTAGCTGTGCCATATAATTTCCACGAAGAAGATGAGTGTTTCTTGTAGCATATTGGTATTGTTCTATTCACCATGTTGTTTTCAAATATCAATAAATAAGTTATAATTTCTTATTTACTTTTGCCAAAGTGCTGTACAGGAAGGTATGTCACATATATGTGGTTCTTGTGCTATTGTAAGATATCAATTGCGTTTGCTCTCTAGCTGTGCTGTATAATAATTAAGAAGATGAGAGTGTTTCTTTTAACATATTATTATTGTTCTATGCACACTTTATATTGATATTATTCATCATGTGGTTTTCAAATGTATTCTTATTTACTTCTGCCAAGGTGAAGGAATTGGGGGGGACTACACACCGCTTACACCCACCAGATCGTCATCACTAGTCAGATTCGGCAGTTGTAGGTGCTGCTGAATTTGCCAGCGGCACACATTCCACCCCGCATTCGAAAAACTTAAAGTGACCTGTGACCACTGTCCAAAGCTCACTGCCCCCAACGAAGTATCTCTGCAAGACATGGATGTCCAGCACCAGCTGCCCTCCAGCAACAAGGACAACGTTCAAGAGGTCGGTCAGGACCAATAACGATGCTGAAGGGTGGCACCACCACCTGAACAAGTGTGCACCACACGACCACATGAATGTGTATTTGTTGGTGAAGTTGCTCCACGAGCAAGCACTGCTGCTGCCACTACAGGTTAGACTAAGATAGGAAAACAAATGTAGTTTGAGAAGCTTAATATAAAACATGGCTCTTTTCTATATAATGCTGCATATTTTTTCAGGACCTGAAATCCAATGTATCATTTGCGTCTATGATGTGTGAGCTAGCTTGTGTGATATAATTATGTCCGTATCGACCACTATTAAATGATTAACCAAAAAATAGTGTGTGCGTGCATTGCGTATGTGTGTTTTACCTATAACTTATGTGCAGATATAATGTTGTTGGTCTTGTCTGCCTCAAGTTAAGCTCGTGGTGCAGCACAGACTCTATCGACACCAAACGAAAGTCACCAAGTCACACCAAGAAGCGCTGAATGAACTGTGGTCCCAATATAAACAGGTGGACAGGATGTCGATGTCTGAATATCTGCATAGATGCAGCGACCTCATGGACATCTCTGAAGACTAGGAACTTGATGATTGTCTGCGTATCATGTGCACAAAATCCCTCCTTTGTCCCAATTTTATTCCAACCACTACTAATCCCTGTAATCGAAACACTACGATGGAACGAAAAAATAAAAAATTACCCGAGCAGTGTGAACATTACGGGCTGCTTTATCCCTCTTTCTTTTCACCTCTCACCCACTAACACCATTTCTTTCTATGTATCACTTTAATTGTGCTGTACAACCATGTGAAAGAAGGCGACAATAACAACACGATTGTATATAATATATTGATTTAATAAAATTTGTGTCCTAATTTCGAACTACAGATTTTAAATCACTTTTGTGTTCAACTGTGCTAAAATATCCAGCAAAGTTGTTAGATTTCACATATAGAATGAGTGACAATTAATACAGCATGCAATAATCTAACAAAAAATATGTTAGTATTATTAATCAACACAAACTCCTAATTTAATTATTATATAATATATACAGCTGTATATATATATATATATGTGACCCAACACATCAAAATTAGGAATAAGTCGGGATTGCCGAAGCCGGCAATTCAGCTTCGAAGTGGGCGAATGGGTATTTTTGCATGGAAAGGTAGATTTTCAGATATTGGTGAATTTAGTTAGTGTAATTATCATAGATTACTATCATGCTGTTATAACATCATAAAACGAGTTATAACATTGCTAAAAAGAGATATTTGGAACAGCTATGTCGATCTCAGTGAGCCCGAAGAATGAAAAATGTGCTTCATTCAGATGTGTCGTGTCTGCCGTACATCCTACCTACCCCCGCCATATTGGTATCGTTTTGAAGTTGAACTATTATGGGATGTATTCCCATGCGCAAAATTTGTCACATGTCAGTACAAAGACAATTAGAAGGCTTGAAAACTGGGCTAAAACGTAAACAAGAGCACATTGTCGCCCTGTGGCATAATCACGTGGTATAATGCGCCCCGCTGATTGGCGGCTGACCTTTAAACCCATGCGAAGCCATGATTGTTTTTGTTCGACGTTGAGTGCACTGGACATCGTTTTTGTATAAAATCTGCGAATTCTAATCTATTATTAAGATGTCAATGCTGTAGTTTTAGTTGTTAGTTATACATAGGTTTTAGCCTGTGCAGTGATAGACTTAACAACAGCATGGATGCTGCACAGCAGCGTGATATCGACACCGATCGACCTAGCGCTCAGCGATGGCAAAATCTGCGCGGAGTGTTTGACAATGAATCTGTGACACAACTATTAGACGCGTATTGGATGGAGAATTTACTGGATTCGTACATGTCAAATACCAACAGTGAAGCAGGGAGTGTCGTTTTGGCCCTGAGTGCAAAAGTGGCGAGGAAGACCAATACCAAGTGACAGTTGACATTGACAGCTTCAATCATGGATCAATTTGCCAACGCTGCTGAAAATGTAGATGTAGACAAAGACCTTGAACACGTTCGTGGATTCATCTGCGGTTGCAGGTGTTTTGATGATGGACCCTGCTGTTGACAATTCATGGATTGGGAAATTGTTGACAGCCCGAACGAAAGTAAAGGAGACGACAGCCAGACATAGGGTAAGTTATATTAGTTCTATTGACCGTTTTGCTGTTGTGGCAGGCTCAGCCTCACTCATTGTCACACTGATTTCTCTAACAATGACATGCCATGACTCACATAAACCCGTGGCTTTGCTGTGAGAGTGAGAGTATCAGTGTCACCGGTAATGTACTAGTACGGTAATGTACTACCGGTACTAGTAATTAATTTATAATTATGTTTTTAACTTATTTCATTTATATATGCTTGTTATTATCGTAGATCTTCATGAACTTAATTATCACATTTATTAGGTAGACTATTTTTTATTATTAGGTGAGGGAGTAATTTTGGGCAACAGGTAAGAAAGAAGACATTTTGATTTACCGATTTAATGCAGTTAAGGGATGGTATGGAAGGTTTATAACATTCAGAGCTGACTCTAAATGATCCAAGGTATTCGTCAATTATGCTGTTAGCCTGCTTATTACACTAGCTACTGGGCTCACTATGTGTATGTCATTCGATTTAATGAGCAACTGTCCGTATCTCCAGTTTGAAATAATGGTCAGTCATTACATGAACTTTTGCAGGATTTAATTTTGTTAATATGGGAAGTTAAAACCATTATGTTTGTTTTGTATCAGGTTGACGTCTGAAGAACCCAGTGTCATGTTCACCAGGAAGCAGCCATCCGATGACAAACAGCAGTTCGATTTGCAGCACAGGCGAGGAGTCTACCCACCTGCTGCTCTACCTACAGAACCACCACCCCAGGCCTCAACATCCTTCAACAGTGTTTGTTTGACAAGATCCATGAATTCTGCGGACATCAACTGTCCAGAGCAAAGCCGACACATCCGAAGCCACACCAGTCCACTGCTGCAACAGTCTGCCCATCACGTGAAGTGGCTGCTGCCATTGGCACATCACAAAAATGACAAAAGAAGCAGTGACTGTCGTGCTGTGTCAGAAACAGACAGGACATATGGCTAGTTTCTGTGAACATTTTACTGTCGATTTTCGATTTTTGTGCACATGTTTCGAAAGTGATATCTCTGAAACTATAAGAGCTGCAAAGGTGAAATTTCAACACACTGTACATATTGAGGTGGTCTACAACTGTGCCAACTTTCACCTTCCTGTGATCTGTCTTTGTTGCAAATGTATTAAAATACTTCATTAAACTTTAAAGAAAATCGATTTCACATGCTTGTACAATTTGTGCTTTACAAGATAACAGATTACTTGGAATTGACACTGACACAAATGATGGCAAATTTTTTATTCTAAATGTATACCTGCTTTACCAGTCATCTGACAACTTTTAGGAATTTTGTAACTACTTGGGTAAAATTGCGTCTATAATTGAAGAAAAGGACACGTCCAATGTTGTTATCACTGGTGATTTTAATGCTGCTGTTAACACCCCTTTTGAATCTGAATTAATTGCTATGTGTGAGAATACTGGTTTGGTTATCTCAGATTATGAGATTTTTGGTCGAACTAGCAATACGTATACGTATGTAAGTTATGCTCACAACTCTACCTCGTGGTTAGATCACTTTATCTGCTCTCACAGTGTAAACTCGATGATCACTGATTATATATATTAGATAAATGTCCTAGTTCGGATCACCTCCCTGTAGGACTAGTGATCTCTACTGTTCTAACTGCAGAAAGATGTGTTAATAACGACAAACATGCTGACAAAATACCTCCTATCTTTAGATGGTCTAATGCAAAGGATTGTAATATCAAAGAATATGGAAAGTGTAGTGCTGTTCATCTCATAGCTTTATGTAGAGACCTGTCCACCCGTCATTTGGACGTGTAAAAACGAATATGGCTGGGTAGAAATATGGTGGACGGGTTGTGGACTGGTAAAAAAATGAAGGAGCAAAACAAGTTCTTCCAAAACCATAGATATTGTTAGTTATGCCTTGAAAGTGAATGTAAATGGTGTCACATGTGTGTTTGTAGTCCATTTCGGGTCATCAGACACATTTAAAAGTTTGTAAACTGGTTTAACAGTTAACATCCATGTGTCCACCAAAACATGTGTGACTAGCAATAATTTTATCCTGCATAAAGCCCTGGTTCATATAGACAGAATACACATTTCAGACTCATGTACGTGCACTAATTCTAACTGTTCAAACAGACAGCATATAAGTGACATTGACAATTTATTCGATATATGTAATGCGCTTCGGGTATACATCTAGTCTTGAAACGATTACTACATGCAAAAAAACATTGTGCCAAGACTACATTGTACCTGGATGGAACGATTATGTTAAGGAAGCGCACACTGAAGCTAGATTTTACTATATTTTATGGTGTGATATGGGAAAACCTAAGCATGGCCCAGTCTGTGAACTAATGTGGAAAACTAGGTTACATTTTTAATATCTGCTTAAACAGTGTCAACAACACGAAGACATGGCTCGAGCAGATGCCATGGCTAAATCCACTCAAGCTAAAGATGCAGACAGTTTTTGGAAAAACGTATCTAAAGCATACAAGAAAGGTACACCCAATGCTACAAATGTCAATGGTGCTAATGATCCTACGGCCATATCTGCCATGTGGAAAACACATTTTGAATCGTTGTTAAACAATGTAACCACAGATGCAAATATGCAAAATGATAAAGAGTGTGTACAAAACACAGACTATTTGTGTTATGGAAATAACTTACTCATAACTCCTTGTATGGTTCAAAATGCTATCGATGAGTTGAAATCTGGAAAAACATGTGGCAACGATGGTCTATCTGCGGAACACTTTATTCATTCAGATAGGTGCATAACTATACTGTTGTCTATTTTCTATAATAGAATGATTTCTCATGGTCATTTACCTGATGACTTTATGAAAACTATTATAATTCCATTGATAAAAAATAAGTCTGGAGACACGAGCAACGTAAATAACTACAGACCAATTGCACAATATTTGAAATTATATTGCTGGAACTGTTGACACCATATCTTAATACAACCGACAATCAATTTGGATTTAAGAATGGACACTCTACTGACCACTGTATATTTGCTTTAAAAAATGTTATTCAGTACTATAAAAGTAACAATAGCCCGGTGTATTCATGCTTTCTAGACGCTTCAAAAGCATTTGACAGAGTCAATCACTGGACGCTTTTTAGAAAATTGCTTAATCGAGGTGTGCCTGTTGTACTTATCCGTATCCTGTTGTACTGGTACAGAACCCAAACATTCTGTATCAAATGGGGTTCTACAACATCAGACTTTTATAATGTTTCGAATGGTGTTCAACAAGGTGGGATTTTATCCCCATATTTATCGTATACATTGATTAACTGAGCAATATGCTAAATAGTGCTGATATAGATTGCCTCATACACAACTGCTGCACTAATCACATATTCTATGCTGATGACATATGTATTATTGCTCCCAGTCCTAGTGGGCTTCATGGTTTGCTGAAGATATGTGCAAAGTTTGGGCTTGTAAATGATGTTGAATATAACCCTATCAAGTCATTGTGTATGGTCTTGAAACCACGTGGTTTTAACCTGAAGTGTCCAGATATATATATAATATGAACGTAAACAAGCTTGCATATGTCAAAGAAGCAAAATATTTAGGTGTGATAATATGCAATGACCTGAAAGATGATGGAGATATTTTGAGACATCTTCGTAATTTGTATGCTAGGTCTAATAGCATTATCAGAAAATGTCACTACTGTTCCATGGGTATTAAACTACGCCTGTTTCATGCATATTGCTGTACAACTTATTGTTGCCAATTATGGGTTAACTTCAATAAGGGCTCTTATTTAAAAGCTAAAGTTGCCTACAACAATATGCATAGACGGATTTTGGGATATAACCGACGGGACAGCGCGAGTAGCATGTTTGCTAATAATGCTATTGATACAATTGACGCCCTATTGCATAAGAACATTTATGGTTTTAAAAAACGCATTTTTAACATAAATAATTACTTGATTATGGTTATGTACAATTGCTTTGAAATAGTAAATGGCCCAATGTGGATTAGTGTCGTTGTACACAGTAAGATAGTCATCATGTCTCGCATATAACTTTATTATTATTTATTTATTATTATATATTTTTTTAAAGTCAGCAAGTTGTTTATATAACTTACTTTCAAACGGCGTTTATTTACATGAATTAATTGCATATTTATTATACAATCACACCCTGTATATTGCTCATTATTTTATCTGTTTTTCAAAATTTTTACATTTACCGGTATCTAACTTATAACCTTATTTATTTTTATCTATTAATTTTTTAACATATTTGATTTTTTATAGGCTACTAAGATGTGCTAATGTATGTACCAATTGTATATAGGTTTATACCTGAAATAAATATATTCGTATTCGTAAAGCTGTTTTTCTCAGAACGTTTTTCAGAAAATAACTTGGTACACCTTCTGTTTATAAAGCAATAACCCGGCGACCAATAAAGCTAGACATTTGTGTTTGGTACCATTTGAAAGGCCATAAAATTACCTTTCACGTAGTACCTTTAACTTTTGATTTTCCTACTTATTCCTGATTTTGATGATTTATATAATATATATTCTGATTTCTGCTGGAAACAAGTACAAGTACAACTGGAACGCATGGCGATAACAAAACCGTTGTTACCCTAACATAATATAATAGATAAATAGTAATTTTAATATATATATATATATATATATAATATATATATTGATTGCTGCACGAAACAAATACAACTGGAACGCATAATTGTTTCCTAAAACCAACTATCACGAAAGTGGGGCATTCTGTCCAAAAGTGGTGCATTGCGAACACAGTGTACCAAAATGTGGGTGAATTGCAACTTCGCGGTTGGAGCATTGCGACTTTGCAAATGGGGCATTGCGACTGGGCAGTACATGCATTGCGACTGGAGCATTCAGACAGAGGGGCATTCCGAACATATCCCTTCGCGCCCCCCCCCCATTATGTACGTGTATGTAGAAGTGCTGCCATCTGGTGTCCTGCTTGAAAAACTGGATACTGATTTTTTTAGTTGCAGAACGTTGCATCTTTGTAATCAAAACTAACACTAACTTATTTGGTTGAACTATGCCATTATACAATACCACCTTCATGTGAAAAAAGTTCTGCATATTTGTATTTAATAAACGGAAACAGCAGAAATACGTACCTTTAACGCGCCAATCGTCAAATCTTTCTGGAAGCGGCGTTCTGCCGCAAAAGAAGTAGTGTTACTGGTGACAGTCACTTTAACGAAAGGGTTAGTAATAACCCGATATTCTTCCGTCATTGCAGTTGGTGAACAGACTGACTGTATGCAATGCTAAATAGCTTAATTTTAATGGACTACGCTGCGTAAACACGTAGAAGTATCGTGTGTCTCGTGTTGGGAGGGCTCAGTGCGTCTCCTGTCAATTCCAGTCTGACGATCTGTTCCCGTCTTAGGTCGCATGGTCCAGTTCCGTGCACATGTTATTTGCTATAATTATAACAAATATGATTAAACATAAATTATATGCTACTGAATGTAAATTGTGTATAATCATTGTGCAGTTTCGAATACTGTTCCCATAAACTCCAATAAACTGTATGCAGTATTCGATTTTGATTTGAAGGATCCACATAATGACTTCCATATTTACCACGCAACCACAATTAAGGCTAAGTAAACAAAATCGGTTTGATTTAAGTGTCACGGATTAAGGCTTTTCATTCGTATATTATATATATATATATATATATATATATATATATATATATATACCCCACACACACACACACACACATATATAAAACTGTAATTTTTGTAAAGCAGTTTCGCCATATCCAATTCATTAAACAAAACAGAGCGACTGGATTACGCTGCAAATGCCCACTTTTGGTTGTTCTTATGTGGAATAAGGTTTAGGGTTAGTGTTAGGTTGATGGTAGTTTTGACAAGACTAACATTAGGTGTTTTACATGCATTTGTACGTGAATGGTTAGCAAGTAGCCATATCCTATTTTAGGCCACCGTAGGCGTAGGCGTAGAGTGCACCATAACGGTAACCTCGAACCAAAATAATTACGAATATTATTTAATTTAAAAACAAAATAACCTCAGTTGTAGAGCGTAGGTGTATGCAGAAAAAATAGATACCCTGTGCGTTCCCACTGTGCAAGTTTATTTTGTACACACCGAAACAAATATTTGGCCATTGACAGACAGAGACACTGTCACTGCACGTTGTCTTCGCGGTAAAAACCGTTATCGTGGTTAAGAAGGCGCGTTGTTACACGAGACACGATTCCATCTATATTTTGTAGTTTTCTTCCCCAACATAGAATTCGTTTCATCAAAATTATACATGTTTAAAAGGAAACTAACTGCACTGCAGTTTCATAATGCAAATGCATTCGATGCTAGCGGTGGGTGCTTAAACGTGATAAATATTAACAAACATAAACACATATTCCGTATTATCGCCCGTCGGAAGTTTAACTTTTCCAACAAGCGGCACTGTTCTATTCGAAAGTCGGGTAGCTCGTTAACTATCAATTCGACCAAGTCGGGTTAATGAGGTCGACCATTTAACATATAAGTGCGTCGTATCTGGTGTCATTAACGTCGCAGTGTAAATGGAACAAATTATGTTTTATAAGTAATTTATAAATGATGAATTATTAAATTAACCATTTTCAGACTTTTTATATATTTAAAATTATACAATGAAACCACACCAGCAGGATTATTGGTGGTCAAGATGCAAACGTTACTCATAAATTAGTAGCTGTGAAACCATCTTTGCAAGCCAGGGGCAGGGGTCGAAACTACCCCGGGCCAATCATCCCTCTAAAGTTGGGCAGTGTGTGGAGTCAAACTATACGATTATTGCAATTGATGTCACCATCACTAGTGAGATTTTTTTAAAGGGACGTGCCGGGGGTAGAGAAAGGCTAGTACTGACGTAATTAACCTCAGCGACCTCTGGTACAGGATATGTAAAACCATTTGGACTGGATTTGTGTAACCCTCTGGCAATTTGCATAGCAGTGACGTCACTGCTTTGCGAATTGAGTAAAGAGATTCCATTATTTGCAGAGCTGTGATGTCACAACTCTTGCAACTAAGAAACACATAGAAAGGGTGTTTGTTAGCTGCCAAAGATGTGCCTGCTATGCAGTAGCACGCATAATTTATTATCCTGTGATATTTTTGTGGCCTGCTCCAGTGTATTATTTAGGGGCAGGTAAGAGGTGCTACTGTGAGCGGATAACCTTGTCTACCATCCTTGTTGTCCCTTCTGGGAATTTATGGATCATTATTTGAAATAAGGAAACTTGTATTTAAATAACTATTACATTTGATGCTGGAACTATTTATGGTATAATACACTGTATGTGTAAATATGTTCCACAGGCTATTATAGTTAGTAAAGATAAAACATAACTTTAATTCAATATTTCAGTTACGTTTAGAAATGAAAGACAAAAGGCAAATCACTGCCATTAAACTTTATGGATTATATTAAACTTGATGGATTATATTAAATCAGTGTAACTAAACCATCATGCTCTACTGTTATAAATATTTCAGGACGTTTTCAGGTCTTCAATGTGTAGGCTTGTTAATGTACATGTAGCCATTAAAGTTACACTCTCCCATGTAAACCCTCATAACATTCAGGGTGAGATGGAGTAATAAATGTTTCTCTTCAGATGAAACAAAGTTCCGTAACCTAATTGTGTGGCTGGAAGACCAGAAAATACGACATTACAAAATCGAAGACCGACAGGCTTTGAGAGAAGTAGAGAGTGCATCATGGCCTGATGCCTTCTCCAGGGTAATGCAGTTGCTATTTTGGGGCAACATCACAACTAGGGGACATACTAATAGTATTACCAGGTACAACTAGCGGACATACTAATAGTATTAACAGGTACAACTAGGGGACATACTAATAGTATTACCAGGTACAACTAGGGGACATACTAATAGTATTACCAGGTACAACTAGGGGACATACTAATAGTATTACCAGGTACAACTAGGGGACATACTAATAGTATTACCAGGTACAACTAGGGGACATACTAATAGTATTACCAGGTACAACTAGGGGACATACTAATAGTATTACCAGGTACAACTAGGGGACATACTAATAGTATTACCAGGTACAACTAGGGGACATACTAATAGTATTACCAGGTACAACTAGGGGACATACTAATAGTATTACCAGGTACAACTAGGGGACATACTAATAGTATTACCAGGTACAACTAGGGGACATACTAATAGTATTACCAGGTACTTCCATAGATATCTGTACTACTTAGTGATCATACCGTTTATAATGCATTTTAAGAATTGAGTTCAAACTATATAATTATGAAACACTAGCAACATTTCCTAACTTAAAACTTTGCTAACAAGTGTCCTTGGAAGTACTCAGTGATTACACAAAGAACAATTAACAAGACTCGCATCTAGTTATTTTGTACATTTTATGATTTTGTATTAAAAATATACAAGATTTTGAATGGATGCCTGCGAAAGTATAGTTTCTCTTGGTTTCTGATGTGACTAACAATCATCTGGATGTCTGTTGCTGGTTTAGTGAAGATTTATTTTGTATGTTGCAGTATCATAGTGACGTGTGCAATCCCGTGCCAATCTCTGACAGGAATGCTGCTCTTGATTGGATCCTTGGGTTTGCTGTAAAACTAGATTATGGAGACAATGGTAGGTGCTGATGTGGGTTGATTGACACGACTAACCCCAATGGCTTTCACTTGCAACCATGGTTATATCATACAGTACTCACTCATCCAAGCAAAGCAAATTTATGCTAGATTTAAAGTTAAAAGTGACTTGTGGGAGAATATATTCCCAAAATGGTTTTCATAGGTCTGTATGTCCTCACAAGCCAAGGCTGTTTGCCATGGAAACTAGCCCTGGCGGGTTCCCTGTGTAAAGTACTGGCTGAGACAAACTAGTGGCAGACAAACTAGTGGCAGACAAACTAGTGGCAGACAAACTAGTGGCAGACAAACTAGTGGCAGACAAACTAGTGGCAGACAAACTAGTGGCAGACAAACTAGTGGCAGACAAACTAGTGGCAGACAAACTAGTAAAAATGGGGGAACAAACTAGGGGGAGACAAACTAGGGGGAACCGGACAAAAACTAGTGCAGACAAACTAGTGGCAGACAAACTAGTGGCAGACAAACTAGTGGCGGACAAACTAGTGGCGGACAAACTAGTGGCGGACAAACTAGTGGGAGACAAACTAGTGGGAGACAAACTAGTGGCAGACAAACTAGTGGCAGACAAACTAGTGGGAGACAAACTAGTGGGAGACAAACTAGTGGCAGACAAACTAGTGGCAGACAAACTAGTGGCAGACAAACTAGGGGCAAAAAACTAGGGGCAAAAAAAACTAGGGGGAAAAAACTAGTGGCAGAAAACTGGTGGAACAAACTGGGGGCAAACAAACTAGTGGGAGACAACTGGTGGGGAAAAACTAGTGGAAAAACGTGGAGACAAACTAGTGGAGACAAACTAGTGGCGACAAACTAGGGGGAGCAAACTGTGGCAAACTAGTGGGACAAACTAGGGGGAACAAACTAGTGGAACAAACTAGTGGCAGACAAACTAGGGGAGACAAACTATGAAACAAACTAGTGGAGACAAACTAGTGGAGAAAAACTAGTGGCAGACAAACTGTGCAGACAAACTAGTGGAGACAAACTAGTGGAGACAAACTAGTGGCGACAAACTATGGCAAAAACTAGTGGAGACAAACTAGTGCAGACAAACTAGGGGGAGACAAACTAGTGGGGGAAAAATAGTGGCGACAAACTAGGGGGAGACAAACAAAATGGAACCCAAAATGCAAAAACAAATGGGGGAGACAAACTGGTGGGGGACAAAAGTGGCGGACAAACTTTGAAAAAAAACAAAAACTAGGGGCGGGACAAACTAGTGGCAGACAAACTAGTGGCGGACAAACTAGTGGGAGACAAACTAGTGGAGACAAACTAGTGGCAGACAAACTAGTGGCGGACAAACTAGTGGCAGACAAACTATGACGAAAACTAGGGGCGACAAATAGTGGAGCAAACTATGGAGACAAACTAGGGGAAAAAAAGGGGAACAAACTAGGGGCAGACAAACTAGTGCAGACAAACTAGTGGCAGACAAACTAGTGGCGGACAAACTAGTGGCAGACAAACTAGTGGCGGACAAACTAGTGGCGGACAAACTAGTGGCGACAAACTAGTGGCGGACAAACTAGTGGCGGACAAACTAGTGGCGACAAACTAGTGGCAGACAAACTAGTGGAGACAAACTAGTGACAGACAAACTAGTGACAGACAAACTAGTGGCGGACAAACTAGTGGCAACAGACAAACTAGTGGCAGACAAACTAGTGGCAGACAAACTAGTGGCAGACAAACTAGTGGCAGACAAACTAGTGACAGACAAACTAGTGACAGACAAACTAGTGGCAGACAAACTAGTGGCAGACAAACTAGTGGCAGACAAACTAGTGGCAGACAAACTAGTGACAGACAAACTAGTGACAGACAAACTAGTGGCAGACAAACTAGTGGCGACAAACTAGTGCGGACAACTATTTGTCTGCAAACTATTTGTCCAATCCCACTGTTTGTCCTTACCTGGTACTTTTGCTGTTATCTGCACTATTGTCTGTCCTGGACTATCTGCCCTCATTTGTCTGCCACAAATTTTGTCTGCCCTGGGTTTGTCTGTCACTAGTTTGTCTGTCACCTAGTTTGTCTGCCCTATTTGTCTGCACTATTATCCCCCATTAGTTTGTATCTGGTTCCACTGGTTGACTAGTCCCCCAACATTGCCACTTTGCTGTCGGTATTTGTCTGCCACTAGTTTGTCTGTCACTGTTTGTTTTGCCACTTTTCGTCTGTGCCTTCAGTTTGTCGCCCCTTTTGTCTGTCCTGTTTGTCTCCCACAGTTGTCTCCCCAGTTTGTCTCCCTTTTGTCTGCCCTAGTTTGCCCGCCACTAGTTTGTCTGTCACTAGTTTGTCGCACTAGTTTGTCTGCCCTATTTGTCGCCTTGGCGTCGCCACTAATTTTGTCTCCCTAGTTTGTCTGCCCTTTTTGTCTGCCATTTTTGCCCCACGGTTTGTCCCCACTAGTTTTTGGCCGCCCCACAAAAAAGGGGGTTTGTCTCCATAGTTTGTCTGCCCTATTTGTCTGCCCTGTTTGTCTGCCCTGTTTGTCTCCCACTTTTTGTCTGCCACTAGTTTGTCTCCCACTAGTTTGTCTGCCACTAGTTTGTCTGCCACTTGTTTGTCTGCCACTAGTTTGTCCCACTAGTTTGTCTGCCACTAGTTTGTCTGCCACTAGTTTGTCTGCCACTAGTTTGTCTGCCACTAGTTTGTCTGCCACTAGTTTGTCTGCCACTAGTTTGTCTCAGCCAGTACTTTACACAGGGAACCCGCCAGGGCTAGTTTCCATGGCAAACAGCCTTGGCTTGTGAGGACATACAGACCTATGAAAACCATTTTGGGAATATATTCTCCCACAAGTCACTTTTAACTTTAAATCTAGCATAAATTTGCTTTGCTTGGATGAGTGAGTACTGTATGATATAACCATGGCTGCAAGTGAAAGCCATTGGGGTTAGTCGTGTCAATCAACCCACATCAGCACCTACCATTGTCTCCATAATCTAGTTTTACAGCAAACCCAAGGATCCAATCAAGAGCAGCATTCCTGTCAGAGATTGGCACGGGATTGCACACGTCACTATGATACTGCAACATACAAAATAAATCTTCACTAAACCAGCAACAGACATCCAGATGATTGTTAGTCACATCAGAAACCAAGAGAAACTATACTTTCGCAGGCATCCATTCAAAATCTTGTATATTTTTAATACAAAATCATAAAATGTACAAAATAACTAGATGCGAGTCTTGTTAATTGTTCTTTGTGTAATCACTGAGTACTTCCAAGGACACTTGTTAGCAAAGTTTTAAGTTAGGAAATGTTGCTAGTGTTTCATAATTATATAGTTTGAACTCAATTCTTAAAATGCATTATAAACGGTATGATCACTAAGTACTACAGATATCTATGGAAGTACCTGGTAATACTATTAGTATGTCCCCTAGTTGTACCTGGTAATACTATTAGTATGTCCCCTAGTTGTACCTGGTAATACTATTAGTATGTCCCCTAGTTGTACCTGGTAATACTATTAGTATGTCCCCTAGTTGTACCTGGTAATACTATTAGTATGTCCCCTAGTTGTACCTGGTAATACTATTAGTATGTCCCCTAGTTGTACCTGGTAATACTATTAGTATGTCCCCTAGTTGTACCTGGTAATACTATTAGTATGTCCCCTAGTTGTACCTGGTAATACTATTAGTATGTCCCCTAGTTGTACCTGGTAATACTATTAGTATGTCCCCTAGTTGTACCTGGTAATACTATTAGTATGTCCCCTAGTTGTACCTGTTAATACTATTAGTATGTCCGCTAGTTGTACCTGGTAATACTATTAGTATGTCCCCTAGTTGTGATGTTGCCCCAAAATAGCAACTGCATTACCCTGGAGAAGGCATCAGGCCATGATGCACTCTCTACTTCTCTCAAAGCCTGTCGGTCTTCGATTTTGTAATGTCGTATTTTCTGGTCTTCCAGCCACACAATTAGGTTACGGAACTTTGTTTCATCTGAAGAGAAACATTTATTACTCCATCTCACCCTGAATTTATGAGGGTTTACATGGGAGAGTGTAACTTTAATGGCTACATGTACATTAACAAGCCTACACATTGAAGACCTGAAAACGTCCTGAAATATTTATAACAGTAGAGCATGATGGTTTAGTTACACTGATTTAATATAATCCATCAAGTTTAATATAATCCATAAAGTTTAATGGCAGTGATTTGCCTTTTGTCTTTCATTTCTAAACGTAACTGAAATATTGAATTAAAGTTATGTTTTATCTTTACTAACTATAATAGCCTGTGGAACATATTTACACATACAGTGTATTATACCATAAATAGTTCCAGCATCAAATGTAATAGTTATTTAAATACAAGTTTCCTTATTTCAAATAATGATCCATAAATTCCCAGAAGGGACAACAAGGATGGTAGACAAGGTTATCCGCTCACAGTAGCACCTCTTACCTGCCCCTAAATAATACA
>JAODUO010000072.1:655000-665465 GCA_025642075.2 Ridgeia piscesae | reverse complement strand
TATTATTGTTGATGACTGGTTTGTCAACTTTGTTCAACAACTTA
This sequence comes from Ridgeia piscesae, assembly GCA_025642075.2. Classification (NCBI taxonomy): domain Eukaryota; kingdom Metazoa; phylum Annelida; class Polychaeta; order Sabellida; family Siboglinidae; genus Ridgeia; species Ridgeia piscesae. The sequence continues at coordinate 665,421 of JAODUO010000072.1, read as the reverse complement.
CTCTTGCAGTTTGAGCAATGTGATTTTCGTGATGCGATTTCTCACGGAGCACGATCATATCGCCAATATACTTAGGCAAACTTTGCGTGCATACCGATAGATAAATATATAATTGACCTGTACGCGTTTCCATTTGACAAATGAATATAAATTGTGGAGAAATAACTAAGCGAAATAATAGCATCTCAATGCATGACCATTATTTTTACATTATTATTTCTTCATGTTTTCATATAAAATACATATTTTGTATTTTCATTTAACCAAAATGTTCGATATGACAAGGTTTACATCCACGTTTGTGTAAACTGGAAGTTGAATTAACTGCATCAAGTGAGCAACGCATGTGTTCCCGATAGGTATTGATTGCATCGAAAGTATAGCCAATAATATCAAGTGTTTCGCTCGTGTAGAATTGTAATAAGACTTGGTTTCTGAACATCGTAATTTGGTCAAGCCATATGCTGGACCCCACCGGTTAATGGGTTAGATGCTAACTAAGGCGTGTGGGCGCAGTCTCAAGGCGACAGACAACAATAACGGTAACTGTTAACTTACATATTTGAACATCAATATTAATAATGTATACGTTGTGTAGTAAGTCACATGAATTTGACATTACAATACACGTAATCACATTGTTTGTACATTGTCTGAACTTAAAGGTAAGATGTTATGATACCATCCTTCAACTATCACAACTACACTATTACTATTACCGATACTGACATGTCACATTTGGACACATAAAATGAAAACGAAGTCATACCTAAATGTTCTTCCTTCGCCATATTCCCTCATGGGAACCACCTAAAATGTACGATTTGTCGCCAATTGTTCTGCTGTGTCACAGTGTTCGTGTCATCGGGAAGTTACTGTCTATTTTCATCGTAATTTATTCTAGCCTGGTCTGGCCCCACCGGTTAATGGGCTAAATGCCAAGTAAAACAAGTGGGTCTAGAATCACGGCAATTGACATCAATAACGTTATGAACAATTCGTCGCAACTAGTTTTCTTGTTTCACGTCTTCTTCCTTTATATTAGTCCCTTCAATCCATGCCTTTCTTAATGTGTCCTTCCATAATTTCTAGAAGGCTAGTCAAAACGTATTTTGAAATTACTTCTTACGCCATGTTATGACTAATAATACTTTGATATCATGTACGTCAACAGTATTTATGTCATAGCATAATTATTGTGTGTAATCTATTTGGTGTACAATTTTTATAATACTACAAAAGCTACTAAGCGGAACCGCAATAACGTGGAATGTGGCATGAGCATTCAAGCACACTAAAAAGAACATATTTTCAGCGTTGTGCTTACAATTTGGTTTTAATAAACAATAATATGACGCACATTAAAACAATAATTTTACCTTGTAGACGTAAACGAGTGCGAGAGCAAGCCTTGCGAGAATGACGGGACGTGTACTGATGCTGTGAACCTATACACATGCAGATGTACTCCTGGTTTCACCGGTGCCAGGTGTGAAACAGGTATATCTGAAACCGATACCGGAGTGAAACTCTAGGAAGAATTCAACGTATATTGAAGTCGTATTTAAAAAACGACTTTTTGTGATGACTGACATTTGACTATAATTTCCTCCAGCACAATTTAGTAGCTTTGTAATTATTGTTCATGCATATTAAGACAATAGATAGAGACACACCAAAACATTACTCGGGTTTAATCAGATATACGATGAGATTTCTCAAAACAGGAACAAGTATGTTTTCGAAATACGTTGCATTCATTCGGGAAGATTGATATGTCATATGACTATATATTATATATAACGTATATTATTCTATTCTTCTATCCCATGAGCATCGTAGACACCCGTTGGGGTGACACGGTGGACGCCTTCGCAACCGTGATGCGCCACCGCTGTCGGTCTTCCACCACGCGCAGCAACCGGGCAGTGGACTGTTTTGTCCAGTTTTTAATAGTGTCCAACCAGGACTTCATTGGTGTGCCTCTGCGTTGTTTACCCTCTACTGTGCCTTGCAGAATGATCTTGTCAATATATATATATATATATATATATATATATATATATATATATATATATATATATATATATATATATATATTATATATATTTTTATTAATTTATTAATTTATTAATTTATTAATTAATTTATTTATTTATTTATTTATTATGTAAAATATTTGCATTATACTAAATACGTTATTATTAAGATTACATGTGCCTATATATTTATATATATATATATTATATATATATATATTATATATATTATATATATATATATTATATACAATGTGTATATATATATATATATATATATATATATATATATATATATGTGTGTGTGTGTGTGTGTTTTTTTTTGGGGGGGGGGGGGTTTACATAAATTGCCCTTACATATCGTGTGACAGGATCGTCGTACTTCACTATGTATCTTGTATCATGTATTTCATTCGTATGAAGAGAAATCTGTCATTTTCGTTTTAGATGTAAACGAGTGTAAGAGCAATCCTTGTGAGAATCGTGGGACATGTATTAATGCGGTAAATGGATACACATGCAAATGCATTCCTGGATACACCGACAAGACCTGCCGAACAGGTTTGTCTGAGTAACAGTATTAGTGTGAGTTGGTTAGAAAATGGAATATAAGTGGAAACATACAAACAGACAATATAACAAAGTCTTGCTATATAAAAAACAACTAGTGAAAGTCGTGTTAGTCGATGAATGTGTCAATTCTTGCATACAGATTGTGTTGTGTTTACTGCTACGATGTAATATGATCCATTCGCACGTGAACGGAAATAAAATGTAGCGGGTCAAGTAAGGGTTGCATACTTTTGGATATTCACTATACATTGGACTGTCGTAATATATCTAGTGTTGTGATGCGATGGCTACTAATGACTATTCGTTTCATCAATGCCGTTTCATTTTGATGTAGTCTCATTAGTTTTCTACGTAATCCATCATGTTTTCGTCTGACAAATATGCTTTACCTTGTAGATATAAATGAGTGCAAGAGCAACCCATGCGAGAATGGCGGTACATGTACTGATGGAGTGAATCGATATACTTGCAAATGCTCTCCTGGATACACTGACGCCACCTGTCAAAAACAAAGTATGTCTGACGTCAATCCTGTCGTGACGTTTTGTGTAAAGAACACAGAATTGAAATCAATATTAGATTGTATTAAACCCAATGATTTAAGCAACATATGTGATAGACCTTCCGACACCTTAATGTGTTTTTATTGTGAAGAATGCATTTATCCTACATTGTCTTAATAAACTTGGCATAATTAATCATTAGTTGCATCAGAACTCCATGTCTTTAGTAGTGTTTATTACCGTAAGGAACGTAAAAGTATACATTTAGTGAAATCTACCCGGATTTGCGTCATGTCACGATTGCGCAGCATTTTAGGGGTGTGGTACACGTATGGGTCATGAATATGTACAATTTAGCATTAGTTACTATTGCCTCGCACTGTTCAGTAGGTAAGTGAATGGTCATCACGTTGATATATTACATATGTACTGATTACATATTAAGGTAACTCTGACTCCTTTTGTGTGATATCAACTGCGAAACCGAACTGAATTTTCAATATATTTTCCAATGGTTTGTATCGGCTTCCTAAAATAAATATCATTACAATAGTGATACTAATATTAGTCCTCTTCATTCCTGATATTTTGATGCTACTGTGCAAATGTTGAAAGAGAAATAGAAGCAACACAGCCATTAAAAGACCATATATGCCTGAATATAAATGCAATTGTCGGTGTGAGATATACTGATCTGAGAGGATTGCCCACTTGATTATTATTCGGGAAGGTTTGACGTTTAATAAATCGCAGAACAGCAAACATTTCCAGGAGGTGTTCATTAACCGCAAACTTAAGCCCGATTTTCCGACAATGGAATGTAGCACGAACATTGCATAACACGTTTCATGTTGCAAATGTACTGGAAACCGTGTGACAGGAACGTCGTACTTGACTATGTATCTTATATCATGTATTTCATTCGTATTAATATAATTCAGTTATTTTCGTTTTAGATGTAAAACAGTGTAAGAGCAATCCATGTGAGAATGGTGGGACATGTACTAATGCGGTAAATGGATACACATGCAAATGCGTTCCTGGATACACCGACAAGACCTGCCGAACAGGTTTGTCTGAGTAACAGCATTAGTGTGAGTTTGTTAGAAAATAAAATATAAGTGAAACAAACAGCTTGGAAGACTTAAATTTTATTGGATAGTTTTGTTTTGTGCCGAAAGGGTAACTTGACAATGTTGGCCAATTAGCATTCAGGTTGTGTTGTGTTTTGTTTCAATACTGCTATGACGTAATATGATCCATTCGCACGTGAACGGAAATTAAATGTAGCGTGTCAAGTGAGGATTGCATACTTTTGGATATTCACTATACATGGAACTGTTGAAGTATATCTAGTGTTCTGATGCGATGGCTGCTAATGACTATTCGTTTCATCAATGCCGTTTCATTTTGATGTAGCCTCATTTGTTTTTTTTATGTAATCAATCATGTTTTCGTCTACCAAATTCTTTACCTTGTAGATATAAATGAGTGCGAGAGCAACCCTTGTGAGAATGGCGGAACATGTACTGATGTTGTGAATGGATATACTTGTAAATGCTCTCCTGGATACACTGACGCCTACTGTCAAATAGGTATGTCTGACATTAATCACGTTTTGTATAAATAACATAGAATTGAAACCATTGTAAGAAAACAATTATTATCTTGTCATCATATCGTTTTGTAAGATGTATTTTATGTTTAACGTATTAAGTTAGAAACCTGATAGCACGTCCGATAAAGGAAAGTAGCACGGCTTTGCATAATATGTTTACGATGCGGGTATTCTGTAAAGGTTATTAAATATATTTATGGAAATTGCCCTCAAGTCTATTTGTGCGTGTGTTTGTGCACTAAGTTGAAATGTCATTCGTCTGAAAACAATAATGTTTTTGCAGATACAAATGAGTGTAAGAGCAACCCATGCGAGAATGGCGGGACGTGTACTGATACAAGGAATGGATATTCTTGTCGTTGCGTCCCCGGATTCACGGATACAAATTGCCAGACAGGTGTGGCTAAGTAAAACAACGGCATGAACCGGTTAACACATGGTGTATTCATGACGTCTGGAAGAACAAATAGCATATTGGCATGTGGAAACAACATTTCACTGCGAACATATCGATGACTATGTTTCGCATGTGCAATTACATATGTTTATCTGTTCCGTTTTGGAGATGTCAGATATGATAAAGCTGGCGTTTGTGCGTGTGGGCATGGGAAATTGGGTACAGTGAGACAAGTGATGTTGGCCAGTCTTTATGGTATTCAATAATTCGAAAACAATTATATAGCGCCTTTATACATAATCATATATTATGATAAAATGGCATCATTTTATCACTTCCTGGCGATTCGTAGTTTAATTTAATAGTTAGTTGACCCCATGTGGGTTTCTGATAAATTTGTAAACTAAGCAATGCATGAGTTGATTTTAAATAGCTACATTGACGTCTGAAATACTGGAGCTCAGACGCTCAGGATAAAACATAAATTATCTGCTACCCTCATGTCCATCCGTGCTATTTTTACTATATTATATTAATGTGCCTTGCTTACAAATGTGTGCGGATTTAGTCTTCATCGTATGAATCTAGGCGCTATGGTTGTTACGTTATCTACTGTCGAACACATATTAATCAAATACTCGAGTGAATGCGAGTCATGTAGTTAATGTTTTGTAAAAATACGTATTTATTGGCGACAACTGGTGCAAGTGCGGAATGTAGAACATTCGCTATGTATTGACACAAAGTGAACACGTATTATTCCTGAATACAATAATGAAGAAATTATATTTTCGAAGAAACAAACCGTACTTTCTATGATGTGAACGCAGCGTTACATTTATGCACGTTCTTTGCTCTAACGTAATATGAAATTGGTGTGAAAAAGAATTACGTTGTAGATATATACGAGTGCAAGAGTAACCCATGCAGTAATTGGGGGATATGCACCGATGCAGTGAACCAGTACACTTGCAAATGCGCTCCTGGGTACACTGATGCGAATTGTCAAACAGGTATGTCTGATTGCAATACTGGCGTGAAGCTCTGAGAATGATTCAGTTTACTGAAATGTAACAACGCATGTCACTGTAAGTTATTGATATTACGCCATTTCGTGAAACCTAATCTTGTTTATGACTAATATGTTGACGTGTTTTATCAATTTACGCTTGCTATTTTAGCAATAATATATTTTTTAATTGTTCTTGAAGGTCTAATGCAAGTGTCCAAGTCAAACAAATACATTTAAGCGGATTAAGTTTCATTCGAGATGCACTTTCTCATTAAAAACTATCCTAGTGTCAAAATGCTTACGAAAACATTTTTTACATTCCGATAGATACATTTTCATTTAGGCATAAATGACCTGTATGCGTTTTCATTTGAAATTTTAGTGATGTCACCAAATGATATAATAACATGTGATTACACGGAAATTACATTTACATGATTATTTCATAATTTTTTGCATATCAAACAAATTATTTTGATATGTTCCTTTAAGGAAGATATGACAATATATAACAAGGCTAGTGCCCATGTTTGTGTAACAGGGCATTTAATTTACTTATGCAAGTGAGTATGGCATGTCTTTCCGATAGTAATTGCATCAAAAGTGTAAACAATTATATCAAACATTGCGCTGCGGTATGACTTTAATATAGTTTGGTTTCTGATTATCGTAATCTATTCTAGCCAGGTCGGACCCCACCGGTTAATGAGTTAGATTCTAAATAAAGCACGTGGATGCAGACTCAAGGCAACTGACATCAATAACGTTAACTACTACGTACTAACCCACATATTTGAATATCAACGCCTCAGAATATATTATTTAGTAAGTCACATTAATATGACTTTACTGTATACGTAGCGTGATGTTTTTGTTGAGTTAAAAGTAGGATGTTATGATACCATCCGTCAACTATGACATGCTTACGTGTTACACCAATATTGACGAGTCTCATTTGGACCATGTTCCCTCGCGGTCTCGGCCGGGAAAGTACGAGTGGTCTCTACATGTTGTTTGTTTCACGCCTTCTTCCATTACCCCCTGAAATCCATGTGTTTCTCTATGTGTACTTCCATCATTTCTAGAATATATTATTCAAAGACGTATTTTGACATTATATTTTAATACATTTTATGTCAACTAATACTTTGATGTTATGTCCTTCAAGAATGTGTGTCATGACAAAAAATATTATGGGCAAACATACTTATTATATTACTCAAGCAACTAAGCGGAACCGCACCAACATGGAATGTAGCATGATCATTGAAGCACTTCCGAATATAAACGTTGGACACACACAAAAATACATGTTTTCAGCTTTATGCTGGCGATTTGGTTCTTTATAAACAATAATTTGCCAACATTTAAAAAATACTTTTACCTTGTAGACGTAAACGAGTGCGAGAGCAAGCCTTGCGAGAATGACGGGACGTGTACTGATGCGTACTGTATATTAAAATAGTAATAGTCCTTATATAGCACCTGATAAATTGAGAATTGCTGTCGGGCATTTTGACACACACATGATAGAATTCTACATAAAAAGAAAAAAATAGATATACTGCACATTTACTATATATATATATATATATATATATATATATATATATATATATATATATATATATATATATATATATATATATATATATATATGTGGATATGGTAACTGGTGTTGTGTGTGTGTGTGTGTGTGTGTGTGTGTGTGTGTGTGTGTGTGTGTGTGTGTTTTACATATACGTGTAATGACCTACATCATGTCGTACTTGACTATGTATCTTGTATCATGTATTTTTGTCGTATGAAGATCAGTTATTTTCGTTTTAGATGTAAACGAGTGTAAGAGCAATCCCTGTGACAATGCTGGGACATGTACTAATGCGGTAAATGGATACACATGCAAATGCATTCCTGGATTCACCGACAAGACCTGCCGAACAGGTTTGTCTGAGTAACAGCATTACTTTGAGTTGGTTAGAAAATGGAATATAAGTGGAAACATACAAACAAACAATATAACAATGTATTGCTTTATGAAAAATAATAACTAGTGAAAGTCGTGTTAGTCGATGAATATGTCAAACATTGCATACAGATTGTGTTGTGTTTTTGTTTTAATACTGCTATGACGTAATATGATCTATTCGCGAGTGAGGATTGCGTATCTTTTGGCTATTCCCTACAGTGAATCTGTCGCAGTATATCTAGTGTTGTGATGCGATGGCTATTAATGACTATTCGTTTAATCGATGCCGTTTCATTTTGATGTAGTCTCATTAGTTTTTTTCTGTAATCAATCATGTTTTCGTCTGACAAATACGCTTTACCTTGTAGATATAAATGAATGCAAGAGCAACCCATGCGAGAATGGCGGTACATGTACTGATGGAGTGAATCGATATACTTGCAAATGCTCTCCTGGATACACTGAAGCCACCTGTCAAACAGGTGTGTCTGACGTCAATACTGTCGTGATGTTTTGTGTAAAGAACTTAGAATTGAAATCAATGTTAGATTATATTAAACCCATTGATTTTGGCAAGGTACATGATAGACCTTCCGACATCTTAATGTGTTTTTATTTCGAATAAAGCATTTATCCTACATTGTCTTAATAAACTTGGCATGATTAATCAGTAGTTGCATCCGAACATTGTGTATTTAGTAGTGTTAATTACCGCAAGGAACGTAAAAATTATACATTTATTGAAATCTACCCCGATGTGCATCACGTCACGATTGCGCAGCATTTTAGGGGTGCGGTACATGTATGGTTCATGAATATGTATAATTTAGCACTAGTTACTATTGCCTCGCACTGTTCAGTAGGTAAGTGAATGGTCATCACGTTGATATATTACATAAGTGTACTGATTACATATTAAGGTAACTCTGACTCCTTTTGTGTGATATCAACTGCGAAACCAAATTGAATTACCAATATATTTTCCAATGTTTTGCACCGTATGTTTTATTTGTACGGGTGTTTGTTGCATTATTTTGAAAGGTCTCGTCTGAAACAAATATGTTTTGTTACAGATACAAATGAGTGTAAGAGCAAACCATGCGAGAATGGCGGGACGTGTACTGATGCAGTGAACGGATATTCTTGTCGCTGCGCCCCTGGATTCACCGATACGAATTGCCAGACAGGTGTGCCTGGGTAAAAACAACGGCATGGACCGGTTAAGGGATGAAATAATTGTGAAGTCGTCAAGAACAAGAGAGAAAATGGGATGTCAGAACGGGGAAAATAGTGATGTGCGTGTGGGAATGGGAATTTGAATACAGTGAGACAAGTGATGTTGGCCAGTCTTTCTGGTATTCGATATATCGAAATGGCTTCTAAACACCAGCCGTAATGCTGTGATAAAATTGCATAATCTTATCACATTTTGGATTCTGTTAATCGCTGCTTAATTCAATCGTAGTTTGACACCATAGGGGATTTTGTGTTAAATTCTGTCACCGATTAGTATCGTGATTCCCATTATTAGCAATGATGAGTAGATATTAAATAACTATATTGACAGCTGTGATAGAGGCGCGAAGAAACTCAACAGAATGTTTCTGAATTAGGTGCAGCCCTACATATTTAACATCCATGTTGTTATTTACTATATAATATTACTTGACCGTCTTGTACATGTGTGCGAATTTAATTGTAATTGGATGAATTTTAAATGTGTTTGTTATGTTATCAATTGTCAAACAAATATTATATAATTTCTCGAGTGAATCTACAAGGCACGTATAATCTATAAGTAACACGCGTATATATTTTGAAAACATAAAAGGATATCCCGTTGAAACACCTCGAAACGTAACATTGCACAAACAAAAAAGTCGACATACACGTTGGTTACACTGGCAAAAAGATGACATCTTCGAAGAAATTGACCGTACTTGCTATAATGTTACTGTAGCGTCGCATTTGTGCGCGTATTTTGCATTACAAGTAATATGTCACTGGTCTGAAATAGAATTACATTGCAGATATATACGAGTGCAAGAGTAACCCATGCAATAATTGGGGGATATGCACCGATGCAGTGAACCACTACACTTGCAAATGTGCTCCTGGATACACTGACGCCAATTGTCAAACAGGTTCGTCTGATGACAGTAATTGTGTGAAGCTATAGGAATAATATAGTGAACTGAATTAATGCTTAGAACGGAAGATAACAGGTATTTAATCCAACATTAATTAAATACATTTTACCCAAGGCACTGAGACATAAACATTGGCCAGGCACAGCTGGACAATGCTGTC
>JAODUO010000072.1:527500-650000 GCA_025642075.2 Ridgeia piscesae | reverse complement strand
ACAGCAAACATTTCCAGGAGGTGTTCATTAACCGCAAACTTAAGCCCGATTTTCCGACAATGGAATGTAGCACGAACATTGCATAACACGTTTCATGTTGCAAATGTACTGGAAACCGTGTGACAGGAACGTCGTACTTGATTATGTATCTTGTATCATGTATTTCATTCGTATTAATATAATTCAGTTATTTTCGTTTTAGATGTAAAACAGTGTAAGAGCAATCCATGTGAGAATGGTGGGACATGTACTAATGCGGTAAATGGATACACATGTAAATGCATTCCTGGATACACCGACAAGACCTGCCGAACAGGTTTGTCTGAGTAACAGCATTAGTGTGAGTTTGTTAGAAAATAAAATATAAGTGGAAACATACAAACAAACAATAAAAAAATTATAACAATGTATTGCTATATGAAAAACAACAACTAGTAAAAGTCGTGTTAGTCGATGAATATGTCAGTTTTGCATACAGATTGTGTTGTGTTTTGTTTCAATACTGCTATGACGTAATATGATCCATTCGCACGTGAACGGAAATTAAATGTAGCGTGTCAAGTGAGAATTGCATACTTTTGGATATTCACTATACATGGAACTGTTGAAGTATATCTAGTGTTCTGATGCGATGGCTGCTAATGACTATTCGTTTCATCAATGCCGTTTCATTTTGATGTAGCCTCATTAGTTTTTTTATGTAATCAATCAGGTTTTCGTCTACCAAATTCTTTACCTTGTAGATATAAATGAGTGCGAGAGCAACCCTTGTGAGAATGGCGGAACATGTACTGATGTTGTGAATGGATATACTTGTAAATGCTCTCCTGGATACACTGACGCCTACTGTCAAATAGGTATGTCTGACATTAATCACGTTTTGTATAAATAACATAGAATTGAAACCATTGTAAGAAAAAAATTATTATCTTGTCATCATATCGTTTTGTAAGATGTATTTTATGTTTAACGTATTAAGTTAGAAACGTGATAGCACGTCCGATAAAGGAAAGTAGCACGGCTTTGCATAATATGTTTACGATGCGGGTATTCTGTAAAGGTTATTAAATATATTTATGGAAATTGCCCTCAAGTCTATTTGTGCGTGTGTTTGTGCACTAAGTTGAAATGTCATTCGTCTGAAAACAATATTGTTTTTGCAGATACAAATGAGTGTAAGAGCAACCCATGCGAGAATGGCGGGACGTGTACTGATACAAGGAATGGATATTCTTGTCGTTGCGTCCCCGGATTCACGGATACAAATTGCCAGACAGGTGTGGCTAAGTAAAACAACGGCATGAACCGGTTAACACATGGTGTATTCATGACGTCTGGAAGAACAAATAGCATATTGGCATGTGGAAACAACATTTCACTGCGAACATATCGATGACTATGTTTCGCATGTGCAATTACATATGTTTATCTGTTCCGTTTTGGAGATGTCAGATATGATAAAGCTGGCGTTTGTGCGTGTGGGCATGGGAAATTGGGTACAGTGAGACAAGTGATGTTGGCCAGTCTTTATGGTATTCAATAATTCGAAAACAATTATATAGCGCCTTTATACATAATCATATATTATGATAAAATGGCATCATTTTATCACTTCCTGGCGATTCGTAGTTTAATTTAATAGTTAGTTGACCACTAAATGTGGGTTTCTGATAAATTTGTAAACTAAGCAATGCATGAGTTGATTTTAAATAGCTACATTGACGTCTGAAATACTGGAGCTCAGACGCTCAGGATAAAACATAAATTATCTGCTACCCTCATGTCCATCCGTGCTATTTTTACTATATTATATTAATGTGCCTTGCTTACAAATGTGTGCGGATTTAGTCTTCATCGTATGAATCTAGGCGCTATGGTTGTTACGTTATCTACTGTCGAACACATATTAATCAAATACTCGAGTGAATCTACAAGGCATGTATACTCCATTTGTAAAATACGTATTTATTTTGATATTATAAAAGGAGATATACGTTGAAACACCTCAAAATGGAATATTGCATGAACATAAAAAGTCGATGTAGACGCTGAATACAATAATGAAGAAATTTTATTTTCGAAGAAACAAACCGTACTTTCTATGATGTGAACGCAGCGTTACATTTATGCACGTTCTTTGCTCTAACGTAATATGAAATTGGTGTGAAAAAGAATTACGTTGTAGATATATACGAGTGCAAGAGTAACCCATGCAGTAATTGGGGGATATGCACCGATGCAGTGAACCGGTACACTTGCAAATGCGCTCCTGGGTACACTGATGCGAATTGTCAAACAGGTATGTTTGATTGCAATACTGGCGTGAAGCTCTGGGAATGATTCAGTTTACTGAAATGTAACAACGCATGTCACTGTAAGTTATTGATATTACGCCATTTCGTGAAACCTAATCTTGTTTATGACTAATATGTTGACGTGTTTTATCAATTTACGCTTGCTATTTTAGCAATGATATATTTTTTAATTGTTTTTGAAAGTCTAATGCAAGTGTCCAAGTCACACAAATACATTTAAGCGGATTAAGTTTCATTCGAGATGCACTTTCTCATTAAAAACTATCCTAGTGTCAAAATGCTTACGAAAACGTTGTTTACATTCCGATAGATACATTTTCATTTAGGCATAAATGACCTGTATGCGTTTTCATTTGAAATTTTAGTGATGTCACCAAATGATATAATAACATGTGATTACACGGAAATTACATTTACATGATTATTTCATAATTTTTTGCATATCAAACAAATTATTTTGATATGTTCCTTTAAGGAAGATATGACAATATATAACATGTAACCTATGTTTGTGTAACAGGGCATTTAATTTACTTATGCAAGTGAGTATGGCATGTCTTTCCGATAGTAATTGCATCAAAAGTGTAAACAATTATATCAAACATTGCGTTTGGTTTCTGATTATCGTAATCTATTCTAGCCAGGTCGGACCCCACCGGTTAATGAGTTAGATTCTAAATAAAGCAAGTGGATGCAGACTCAAGGCAACTGACATCAATAACGTTAACTACTATGTACTAACCCACATATTTGAATATCAACGCCTCAGAATATATTATTTAGTAAGTCACATTAATATGACTTTACTGTATACGTAGCGTGATGTTTTTGTTGAGTTAAAAGTAGGATGTTATGATACCATCCGTCAACTATGACATGCTTACGTGTTACACCAATATTGACGAGTCTCATTTGGACCATGTTCCCTCGCGGTCTCGGCCGGGAAAGTACGAGTGGTCTCTACATGTTGTTTGTTTCACGCCTTCTTCCATTACCCCCTGAAATCCATGTGTTTCTCTATGTGTACTTCCATCATTTCTAGAATATATTATTCAAAGACGTATTTTGAAATTATATTTTAATACATTTTATGTCAACTAATACTTTGATGTTATGTCCTTCAAGAATGTGTGTGTCATGACAAAAAATATTATACTTATTATATTACTCAAGCAACTAAGCGGAACCGCACCAACATGGAATGTAGCATGATCATTGAAGCACTTCCGAATATAAACGTTGGACACACACAAAAATACATGTTTTCAGCTTTATGCTGGCGATTTGGTTCTTTATAAACAATAATTTGCCAACATTTAAAAAATACTTTTACCTTGTAGACGTAAACGAGTGCGAGAGCAAGCCATGCGAGAATGACGGGACGTGTACTGATGCTGTGAACCTATACACATGCAGATGTACTCCTGGTTTCACCGGTGCCAGGTGTGAAACAGGTACATCTGAAACCAACACCGGCGTGAAACTCTAGGATGAAGTCATAAGATTGAAGTCATATTTAAAAATGTAGACACCTAATTCGTTTGACAGTATCGTTACGATATAATATTGTTTTGATGACTGACACTTGAATATGTTTTCTTCCAATACAATTTAGTAGCTTTCTAATAGTTATTAATTGTTCATGCATATTAGAACAATATGTAGTGTAACACCAAAACATTAAGCAGTTTTAATCGGGTACACGATGAGATTTCTCAAACAGGAAAGTATTTTTCGAAAAAGTTGCACTCATTCAGGAATATATATATATATATATATATATATATATATATTATATATATATATATATATATATATATTCTGAATAATATTTTATATATAATATATTTCATATATATATATATATATATATATATATATATATATATATATATATATATATATGTATATATATATAAATAAATATATATATATATGTTTCATTTGTAGTAGGAGAAAATCTATTGTTTTCGTTGCAGATGTAAAAGAGTTTAAGAGCAATCCCTGAGAGAATTGTGGGACATGTACTAATGCGGTAAATGGATACACATGCATATGCATTCCTGGATATACCGACAAGAACTTACGAATAAGCGGGATATGCTACATTTTAGAAATATGATTTGGCACGATTGGGCGCGTGCGCTAAATGGAAATTTAATAGAGAGTGAACCACTCCGAAAAAAAATAGCGTGTCGTTCATGTATCTATTGCGGTGATAGTCCAGGTATATATCATTAGTTGTAAAAACAAATGTTCATGGTATAATTATGCAGTCGACTATTGAATATAATAAAATAATGTTCATATACCAGGATGGCTAATTTCAGGGTACAAAACATGATTTGCGTTAGCAGTCAAATTCCTATTCTGAATGTCACTTTCAATGTGTAAAAATGCAAAAGTATAACTTCCTCCGTTCGCCAACCTTATGTGTGGTGTTTACCTGAAGTGAAATCAGACAACTTTATATGTCACATAAATGTGTTTTTTATATTACAATCGCGCTACT
Source organism: Ridgeia piscesae (assembly GCA_025642075.2). NCBI lineage: Eukaryota > Metazoa > Annelida > Polychaeta > Sabellida > Siboglinidae > Ridgeia > Ridgeia piscesae. The sequence goes on along the minus strand of JAODUO010000072.1, from coordinate 645,173 downwards.
AGATTAATATCTTCATAATGGAATATTGCATGAATGTACAAACAAGGCCGACATTAACAACATCCGAACAAACAGGCCAAACATCGTCACAGACATAGCAGCCATCAGCCATGTCAACATTGGAAGTGACCACGGAATGGTTATGAGCAATATCAAACTGGACGTAGAGATGGAAAGGAAACAAATGATGATCAATTAATAAGAGGCCACCAACAGTAGATGTCACACGAATATGATCAAAGAAGATCAAATTCCAACTTCAATTGAGCAAACGATTCGATAAACTATAACAATTAAAAAACATCGACAACATGAGCGAAACCATCACAGACATGATCCAACAAAGCGCGCCAAAAGGCAATCAATGAGCCACTGAACTTGGGGATATCGTCACCAACGCGAGCCCTGATGTCGAACCGACGAGAAATTGTGGGAAAAGGCGACGACAAAAACGTATAGTGTATGAAGAAATATGCAAGTCCATAAAAAGACAGCAAGAGAGGATATCAGGAAATTCAACGAAGAGTTCATACGAGAAACGATCATGACATCAAAGAGCCTGAAGAAAGTCCGAAATACACAGAAGATAGGCCAAGACAGACTGATCAAACTTCTAGACAAACAGAGTAGAGAAATCCATAATCAAGATAAGATTATATAACATATAGAGGAATTCTACACCGGGCTATACGACAGTGAACAGTGTGCCATAATGCACACGGAACAAAACGATGTACCAAAGATAACATCGTGTGAGGTGGAAGCAGCACTATTAAATACGAAGAATGGGACAGCAACAGGCAATGACCATATAAACGCCGATACATTGAAAGCAGGAGAACATACAATCTCGAAGACACTTGCCAAGCTGTACACTAAATGCTTATCAGAAAGACGAATACCCACGACATGGAAGAACGCTATGATGGTGATAATCTTCAAGAAGACAAATAAAAGGTCCTCAAGAATTACAGACAGAAATGGCAACTATCAAACATCTATAAAGTACTCACGAAAATACTATCGAAAAGGCTAGAGAAGATACTCGACGAAAACTAGCCACGAGAGCAAGCTGGATTCAAAAGCAGATACTCGACAGCAGACCACATCCACACTGTAAACCAACTGAAAGAGAAGTGCTGGCAATATAATATCCCACTCAGCATCGCATTCGTAGAGTAGGAGAAAACAATACTGAACTCGCTTCAAAGAGAAGCAACAAGGTCAACATCAGGAGAGGAGTACGACAGGGAGATGGCATATCGCCCAAGCTGTTTATGGCAGCACTCGAAACCATATTCCGACGACTGACTTGACTCATATGCGCTAATATACCAAATGAACAACAAATGCTACAGGATTTAACTGAAGAAAGTGAAAATCAGGGTCTGATAATGAGCAAGTCGAAGACAGCGGTGATGAAGGAAACCGAAACACCAATATATGTTAAAAACACGGCGATCGAGAACGCTGAAAGCTCCATCTACCTGGGACAGAAATAGAGTACCAGAGACAAATCCCAAAACAATGAGATTCTAAGAAGAATCACGACCGGATGGACAACATTCGCCAAGCACCGCGACATATTCAAGGGTAATATTGGGATACGCTTGAAGAGACAAGTCTATAACTCGTACGTACTTCCAGCAATGATATACGGCGCTGAAACATGGACACTTACCACCCAAGCAAAGAACAAGCTAGCAGCTGTACAATCAAAGATGGAAAGGAGTACGTTAAACACAGTATACCAGAACAAAAAACAAACATATGTGTAAGAGAAAAGACAATGGTCATAGATGTGATTAAACAAGTCAGAAGACGGAAGTGGACCTTGGCAGGGCACGTCAGCAGGATACGGGATAATCGATTGATACTGCATATAACCACCTGGGAAACTTACGAAAGGAAAATACTTAGAGGAAGACGAGACGGTGGATAAACGAATTAGCCGGCTACTGGAAGGGTACCATCTGGCAGAGGAAAGCGCAACGTAGGCAGATATGGAAGCAGTATGCGGAAGCCTTTGCCCAATCATGGGATACCATAATAACAATAATAATAAAATACAATATTTATATAGCGCCATAATCACACCGTGCTCTATGGCGCTTGGCTGTACAATAATGATGATGATGATGATGATGCTTATATGTATATCGGTGCTTTTCACTTTTATTTTATGATTTACGTCTGAGTTGTTACAGTAAATAAGGTAACAGATTAAAACGGATTAAATATAATACTTGATGAGCCGTCTCATAATGGAAAGAATTACGAACGAAGCTAAACCGTGTATCAAAGAATACATTGCATGCTATCAGGAAGATGGTAATGTATTTCGACATTAATCCGTAGTTGTTATCATACGAGATGAAAATTATGTTTTGTTTTTGTGTTGCCCTAAATTATGAGTCATTCGTCGTATGACAATTATTGTCGATGTTGTAGACATAAATGAGTGCGAGAGCAATCCCTGTGAGGATGGCGGGACATGTACTGATGCAACGAACCGATATTCTTGCAAATGTCTTCCTGGATACACTGATAAAAATTGCCAAACAAGTATGTCCGAAAAACACCGTTCCTATATCTGTCTACATCACATGACGTATTATATGGTTGCCGTGATGTCATTTGTCAACAAATACATGCATAACAACAATACTGGCATGAAAAATATCAGTCTTGTGTGTTCCACATATCTCATAGGTAGAAAGCACTGTTCAAATTAAACATCATCGAATAAATTGCACACATACTAGAAGGAAAGTTTTGTGTGTGCATATTTGTTTAGCACTAAATCTATGTGTGATTCGTTGTATCAAATATATGGTTTACGTTTTAGATATAAACGACTGCGAAAGCAACCCGTGTGAAAATGGCGGGACATGTTCTGATGCAGTGAATGGATTCACTTGCGAATGCTTTCCTGGATACACTGATAAAAATTGCCAAACAGGTGTGTCTGAGTAAAACCATTTGTATGAACCGGGTAAGCTGTGAAATAGAACCGAAGATATATAATTACAATAAAGGCGACTCATTTAATCGAAAATACAACTAATTAGCACAAACATTTGATTGTATACGTTTATATTATTATATATCTCTTTAACGACATCAATATGTTAAATGCTTTTGAGCGACCGATATTACATGTTTGGATGGGTGGGAAGTTTAATACAGAGACAGTCAGTTAAACGAGAATAAATGTGGTTCATACAGAGTATCAATTGGTAATAAATAATAAATATGATTTTCGAAATATTTGGATGCAGAATATCATTGCGTTTAACCTGAATAACATTAGCAAATAAAGTACCTTTTAAATGTCAATATGTAGTTTGTTATATAAAAATAACAAACCCTATCATATAGTTCATTTCTGAGTACATCACGTGACTTATTATCTGATCGCTATGTCAGTTAACATCTATCACAACAATATTTCAGCATAATTACGTTGCCCACACGTCATATCTAAACAATACAATTTGCCTATTTACTTTTGAAAATCGTTTTTATGTATTATATAATAACAAGTACATATCTGTATAATTTCCCACCATATCCATTTTCATCAGAGAAATGCTCTGACTGGTATATGCATAATTATGATAATACAACACTACAGCTAATATCATACGTACTATTAAACGAGTTAAATATGAACCTCATAAAAATAATACATTGCACGAATATACAAACAAAGTATTAGCGTAGACGTCGCCTGAACACATAAAGTTGACCATATCATCAGAGCAATAGGATGCACATGCTATAATTTCACTGCACGTGTGCATCTGTCCGTGTCTTTCGGTTATCTAGTGTGGGTTTCGGCTGAATGTGTTTACGTTGTAGACATAAACGAGTGCAAGAGCAACCCTTGCCAGAATAGCGGTGCATGTACTGATGAGGTGAACCGGTACACTTGCAAATGCCGTCCTGGTTACACTGATGTCCATTGTCAAAAAGGTATATTTAAAACACATACTGCAAAGAAAATCTTGTTACAATACATTGCATCGAATTATAATTAGGACGTGTACCACATAATTGCTTTTAAATAGTTTATGTCGTAAGATGCAATTTTATTATAACTGATATCTGAACGTGTTATTTCTTTCAACGGCGTTGTTTATATCAGCACTTTATGCACTAGCTTAGTTTACATATTTTTGCAGCGAAAAAGCAACACAATATAAGTATACCGAAAAAAATCAATACATTAAAAAAAGTATAGACTATTCCGTAAGTGTTATCAAATGAGAGGAAAGTGTTATTTGTGCGTATCGTTGCACTGAATGTTGTGACATTCGTCGTTTCAAACATATTGTTTATGTTTCAGATATCATCGAATGCGGGAGCAATCCCTGCGAGAACGGCGGCACATGCGCAGATGCAGTGAACGGATATACCTGTAGATGCATGATTGGATACATCGGTACACACTGTCAGACAGGTATGTCTGAGTTAAACATTTGTACGAATCGGATAACCGATCAAATAGGTGTAATGTATTTGGATGAGTTCCCGAACAATTGTACAATAAAACAAGAATTAACATCATACAAATTATTTCACATGCGACATGTGATTAATGAATTCGAAAAGGAGTATAGTAAGTATTTACCGAAAAGTCAATATTTACATAGGCTTCAATGTTAATGATGTGCGTAAATTAATGGCGTGATCCATACGTGTTATTATATTACTGCAGCGTCGAATTTGTGCGAGCTTTTGAACTGATCTCGTATGTTTCTCTGTGGAAAATAGTGTATACGTTGTAGATGTGAACGAGTGCAAGAGCAATCCCTGCGAGAATGGCGGGACATGTACTGATGAAGTGAACCGGTATACTTGCAAATGCCTTCCTGGTTACATTCACGTTCATTGTGAAACAGGTATATCTGAAAAACATACTGGCGTGAATTATGTTTAAAGTACCGAATTATGTTTACATATGGTATTTTGTATTACAGATACACGTCATTGTATTATGACTGATTTACCGGTTTGTTTTTTCCCTTGCCTTGTCCGGTTACATTTAATAAGTGATTTACTTTCCGGTTACATTGTTGTAGCCCTGTTTCGTAATAAGTTCGGCGTGCATTTTGTTTTCAATGTAAAAACATCCGGAATTTTTTTTGACCCAAAGAAGATTCGAAACTACGGTGCTGTTTTCATCAACAACTATCCCTTAATGTGCACATATATATATATATATATATGTGTGTGTGTATGTGCGTGTGTATATATATATATATATATATATATATATATATATTAAATATATATAATATATATATATATATATATATATATATATATATATATACACGCACATACACACCATGTGATTGTTCAACTCTTGCAGTTATAATGTGTGTGTATGTGTGTGCGTATGTTTGTGTGTGTGTGTGTGTGTGTGTGTGTGTGTGTGTGTGTGTGTGTGTGTGTGTGTGTGCGCGCGCGTGCGTGCGTGCGTGTGTGTGTGTGCACATTAAGGGATAGTTGTTGATGAAAACAGTACCGTAGTTTCGAACCTTCTTTAGTTCAAATGCCTTGAAAGTCTGCATTCCGGATGTTTTTACAAAATGCATTAACTAACGCATAGCATTCATTGGGAAAATGGCGACAAATTGACATAATTACTTGTTACTTTGTGAGAATAGTTTCGTATTTGTGTGACATGTATCATTCCTCTGTAGATATCGGTTCTATGTTAGACACTAACGACTGCGATAGTAACCCATGCGATAATGGCGGCACGTGTACTGATGCAGTAAACGAATACACCTGCACATGTCTTCCTGGATACACCGACACCAACTGCCAAACAGGTACATATATGACTATGACATTTGGTATGACTAGGTTAGTCGATGAAATAGTAAAGTGGTAATGAGGCTGTACCGTAAAGAATGACATATAATCACACGGAACTACTAATTAGATCGGTCATCTCAATGTATATGGCCATCTATTCTTGAATATCCAATCAACGAAGATGACAACATGACGATAATACCGATTATGGCTGCAAGTGGCGATCCCTGTGTAGTCTAACCGACACATATACATACACACACACGCACGCACGCACGCACGTGCGCGCGCACACACACACCCACACACACACACCCACCCACACCCACCCACCCACACACACACACACACACACACACACACACACACACACACACACACACACACACACACACACACACACACACACACACACACACACACACACACACACACACACGTACACATACGTACACATACGTACACATATACACGAAAATATATGCGCGCTAAAACACGCTTGATAAAAACGCGCGCACACGCTTGCATAGGCAAACCATTATGCACAACCACACACATACACGCACGTTGCATATTGCAAAACTTAGAAGTGTACCTGTACACCCGCGCATGAGACGCAAATGAATCACTGCATGTTTTAGTTTCATTACGTTCAAGTTTATCATTGTTCAAGTTTATCATTGTTCATTTTTGTTGACTTCCACTACTGGGTGAATACTGTTTATGCTTGCAGACATCATAACGACTCGATGGAGCAATTCTGAAAGTAGGTTGTTCTTCCTATACAGCTTTAACTAATAGAATATATGTGAAGTGATGTAATTTGTACAACTGGCCAGCGACTCGGGGTCAGCTACGAGGCTGTATGATACTATGATATTTATGTTTAGTTTCTCTGTAATATATAAATAATGCTGAATATGCCCACACATTAGGTAGCCACGAAGATGACACAGTTACCCCGTCGTATACAGCGACCAAACAACACAACACATGTAGAGTCGGTTCTGAATTTATGTAGTATGACAAATTTTTAGTTAGCAAGTAAAAACAACGTGACAAATTTAACGAGATTGCAATCCTAACTTTAAAGGAAAATTAGGCAAGAACACGTTTTATTTGGAGTTCAACTGCTTGTTGCCTGTGTGTACCCGCCATTCTGTGGTGTGTGGCGATTACGTGTAAATATATTAACGCTGCTAGATCTCACACCAGTGGTTCCCAAGCTGGAGTACGCATACCCCTGAGGTACGCGATGGTTTTATGTGGCGTTTGAGAAGAGTTAGCTGACAAGTTCAGATGTTGCGTCTTGTATTCGCGCTTTGCACAATGGACGCATACATCTCGTACGACGCGTCTCCCTTGATTTGCTTTATGAAACCGGCCCCAGAGCGTTGAATAGTTTTCGTGTGACGTTACAGCGCATGCGCAAATCATTTGTTGTATTAAATGCATCTTTAGTAAGATTGATAGGATACTGTGATTAAATAGAAGTATACAAACATTCAGCGAAATTATTTACCAGGCAAACAGGTTTTTGAGAGACATTTGAATAGCAAATCAAATCACGTAAATTTAGTCCGCCATAATCCGTGACAAACCAAAAAACTAGCGTATTTTCTCAATTGATCAGATGACATTGCAAGCAACGCTTTATACTAATAAGAACGTTACAGAACAGTTCACGGTATTTATACTATAAATGCTTTGCGTTTGGTTGCACATTGGTGAGTGTATATTTAACGAACACGCGCAGAAACGTCACCCGAAAAGTTGTTTAAGCCCGAAAGAATATAAGTCCGACAACAAGCACACGTGTAACGATGCGACTGAGTTTTAGGTTATATTTATAATGTCTTATGACGTATATCAACCATTTTCGATATTCTATTTTAACGTAACGACCCATCGCACTAAACACAGTCGCGTCGTTTTGTTATGGTGAGCTTTAGATTGTGTGTCGTATCGGTCAGGTGTTCGCCTCGTACTGTTGATATTCCGGCACTTACGCAGAATTCGGACCCACCTCAGTTTTACCATCAGAACTGTATCTTTGCCAACCTTTGAGACTTTATTTTGTTAATTCAATCATTTAACATAATCTTGCGCATATCTATGTTTCATAAACAGCGCGTCTTAGCAGACTTTTGAGGTCGAAAAGACAGCGCGGTCGGCATAAAGAAACTGTTTATCGCTCATTCCATGACCATGTGCACGGCGCAGTAACATGCACCGCTGCGCTTGCGACTGGCACAAATCGCGCTGTCTTTTCGACCTCAAAAGTCTGCTAAGACGCGCTGTTTATAAAACATAAATATGCGCAAGATGATTTTAATTGATTTAATTAACCAAATCAAGTATCAAATGTTGGCAAAGATACAGTTATAATGGCAAAATTGAGGTGGGTCCGAATTCTGCGTAAGTGCCGGTATTCCTTCCACCTGTGCGAACAGCGGTTATCGGAGATGTAGCTTCAAAACCTGCTCTAAGTAGGCCTACTATACGAATGTTCCGCGAATCTACCTGTTTAATAATACAATTATGTGTTATATGTAAAATACTGTTTGTATAGTCTTTTTTGTTAAAAAGACGAGGGACCCTTGCGATGGTTTCGACCCTCAGAAGGTATGCCTGTAGAATAGGGTTCGGTAACCCTGTCTTATACGATTAACAAACACAACAGATATGTTTTATTCACCACATACACGTGAAAGAACGCAAGCTTGCACACATATGCACACAAACATACACGCGTGCGGGCACGCACAGTCACGTTTGCATGCAGTCAAATAGATGGGCCTAGGCAAAATATACACCTGTATATACACACATGAGCACGTGTAGGCCCTACACACGTACACACACCCACACACACACCCACCCACACACACACCCACCCACCCACACCCACACCCACCCACACACACCCACCCCACCCACACCCACCCACACCACACACCCACACACACACACACACACACACACACACACACACACACACACACACACACACACACACACACACACACACACACACACAAACACACACAAACACACGCACACATACAATCCTATTAATTATGCTTATTGGTCATGTTTCAGGAACCGATATTGGCCAACATTGTCCTCACAAAGGTAGGAAGATAAAGCTCATTTCATTATGTATATGTTACGTTTACACATATAGCGCACACAAATGATCGTCGTTTCTGGTTTGTTTGAGCGAGTATCGGTGAATGACCAAAGGAATGTGTTGCCTGTTAAATTGTTTCCGCTCATGAATTATGTGTTAAATATGCAGCGTTGATCCTTGTCAGATTGTCTTACATTTATACCTTACATTGTTTAATAAATGTGATTGTTATTATTTAGTTCTGGTGGTCATGGATACACGCCCGACAGGGTTTCCAGATGATCACCACGGTTGTCAAACTTGTTTTTTTCATAAGAGTTATCAATCTAATTTATATATGTTCATTGACTTGCATATGTGACCGAAATACATTACACTTCAATTCAATACTGCGCTTTAAATCACGCTTTGCATAGTCATCAATGTTGGGAGCGTTTTCATTACAGAGCCACAGAATAGGAGTCTCCTGTTACTCTTCTGCTTGAGTGTCCTGCTCGGAGCGACTCTGTCTGCAATTGGTTCACTCGCCTACTGCCGCTACTTCCGGTGTCACAAACGTTCAGCACTGTCATCTGTTGGTCCCCTCGGGCTACACAAACTCTCGAACTGAATGATTAAACTGTTAATGGGATGATTTGGTGGTGTGTGTTTGATAAGTTGTGCTATTTATGATGGCGTTACTGTCAGTGCAATATCGTAGAATACCATGTCTTTGAATAAAACAATGAAAACACGTTTGTTATTCTGACAATGTACTGTGTACGTTGGTAAATACTGTTGAATATGCACTGATATATAATAATACAGTCCGACTAGAATCACAATTTAATACTAATATGTAGTAAATGCATTACACAATGAACGCAAATAATTGTAAAATCAATGCGAACAACTGTGTAATACGCACATAAATATGTATGATAATACAAGATCAGAACATTATAATGTATAAAACATGAACTTGCAGTGCCATGAACGCGCATTATCAAGCAAACATGAATTTGCATTGTAATGTAAAAATGGCCGAGCCCCCTATAATACAGTGCAATCAATGATAAACATGGATTTGCAATGTAACGTAGAAATGCACACGCATTCAGAAGTAACCAGGGACGTGCATTCTCAAGTATACATTGGCGTGCACTGTCACTTATAGTTGACTTGCTCTCTCACGAAAATTGCATTTATAAATAAGAAATTGTATGTAGGCCTATATTATTATTTTGTAACTATTATTTTGACAAATGTAAAACATGAAAATGTCTAACACCCGTTCATCCACACACCTCGTTCAATTTCGTGCCGTACGAGGAACTCGATCAGCGTTTCGCCAATAAAGCGTTATTTATTGTATGTTGTGTGCCTACGTGATGACGGTGCACGTGACATCTATGTGGTAACAGTGTACATGATGCTACATGGTGACAATATACCTGGCGTCAGGCTGTTTGTCATACGTTGTTCCATGGCAATTCTTCGCAGTTTTCAGGCGGCCCATTTTCCTGGTGTATCCATTGTGGCATCACGTTACACTTTATTTTATCATCCGTTTATTTCTACGCATGCGTTCATGAAGTGACCGATAACACGTCAAGTATCGTTCGCATTACCGGAGGATGGAGTGACTGTTAATTCGTGATGTATCACAACAAATTCCACGGCTCCTCAAATATATGTACGTGTACTTGTGCTGAGTGGTCTCCAGTCCTAGGAGTGTGTCGACATTACTGGTGGACAGACAATGTTAACGCTGGCGCCACGGTTAGTTGCCGGCAAAAACGTTAAAGATCTTATGACAGTGTACTTTGAATGGGATTCAATGGCAGACAGACACAGACAAAAACCCACGCTCACACGCGCACACAGACATACGCACGCCACACACTTACCATACACAGACCACACATACAAACACAGCCACACACACAACCACACGCATACGCACATACATATGCATACATATAAATGGATATTTGTTTTACTTTTTAGTTTAACAACTTTCATTTATTTTTGCGTATAGTTTTGTTGTTGCAAATTATTTTTGTAGGTATATATATAAACAAAAGCATTATATTATTACATTATTTTATATGTATATATATATATATATATATATATATATATATATATATATATATATATATGTGTGATATATATATATATATATATATATATATATATATATATACAAATACAATTATTTAATAAAATAATAATTTGTTTGTTATATGTTTTGTTGTGTGTGTATATAATTATATATATATATATATATATATATATATTTATTTTAGATTTTATCAGCAGAATACCCGGTCTATGGCAACCTGCTGATCTTCGACTAAACCTCATTTGCCGGAGAAAAAAAATTCTCAAAACATTAAGCAGTTTACTTTAGATACTCGGCAGCAACACACATCTAAGTTTACAGTTTTCATAATTATGTTATCTTGATGCAATTGCCGTATTCAGTACATGACGATTTGATTACATCACAATCAGAATTACGCGCGAGAGCTCCGTCAGCCTTAGCATGTGCAAACATACGTTGCTGATAACGGTTACTACATGATATCACCTAGAGCAAATACTACTTTATAAATTTGGCACTTTAACAACTTTCCCTTTAGCGTCTGGGGTAGGATAATCTTCTGAACCAGTATACCGTATCGGAGGCTGATTTTCAACAACATATATAATTACATATTATATATATTGTTATTTTTTCGAACCGAAGACTGGCTTCCGAGTGCCGGTCAAAAATAATCAGCTGTCACGGTCAGTTTCGTTGATAAGCTTCGCCTTCCCAACTTTATCATCATCCGATATAGTTTCTTCGCCAACACATATTTTGCTCAATATATATATGTATATATATATATATATATATATATATATATATTTTGAGAAAATATGTTTATATATATATATATATATATATATATATATATATATATATATATAAAGCGTAGAACAGTTAGCTGGGTTATAAGGTAAACACCACGACTGATCTTTTATTTAACTTATTTTAATCCCAGATCATATGTTTAGAGTAATAATAATATGTTATTAATCCCCGCAAGGAAATTACAATTCTGTTTGCGTGTTGCATACAAATATAAGCATGCAAAGGTAAATACAACACATAGAATAATAAGAAATATAATCACACCAAAACACAGATATAAACATTATGAAACATTATTGAAACATTAAAATCACACACAAGTATAGCTAGAATAAATTAGAATCACCTCACGCACCCTCACCCATTCATTATATGTACTTTCTAGTTCTATCTCTCCTCCAGTTAAACACTTTGATCGCCAAAGGCACACATGAACCATCATATCGTGTTGTTCTAATCCTTGACACTTTAACACATCAGCTGCGTTGAATGATTTTATTGTCAAAGTGAAAGCTCTCTAAGGAAGCTACATCGCCGATACCCTTCTTGTCTTCCAAGAAAATCTAAAAAAATAACATGTAAAATGAGAACCATGTTCCAAGCAAACAATGCAGCCAAAATAACAGGGAAACAACGAGCCGGCAACAGCACAACAATAAGGCTGTGTGAAACGAGGTGGACACAATCGGGACAAGTCAGTGAATACGGGGAAATGATTCTGTGAAGAGGAAGATGCACATCGTACAGAAGGCGTGGCACTCATGTTGTCACAAAAGGCACAGAATGGTCTCATTAGCTGGGAAGCAGCGGGACCAAGGTCATCTAAGCCTCATTCAAAACAAAGAAAGAAAAGATCAAGCTCAACATCATCCAGTGCTACGCACCTACAAACGACAAGGACGAAGACACAAAAGAGGACTTTTAGGACAAACCGCAGACATTGTGTGAAAAACTGAAGGACATGACAATAGTCAATGGAGACTTGAACGCCAAAATCGGATCAGACAACAGCGGGTATGAAGACGTCAAAGGCAGACAGGGATGGCAAAATAAATGCAAATGGCGAGAAGTTGACCGACTGTTGTGTATTTTACAACATGATCACCGGAGGCATCGCAGGATTCATAACACAACCTGCATAGCACCGGATCACATAAAAACAATCCAATCGACCATATCTGCGTAGGACGATAGTTCAGAAGATCAGTAAGAGTACAAAGTGGGGAGATGCAGCATCAGACCACCATCTAGTGCTGACCAGAATGAAGATGAAGCTAAAGAAAAGAGAAGTCAAGAGAAGCACCAGAACACAGTACAGTGTGGACTATCTAAAGGACAGGGTGACAACAGAGCCCGTCTGACTGACAATCATAAACAAATACGAAACCCTACAAGACCTTCCTGAAGAAGGAAACATGGACATAGACACATAATGAAAACATATCAAGGAGATGTGGACCAGCACATGCCGCGAAGTTCTGGGAAAGAAAAAATACCATCAAAAAGACTGGATTTCAAAAACAGCGTAAAAACAGACAAAGCAAACTTCATTGAAGACCTAGCCAAAAAAGCAGAGGATCCATCAGCCCAAGGATACATCAAACAACTGTATGATGTAACAAGACAATTAGCAGGAAAGTACAAATACACAGACAGACCCATCAAAGATAAGAATGGTAATGTACTTACCAGTGATGAAGACCAGTTGAAGAGATGGAGGGACAATTTTGAAGAACTGCTGAACCGGCCACCACCTCGGAACCCTCCAGACATCGCACCAGCTGAAGAAGTACTTCAGATAAACTGCGAAAGACCAAGTAAGGCAGGGATTGACAAAGCCATCCATCATATGAAGAGAGGGATAGCTTCCGACCCAGATAACATTCCTACCGAGGCAATCAAGGCTGGTATAGAGACCTCCACAGAGATATTGCATGATCTAATCGGGAAGATATGGGAGCAAAAAGAAATACCAACTGAATGGAAAGAATGGTACTTCGTGAAGCTCCCAAAGAAAGGAGATATGCAAGAACGTCAGAACTACTGGAGAATAATGCTCCTATAAATACCCGGAAAGGTCATCAAAAGAGCCATCTTGGCCAGACTGAAGACATAGGCGGATGCCAAGCTCGGAGATAACCAAACTATCTTCCGTAACGACAGGTCATTCACCGACGAAATAGCAACACTGCGAATCATTGTTGAACAGTCCATGAAATGGGACTCATCCCCGTATATAAACTTTATAAATTACGAAAAAGCATTTCTCAGTGTCTAAAGTCTACCTTGCGAATGTTCAGTGATTGGGGCGGGCCCCTCTTCAAAATAATATAAGTAGCCAACATAAATATTTTAAATAGCATAACATAATAGAATTAGCACCAGACCAACAATGAACTATGTGTTATGTTTACTAAAAATAGTTATATGTATTTATGCTATATATATATATATATATATATATATATATAATATAAATATTATATACATACATAGAAATTACATACATATACGTATATACAAAATTGGTACCCCGTCCCCACATTTTTATAACCGGATCGACGCACCTGCATACAGCACTCGTGGCGTCGCCGTTAACACGTTTTAGAGTTCCATATCGGAGTGAGTAGAGTGCCAACACTTTGAACGGAACTTCTGTCGTTGAGTGTAGTATTTTGAATCGCAGCAGTACGAATGCTATATTAGATACTGCCCAAACTTCTATTTGCATAGGCATGGGTGCAAAGCTTAGGACATTGACAGCTCATCCAAGAATAGTATGCGACATGTACAGTGGACTGTGAACAAGAATATGAATTATGTGCCATTTCCGACAAGAATTAGGCACTTGTGTAGCATGCAAACGCACCTCAATTGTTCCTACATTTGAAACTTCACTACGAGAGGCGCGGGTAGTGTGGTGGTTAGCGCATCCGATTGGCAAGCCGAAGGCCCGGGTTTAATTCGCTCGAACGCAGCAGGCCTGATATATTTGGCATACAAATCAATGGACAGAGACAGTTTGCCTAGACCACCGACATCGCCATCTTGAAATCTGACGTGGCCAGAAACGAAAATGACGCGTCTGCCGTATTGTCGTGACGTCACAGTAGGTGTGCCTTTTCCGGTTTGGCGCCATTACTACGGCCGGGCAGCCGAACGCTGGCAAGTGATGCCAGTTTCTTTAGAGTAATCTCGACGCCATGGCTGTGGGATTTACGCCTTTGATGCCAGTGGGGTGAAGGAATATGGGCATGTGTAAAACGGAACCTACTGGTTTCAACATAATTTGTGACCGTACACATTGTAACGCTGCTTTTATTGTTGTTTTATCAGGTGTCTTCGCCTGGTGAAAATGCAGAGACACATCCACGGACGACAACTTCTGGCAGCATTATTGACCAACCAGGCCCAATGATATGAAGACTGGCGCCGCGGGATAGTCACTTGACAGTGAGTGAAGCCTCGTTTGCATCGACTACAACGACTTCATGCAGTATAACGTATTGATGTAGTTGAAAATGTAGCCCGATCACCGGGAGAAATAATGTTAGCTTGACGTAGATATATGTATCATAATAACAAGTGCGAGTGGAACTTAGTTTTAATGTTAAAATTCTCACAAAGACGACAAAACAATCGAAACGTTTCACTTAGTCGATTGGTCTAGCTGATATAAAGGAGATAGCTTAGACTTCGAATAGCTTCCAGGGCAGGGCAGGGCAGGGAGGCAGGGGCAGGGCAGGGCAGGGCAGGGCAGGGCAGGGCAGGGCAGGGCAGCCTGTTTCAGGGCGTTGCGTTTAAACGAAATTGAAAAGGCCCAGTTCCCAGTTTCAGTTCAGCACTCCTCTCGCTTAGGTCATAAATGACGTCGGAAAACTAGGGGAGGGTGCTGTTCTCTTTATTTCACGGGTGCCACGGGTCATGCCCAGTGTACTGTGGCCAGGGTCGTGCGATGTCCCTGTCTGTATTGCTTTGCCCTGCCCTGCCCTGCCCTGTGTTTTGCGTTTATGGACTGTATATTTGAACTAAAATACTTAATTGTTTACCATCTTTTTTTGGTTTAATAAAGTTTCAGTTACTATGTTTTGTTGACAATATATACAAAGTGTGTATTATGTTCATGTAAAGCTAAACTAGTGTATGTTCAGTAGTTACTTGAAGTGTCAGAGTTAGCAAACACATATTATGTTTAGAGAAAAATACAAGGAAGCAAAATCGATGTAATGGAGAAAAATCATGACCATTTGAGTTTCAAGAAGAGCGTTTGGTGAACAGCTAATCTGAACTTATTCAAGAGTGGACGACCAGTTTGGCTCACTAGTACGGCCTGATTTTGTCCTGTTTCCGCTCGGTGAGCCCATGGCATTCTGGGAAGAAATATCCACCCGGCGCATTGAGTCATTGAGATCACAGGGCGAGACGTCGTCTTGGCGAGATCTGGTCGGCGTCATGTTTTCCCTGCCAGTCTCCGATATGTCGGTCTGACGAGTTTCGCTTCGCTGCGATTGCCTGGATTCATTGCATTCTGTTCGGTTGGACTGTCTGGATTCATCGCCTTGGGATCGTCTGGATTGCCTGGATTCATTGTGTTCTGATCGGTTGGATTGCCTGGATTCGCCACCTTGGGACCGCCTGGATTGTCTGGATTCATTGCATGCGGATCGGTTGGATTGTCTGGATTCGGGGTGTTGTGATCGCTGGGTATTAGTATTGTCGGTGTTGTTCTCGCACCTAAACCGCAGATATATCACCGGTTACGACAGTATTTGCAATATGAGTGACAGTATGAGTATAGTTAAAGCGCTATAGTTACGTGAAAGGTGGGTTACTATATAAAAGCATTGAAATGCTACCGGACAGTGGAAAACTACAAACGGCCGCCAGTTGCGGAGTTCACCTTTTACAGGCGAACATAAACTACGTGTACAGCTATATAAATATCCACCGTTAACCAGAATCCCTGTGAGACATTGCAAACAACAAGCTTGACGTGTCCGATTGTCGGGAACGAACTAATGGGCAACAAGGGTAATTGCAGTGCGGCTAAGGAACCATAACCATCAGGCAATGGAAAAAAGGAGTTAAAAACTATGCATGGTCTCGTCCTGGATAAATAAGTACAAGAGAAATGTCATCAATAAGAACGCTATAATTGACAATATGCGAGACACCTTAACGTAGTTTACCTGTTCAGCAACCGCAAAGCGTCAAACATGAATAGACTATCTACAACACGAAAACAGTCGCAAATATAGACTCACATGCACGTGGTATATTGACACAGTAAGATGGCTGTGGTGATTTTTAGAAAACCTTTGGATTAAATCTGCTCGAAACGGGGCCGAATCATCACACCGGTCTGCTTGATATTTGCAAAGTTGAACGCTTTACTATACATGTATTTGCCTATATCCATAGTAGGCCTATGCATTGTGAATCTTTAATTGCGACTGTTACGCAATCCATGCTAACATGTGACTCAGTTATATACTACAGAACTTGAGAGGCAGGCAGGCAGGCAGGCAGGCAGGCGGGCGGGCGGGCGGGCGGGCGGGCGGCAGGGGGAGAGAGCGAGAGAGCAAGAGAGAGAGATGTGAAGAGAGTTCGTAAGATGTGAAGAGAGTTCATAGACTTAATTTTATGAGTTGTTTATAGTTGTTCAAGCTGTCCGCCACACTTGCCAAATCCCGGATCTCCATTCCCTGCCCAACATTATGATCTATACAGCATTAAATGACCCGTTAACTAGCAGATCTTACTCTGTCTTGATGTAATTCACTTCCTCCGGCTGTTGCCACCGTTCCCGCTGTTGTTGTTGTTCTTCTTCTTCGTGTATCATCTGGCGTTGTCGCTGTGCCTCTTGTCGCTGTGCCTCTTGTCGCTGCGCCGTGACACTGTCGAAGCGGTCGCTGGCCTTCTTCTGTTTCCGGGACCATCGGGTGTGCTCGTCGTGCCACTCCCGTCCGTAGCTGTGCTGCATCAGCATCGCCATGTTTGTGTCGCCTCCCTCCCGCGACCGCGTCCGACTAGAACCAAATACGACGACGTACAACTCTGGGTGAGTGGATTTGTGTAGGTACTTTTTCTTGCTACGAGGACAACAGTGGGGTGTTTAGGGAGATTGCGCCATAGTTCCCTTGGAAATGTTTATAAATATCATTGGCCGATATATATATATATATATATATATATATATATATATATATATATAGTGTATATATTGACCAGTATGTTATTTTTAAAACATTTTCAATGGAGGCATGGCGCAATCTCCCTAGACTGGGTGCGTTTGTGTAGGTATTTTACTTACAATGACAACAGTGGGATATATATATATATATATATATATATATATATATATATATATTATTATCATCCACTGATATACAGCTATACAGCATACGCTTGTTTCCTCCATTGCAAATAATGTCATTCGTAGCTATATATCCACAACAAGTTTTTTAATTAACTCACGACGCCCTTTTATTTCTTGGATGGAGATATTAATACTAAGTTATCCGCACACATCAAATGGGTCTCTTTTGCTGTGTCTGTGTAACAATCGAATATTCACCGACATAGCGATAGACTCAGGTTATCACCTATCCATATAAATATTAAATAAATAAAACTATCGGATACAACATTTCCCTACTTTAACAACAATTTCTGGTGTACCAATACACTAACAGTCTGATAATATAGCTGGGAACTTTTCTTCTCTTACGTTTCTTAAATAATGTAAGATGGTTCACACGATCGAACGCCTTGGAAGCATCTAAGATGCAAAGATACAGTGTGCACTTCCTCGCATCTTGTATCTGATTACATATACATGTATATATGTGTCAGTCGCATGTTCCTTTTTAAAACCGAATTGATATGTTAGTATGTGAGATTCTATTCTGTATATAATTATGAACTCTAATATCTTTGACAATACACTTGATATGGCAATAGGCCAGTAGTTATCTTCATATTTAACAGAACAATTGTTCTTGATAATATATATATATATAATAATAATATATATATATATATATATATATATATAAGCTGAACATGCTTTTTTCCGGTAAATATCTATGAACAAACATTCTTTATAGACATAAGACCAGTATTTCTGTGATTCTTTCACGACAATATTTTAGATGTTCACCATATATTGTCAGCACAGTGTGAAGTACCGTATTTTCGTTTATTAATTGCTGTCATTACTTCATCATAGTTTACTACAGGGTGTTTATAATATATACATGCACAGTTGTTTGGTTTGTAGTTTATATCAACTAGGCTAAGTGAAACACAGCAACATTCTCTCACCGTCCTTCAAAATAACAAATGGCGTGAAACAGGACTGCGTTCTTGCACTTCACTTAGTTAGAATGATGCTCCAACACTACACAGAAGACATTGATTACGAGAATGACGTTTACATCTGGTTTCGTACAGATGGCAGCCTGTTCAACCTAAGACGTTTGCAACCCCACAAAGACCAAGGAGAAACTGATCATGCAGCTATTGTTCGCTAATGATGCTGTCCTTGTTGTCCATACTGAGCCGACGATGCAGCGAATAACGTCTTGCTTCGCTGAATCTTCTAAGCTCTTCGGACTTGAAGTAAATCTGAACAAGACTGAAGTTTTCCATCAGTCCGCGCCACAAGAAGAGTACCACCCACCAAGCATCTCCATCGAACTGTCAGAAATGAAAGCAGGTCACCAGTTCAGCTACTTAGGATGCGCTATCACATCTGATGCCAAAACAGATACTGAAGTAGACAATAGACGGGCCAAGGCAAAGAGCGCCTTTTGTAGACTATAGTATCTGGAACAACAAGTCTAAAGAAAGAGGCAAATTTCAATGTCTACAAAGCTATTGTGCTTATCTCTTGTATGGTGCTGAGTCCTGAGTGACATATCGTCGCCATCTGCGTCGCCATCTTCGTCACAAACATCGAGGTCCATGAAATGGCCAAGATTACCAGCATTGAGGCCATGCTCCTTAAAACACAGCTTCGCTGGGCAGGACATGTCTCCGGGATGGAAGACCATCGCCTCCCATAAATCGTACTATATGGAGATCTGTCCATTGGCCATCGTGACAGAGGGGCACCTCGAAAAAGATGCAAAGATACTTTGAAAAGGTCCCTCGCCACTTGCAACATGGATCACCATCAGTAGACAAGACAAGCAACCAATCGCATGAACTGGCGAAGCACAGTCTACCAGGCCACCACTTCCTATGAAACCACACGGTCGAAGGGCTAACATGGAAGACAAAAGGAGAAGACGGAAAAAAACGGAACCCTTCTGAAACCACCACTGAACAGACCATGACAATAGGCAAATATTTCCGCATGAACAGCTGTGGAAAGATTTGCCTATCTCGGATAGGTTTCATCAACCATCAGCGTGCCTGCTCCAGACGAGGACTTCCTCGTTTATGAATCTTCGTTCGCGAAGCAGTCATGATGACATTATTTATTGAGTAATCTTTTAAGCAATCTTGTAGAGTGCGTTTTCCAAATATCCACACTATCCATAGTTTGCGGAATAGGAGTGTTACATTTGTTCGTGGACGTATATATTTTCTTTTATCAGACATGTTGTCAGCTGTGGTTGTTTCTTTATGCCTTTCAATAAACCTGCGTGCATATTTAAATCTATCTCGACTCTCTTTCGTCATGTCAAACACTTGATGAAAGCCAGTTTTCTGGTTAATTAAATGCGTATCGCCCAAACGTAGAAGTAAATATAGTAACCTGCTTAGGAAGATATCGACGTGATTTATTAACGCTTGTTGTACGTGTATAACCACTTATTATAGTGTCTTTAAATTACCAGACGACGCTATCCAGATACGTATTGTGGTTGATTGTTCTGCCTGGAATAGTTTACCGGTCGGGGTGGGAGGGGGCGACTACTTCCCTCCCAGCATCCGGTCCTACTTGCCACAAGCGGCGACACTGTCACATATTTATATTTCATTCAGTTGAACGTATCAATTTCCTTGTAGCGAAAAATGTACTGACCTTGTATTCTTACACCAGATGTATTAAGTCAGTCTGTCTTAACTGCTAATACAACAAGTGCATGTCTCTGTATTAATTATTAGACATGATGTATGACTCCAGAGTTGTTTTTACCTTTACTGGTTCCTTACGAAGATCGAATGCAAAACGTCACCGGCCTCTCCAGATATCTTGTTTACAAAGGACTTACGTGTCGAATGTATATTTTGGTAAAATATTTGTTACTGTTAGCAACTTCTTGAAGAGG
This sequence comes from Ridgeia piscesae, assembly GCA_025642075.2. NCBI lineage: Eukaryota > Metazoa > Annelida > Polychaeta > Sabellida > Siboglinidae > Ridgeia > Ridgeia piscesae. The sequence continues at coordinate 624,019 of JAODUO010000072.1, read as the reverse complement.
AGTGTCACCTTGAACAAGGTATATATCAGTGTTGGATTGTCTCTCTTCTTTCTTTCTTCTTAATTTGCGAGACGATCATATGTCAAACATAAGTTCGATTGTAGACATTCAACTGACACTTCTTGTGGAATTAACTGTTTAAATACATCCCCGTAAAATAACAATATGATTCCAGTTGGGTGATAATAGTTGTTACAACATTACTGTAGTATGGCTAAAACATATGTATGCCCGTTAAAAGAATCGATATCCTCGCATATTGTCAACACCTAAATAGTAATATTATGTTCATATGTCGCTTCGGGGACGACTGCCAATCTTGAAATCGTTGGATTTTTGTAATGTTCTCATGGCCGGAATTTGTCAGATTCACGGTTGGTTGATGTTTTCGATATTGTCTTATGTGTTCTTCGGCCGTTGACAGAATGACACCAGGAGTCGGCAGTGCTTCCAGAAAGATCTTAATGTGGGCTTCGTGGCTTTTTTATTTGCCTTTCGGTTAACAAGTACTTAGTTTCAAACGTGGTCCGTACAATTGTAAATGCATGCACTGCGTCATATGTGACGATGTCAACTCATACAAAACTTTGGTTTTTATTTCAAGTTCAACAGTGACTGTGCATGTGTTGCATTATATGTACGAATACTGACGCTACCGATTAATGCTGTCGCTTTCTCGAGAACCGCACATTTGATATTGTTTTCTTTTCGACATTGTTATTAAATTATTTGGAAGTTTAGCTCATAGTATTTTATTTACACAATTATATTTCATATAAAGTTACATCTATGTGAGAGAAAAAATATTATATGCAAAATTATTGTTTTTACGATACTGTAGCGTACCATTTTAAAATCAGTATAGTAAGTGTGTAAGCAGTAATTCCTATCACCAAATATTAAATAAAGTTTCATTTTTTTGGAAAAACTATTAAAAGTTGACATATTGTAAGAAACAATCAAACAAATGTATTTGTTAACAGAATCGCACAAATTTATTTTTATTTTCTAGAAGGCCTAAACAGTCGTAATGGTGCAGTGATGTACACACATTTCCCCTCAAAAATACCTTTCAAAGGCAGTGTATATAATAACTACCATGAATTTTGTGTACATTAAACTAAATATATGGTCTCCATAAAGACTAGTTTCTACACGTGGTACTGAATATTACAATTAAAATAAACAGAACAAAAAAATTACAAAATCAACAATGACAAAGAACATTTCTCACAAACAAAAAACCTTCTGCATTGTAATAAAATAAATTCAATAATTTCATAAACATGCATTGCATCAGCTTTATGAGAAGACACAGTGAGCTAAACAGTTACCATTTAAAAACGATAATACCAACTAAACATGTCCTTTCTTTCAAGACACCTAACAACTGCTACAGTTATATAAACATTTAGTTCAAGGTAATGTAAAGCAAGAAAGAAATATGTCTAAAAGAAATGAGTGGGTCACATGAACGCCACACTTCCGCATAATATTACAATTGTATAGACATGTACACTTGTGTTAATAATAAACCGTAGACAACAATTGTGTACAGAATGTTTGTAATGAATCACAGTTCCCACAGATATAAATATATATATATATATATGTATATATATATATATAAATTCTAAAATAGTTTCAGCAAATTAATATATGTACACTGAAATTGTTTAATAACATATACTGGCAGCCTTGCTATAATGTTTCGTTGGTGAGTCATAAATCATACATTTAGACTAGCCCATGTATCAACTCAAGTTAAAATCACTAGTAAAATTACCATTAAAACAACAGTCAGTGTAGTTATTTTTGCGATGATTTCATAAGTGAAGATTCACATAACTCCAACCAAACAGTACATGGGTCAAGTCCTGCAAACTGCAGACATTTTGAGTGGGTTGTTTAAAACAAGGCATTATTTAGAGAACAGAGACCGGTCTGGCCAGAGACCTGGATGTTTATCAAAGGATCCCACCAAACGAACATGCCAGTAATTAAACAGTTGCTACTTAACCGGTAAGGCACTGGATATAAATCGCCCAAAATAATATGTTTTAGTATACCCTAGAAGTAATCGTTTTAAACGTCACACAACAATGTGAACACTACACAATAAATGAAAACATGTCATCAAATGATTCAGAAACACAAATACCAGCTAGCCAACTTATTACAAATGTTTCCAATTCGACCAATTTACAAAAAAATCATTACTCAGTTACTTGTTCGAGTACAATTTCCTGAGTTGACTTTTGCAATATGTGCATATATGGTCATTTGGGTACTTTCAACCCAGGTTCCAATTGACCTGATCCTTATGTTCCTGCATATCTTCAATTCCAGGTGTTTGAAAACACATTGTGAGGTACTTACTTTCATTTAGCTAAATGGCCGGGGCGGGGCCTCTAGGCTTGGTCTAACCTCAAAATCTCCGGCTCTATTGGATTATCTCTAGTTCCATTCTGGTGTGAAATAACCACTTTACTCATCTGACCATTCAGATCGCTAGCAGCAGCGACTGTTTTGCGAGGGTGCGTGGTTGGTTTGTAAGACAATATGTTCTCTTTGCTTGGTCCAACGTTCTTGTTGGTCGAACCATTCTGGGTGACATCTGAGAGTTTGGGGCCGCCACGTCGTCGGTGGGTGTCGGTCTTAGCAGGAACTTTCTTGAACCTAAACCACGGGAAGTTTAGTCGTGCCACTTCATACATTTCCACACGTCTATTACAATTGGCCCTTCTATATATTATAGTTACACCATATATGGATGAATTTCATTTTATTCTCATCTTATAATAATTAATATTTTAACATTATGTATTATTAAAACAAAACAATTATTAACATTGTATTATATCTATAAAAAAATACTTATCATAAATAGCATCAATAACTAACATTATGTGTAAAAAAACAATGGCAGATTTTATGAAGTAATGTGTACATGATACATTTAAGAATAATGGATTGCCAACAGTGAGTTTACTGTGTTCAAAGACAAATTGTGTCAAAAGTTGTGCTTTACATGTGCATGGTACAGCAAAACATTGTTAAACATCAAATTCAACTAGTCACTAATAGCGAGTGCTTTCTTTTTCAAGATCATGTTTTGACTTTATTTCAAACTAAAGCATATTTTATTTTTTCTGTTTGAAATTTGACCAATGTCGAGTCAGGTCATTCTCAATAAAAAAACATTTCCAAAATGAATACCAACATTCAAAATAACTTCATCCAACTATTACCAACTTCCAGAAAACTTCATTCAGTTAATACCAATTTTCAGAATAACTTTAATTTAGATACCGACCATAGGAATGGTTTATTTTATTGTACATAAGACATTTAAATGGACACTACTTATAATGGATTTTAAATACTCCAGGTGACATATTAGTCATCTACCAACTCGTGCACCTACCATTAGTACCATCAGCTGTGGAGTCAGTTACATTACATCAGTTCCAAATTACAGAATACCAATTACATAAATAAAAAACATTTCCAAAATTAATAACCAATTCCATATTAGACTAAGAGACTACGTTAAAACATGCATATTATATGACAAATATGACATATCTTAGAGCAGAATTCTTCAATTTATATTAATACCAAGGTAATCTCCCACTCCAAATACAGCCTGTACTCTACATTTTAAAGAAAGAATTGTGTGGACGCTAAACATCTCACTGCGTTTATTAAATAACCGATAAACAGTTCTCAGTTACATTTTCAGAATGTGACATCTAGGTGCTTAGTTTTCTTTCTAAACATAAGAGTGATACCACCAATTCCGATTTTGAAATATGAGTTGTTTACAACATAACTGACCACAAGCTTCACCACCACCACAACAAAGAAGTGTCTGCAACCACACTACTACTACTGCTACTGCTGCTACTGCATGCTCACTGCTAACTGCTACCTCCTACCTGCACTGCTCTCTCTTGCTACTACTGCTGCTCGCCTTACTCGCTCTACTCTCTGCTCTGCTACTCTGCTCTCTGCTATCTACTCTGATACTGTGCTGTACTGCTACTTATGCATGCTACTATCTCTCTACGCTACGCCCTGCTACTAGCAACTACTACTGCTACTACTACTGCTACTACTGCTAATACTGCTACTACTGCTACTACTACTACTGCTACTACTGCTACTACTACTACTGCTACTACTGCTACTACTGCTACTACGCACTACTGCTTACTACTACTGCTACTACTACTGCTGCTGCTGCTACTACTACTACTGCTACTACTGCTACTACTGCTACTACTGCTACTACTACTACTACTGCTACTACTACTGCTACCTACTACGCTGCACTACTACTACTACTGCACACTGCACACTGCTACACTGCACGCTGCATGCTACCTGCTACCTGCTACTGCTACTACTACTAGCACTGCTACTACTACTACTACTACTACTACTACTACTACTACTACTACTACTACTACTGCTACACATCAAGGGAATAATCTCCAAACATCAGTGTCCTATATCAAATATAATTACTTTCGTTTCAGAGGCACCCCCATTTTAGTGTTAGACATTAATGTATATAGTTTCAAACTTCTTGCACCCTTTCAAATTATTTGTGCGCACATGAAAAATGTTGTTATTTGTTTTTCGCAGTCAAATTACATTTTATTACTTTTATGTAACACCACCTGTTGGATAACATTCAGATTTCTGGTAAGTGAGAATACAATGTGACATGCACATTCACAAATGCCAAGACCAAAGAAAAGGTTCTAGCTGTTGTTCAGTTTTTAATAATTTTTTAACGATGTTTAATTGTTATTCAAAGTTAAAGCACATAGAGGGAATCGATGATATTGACTGATAATGTTACTATATATTGATGTTACATGAATGTTCACTTGCGGAGTGGTGAGGCAAAATGAAAGTAATTACATTTGATAACTGACATCAACGTTATAAGATGCTCAATAGCAGTGTCACACAGAATGGCATTGATTGTCTCAACCAATAATTACACACTTGTTTGAATAATTGCATGATTGTCAGTGTTTATGAAAATATTGTAAACGATTTACCAGTAAATTGTTTAATTATGACTATGAGTCACATGACATCACATCACCATGAAAATGTGCTGAAGAGAAATAGAGGGTTGTTACCTTCGCATCAGGAATTCTACAGTGCAGCAAGTGTTATGAAAATACTACCGCGGCCATCAACTGTGCATACTAGATGAGCTTCATGCACTATGCGAATACATCAATTGATCTAGCCTGTGCAAAATAGCCAATAGGACGCGACAGTCATATTGCGATGCAGCGTAACACAGACGTAGTTTACCTGTTCAGTAACCGTGGTACGCCAAACATGAACAGACTATCTACAAAACGAAAACAGTCGCAAAGTACAAACATGTACATTTCTTGTTTGATTGTGAAGTTTCTGAATAATTCAAATGACTTAATTTCTGCTTAAAACAGGCAGAACCATAATATCCCCATATGGATTGTACGGGAGATACCACGTTTAAAGCTTGTGGGATTGCTGTATAAAATCTTGACTTGCATTCAGTTTGTGAATGCGAAATGTTTTGCATTCGGTAAATAAACCGGTAACCTTTGCGACTGTTATTCATTGTGAATATGCAGCCGTGGTGAGTAAGCATAGCTCACATTAATAACAAAATATGACACAGTTCATAGGACTCAATGCATGTATGTTCCATGCACTTGCTTATAATGTATTCGTGGCTAACATAAGCTTCTTTCGCGTGTAAGCTTCGGTCTTAGAAACGATGAATGCACAGGCTTAGTCTTGAAACTGTTACACAAACACAGTGCAGTCTGCTGGAGAATCACGTGCGGGGAAGTGAGCAGGACGCAGTTGCGCAATAGCAACATGCACAGATACTTCCTTGCACACAGAACACACATGCGCGTTAGCACTACACGACAAGGATCAACTGGTCTCTGAAAGCTATATTCATTACTACACAAAACAAAGCTGTTAGACGCACAGGGAATGGCATTACCACCATCATACCTGCTCAGCTTGAAGAGTTCTTTCTTAGGCTCTGGTTGCACTGAATCTTTCCTGTGGTATTATCACAATGTTTAGAGAACCCATCACATTAAAGGCTAAGCTTTGTACATATACAGCAACACAGAAGTACAAAAGGGTATTTTTGAAGACTTGCCAGCAAAACAGATGTTCCATTTCCAATGGAATTCAACGGAATTTTAAATGTCGAAACAAATGCTAAGATTACTGGCAAATAATTACCACTGCATGATCATTGTTTAGCCAGTATAGAGCAATAAGTAACTGGTTCTTACTTTAACCTTGCGTTCTGGTTGGTGTTTGCAGCTGCCTGGTGTAGTTCCATCGACTCTTGCTCTAGTTTCTCTTGTCGCTGCTGTGTCACATCGTCGAAGCAGTCGCTGACCTTCTGTTGTTTCTCGTACCACCGGTTGCGGTCGTCCTGCCACTCGCGGATGTAGCCGTGCTCCATCAGCTTCGCCATGCTCACCTTGCTCTCCTCCTTCGACGGGGTCCTTTGGGGGGAAATACACAAAGCCAACGTGAAGAACACACTCAGACTGACAGCTGCACTCACTCCCAACGTCATCATCCGTATCTGGGCGGCATCGGGTCAAGTCGGGTGTCAGGCTTCCACGTTATATATATATATATATGTTATATATATATATATAAATTATATATATATATAAATTATATATACAATTATATATATAATATATATAAATATATATAAATACACTGTATAAAAAGTATATATATATATATAAATTATATATATAAATTATATACACTGTTTAAAAATTATAATTATATATATATATATATAATTACATAATATATATATATATATATATAATATATCCCACTGTCAATATCCTGCATAACTGGCAGTGTTACATGTAGTGAAGGGACATTTACAATCAAACTGGGCATATAATATATATATGTATATATATATGTTACCATACATTAGACTCATACGTTGGTGGAAATAACAAACTGTTAGCCGTCATCACATCATTGTGCAGCCATAGTGTCCCGTGGTTGGGCTAAGGCCTCAGCAAGCTGTTCACATATCTGGAAGGTTAGTACCTGTTGTTATGGAACTTGTCTTTTCATGATGTAAAAATGAATTGCATCATTTTCTACTGACTGTTATTCAAATGGTAAGTAGGTACACATGCAAACAGGGTAGATATACATGTAAGTAAACTAGATACATGGGTAGGTGGGTGTGCGTGTAAATAGGTGGATAGGTGTGCATACAAAATATATGGCTATATATGTAAAAGGAATGAATAAACATGTAGGCACAGGTAGGTAAAACTAATAAATAGGTATGTGAGTAAATTGGTATTGATGTTAGTAGTTATTTGGGTGGGTATTTAGTTAGATGGGTTTTAAAGTTATCAGTCATGTAATATGGGGATGTAAATGGTAGAACCTTTCCAAAGTTTCCACTCTCAGTTTTTACCAAGGTCAGCACATATTTACTCATCTAATAGGTCTCTCTAAATAAAAGCATGGTCTGATCAAAGATGTCAAGTCTCCCGGCTATGGGGGAGCCTTCCGGTATTGCACTACGTCTCCTGGTCTCCCAGCGGGAGCAGCAAATCTCCCGGTTTTCAAAGAAACCAAAAAAGTTATTTTACCAAAATGTTACATGACTGCTAATCAGACCACCCTTTTAATTAATCCAATTTGTCTCAAGTCACTCTTCAGATGGGTTCTGCTCTAACTGTGTGGGTATAGGTATGTTAGTGGGTAGGTTAGATATCACAAGATAATGTCAGCAAATATTAGTGCACAAACGCATATTTATTGCCAAGCACAATGCAGGTACAAAGAACTCCAGTGCATACAACTGTTGTAGTGATTGCAAATGTGTAACAGACCCTCTGTAGCACAAAATAACATATTCTAATTCAGAATGAACACTACTTTGTGTTGTGTGCACTGGATGTGTCTGAAATAAATTCAATTGGAACAGTTTATGTTACAAAACCCATATGTCAGACATTGTGCACTGATATTTTGCTGGCTGTAAAACAAACATATTGCACGTCAGTATTTCTAAATGCTTGTCTACCAATCACACTTACACGTAGAACCACATCAGTTAATAAAGTTCACTTAATTAAAGTTTGTCCAAATAGTTCACCAAAATTAAATAACAAATTTGCATATCTAGAGCAGCTAGCAATTCCAACCTATGTTCATGTGTGAACATTAATATATGTACATAACAAGATGAAATACATTTGATTGAGAAAAGTACCATATTGTTCCCCAAAAGACATGCACTACCTAGTAGATGCACACCCCGTATCACGCAGGTGAAACCATTAACAAATATTTCAGGTGTGAACGTAAGCCTAAAAATGTTAAAATATAGTAAAACCACTGGTGACGCCACCTTGCAGGTATTTTCTATTATCAGTCTTTCTAACAATACAAACAATGGGTCAAGTGGTTTTGGAAGACAGGGAATGGTTTTGAAAAGGTTTTGGAAGGCAATGAACCATGCCTGGATGTCTGACTTGATATATTTAAAAATCAGTCATTCCCGCCACAGAGTCACAGAACTACAAACAGTAGAACTGCTGCTAGAAGCTGCCTGTCTCAAGTCAGGCATCGCTGCTGTGTACTACGGGGTATGTTCTGTCAATCACATGCCAGATGTGTTTTGATAGATGTACTGAATCTGTTTTTGCAATGTGGTTTTTGCAGCAAGCAATTTGTATGTTCATCCACCACTGATACCTCATACTTCTTATGTCTTATGAGAAATTAATAGACCTAAGTCTGCATGTCCATTGGATATAATACAGTATTTATTAATTAATGTAATATTATTAAGTTAATATTGCAAAAATTAGTCAAACATGTTAGTATCATTATTATATATATATACATCAGCACAACATGCCTCACGTGCCAATATTATATATACATAATATAGTTGTATGTATACACACATTCTAAATGTAGCTTAGGCAGACCAGTCCATTACGAGAAAGAGCATACGTGACCTCCGAAAAATAGTGTTCTCAAAAAAACATTTTATTTTGGTACAAATAATTATTCATAAATTATATAACTATGGCTATACTGCGTATAGGAACTTTTAATTTAATATTCATGCAAGCAGAGGTCAAACGTTAGATACTTAGACTGACCAATGGCCATGGTCTGCATAAGGTGGCACTATGTGCTTAACTGGTCTGCTTAAGCTGCATTTAGGAGTACAATATTTGTATTTAAAACACCAGGCAATGTTAAAACTATGTGTAAACAGATTAGTGAGAACAGAATGAACAAGGCACACAATACCACCTTAGCATTCATAGCAACACATACTGAACACAATTAATGAATGCCAAACAATGTCACCATGGCAACTAGCTGTAGTTACACATGTATCCCGCTGTATACACAATAGCACGATTGGTCGACTTACCAGATAATCACATAACAACTGTCTGTAACTTTAAAACTTTACAAAAACAGTAATTCAGAAATTCAAGCAGTGGGATTCTGAATTTGTAGACTTTTAAATATTCAACCAAGCCACCATAAACTAATTAAAACACCACCTCTAAATCACGTCTCATACTAATCAAGATTCACTGGTACGGACGGCTATTTCATAAAGACAACACAACAGGTCTACGTGACTACAGGGGAGCAGGGTGAAGACTCACATCGGCTTGACGTTGCGGGGCTCTTCCAGCTGCCCAACAGGTTTGATGGGTTGGTCCCTCTGAGGCATGTCATAGGAAGACGGCTGGTGTTTGTCGAGCTTCGGCTTACGCACACCGTATCCAACCTTCTTCTCGTTAGGCACGTCAGGCTGGAGTTGACAAAGACAATGCAATAGTAAACATCAGTGACCTATCTAACAGTGCTTGCTGAAAAACATCCATTAAAATTATACAGAAGATGCTGGAAGTTGCAGTAACATAATTACACACAACAGCCATAGACATACAATCATTGAAAATATATTATATCACCATAAACATATTACATTTTTACCACATTCTCTCTATTTACTATAATATTAAAATATCATTCTTCACACATATTATGTGTGAAGAAGAAATTTTAATACAAATACACAGGAATATGCAGTGGTGCGATTAGCATATGGCGATTAGTTAGCACCTCAATGCAATCAGGCTATCCGTCAATAGAATAGTTACAATAGTTACTTTAATTCTAGAAAAGATAGACAAAGTTCAAAACCCAAGGTGATTCCCACTGATAACAACTTTTTATTAATATTTGTCATAATAGGGTCTCCTACACAAAATAAAAGTTAAATGACTATTGCGTCACCTAGTTGGTTTACTTGGTATATATATATATATATATATATATATATATATATATATATATATATATATATATATATATATATAGTATATAAATATATATACATTATAATTTATTATATAATATATATATATATATAATTATATACTGTATTATCCCTAATAGAGTGGTAAAACTTGGGTGTGCATCTAATAATTTCTCAAAAGTGGGCCTAATGTGGTGACCAATTATATCGACTTTTAAACAGAACAGATAATTAATCCGCAATGTGGCGTCACTGAAGTACACAAAATATGTACAGCCACAGTTTCGATTAACTATTATTTGGTGAACATTTAACCCGTTCGTCTTCAACTAAATATTAAATTTATATGATTAATTAAGTAACAATACCGAACAGCAACAGTGATTATTTAGCAAACATCTAAACTTTTTCAAGGGGCATGTTTCCTGACGTGCCCATTGCAGATTTGGTTTTAATGTCCATTAAACGCATGTCCTGGTGGCTATAACTAGATCATTTTGTAAACTTCTTCTGCGACTTAAGCCCTTATTCAAAAAATGGTGTGAACAGTGAACCTGACATGTAAACAAATCAGGTGACAACCAGTTGACCTTTGCTAATTAAGTCATGATTCACAAATTTAGTCCCATTACTAATTTCACATACATTGTAGATCCAAAAGTTAAAAAAAAAAGCTTGTTTCTAATTTCACAAAACAACTACACTAACAAAAATATCAGTGAATATGACTACCTCACTTATTCACAAAATAATCTGAAACATAATGTATTGCACAAGAGGTTTATATTTAGAAAACAAGGAACTTTGACAATTTGTACAGAATTCTTGCCAGGCAGTCATAAAATCCAGTCAGTATTTCCACCAATACAATCCACGAGTGTCTGTCATCTGATATTTACGAAGTACTTTTTAAAGACATCATTGCTATTCTCTTAAAAGATAGGAAACCTAAAATTCAAATGATTTCGTTGTTCAATGAAATACAACCTCCTTCACGCCACAGACTCCAGTGGGCACTGTCCCTGGTCATACCTTCACAGCGTGGTGGCCTGTGTGTCCTTCGTTCTGGAAGGGCAAGTTGTAGTCCATTGCAAACGGTGCTGGTTTCCACTTCTGGCTCTGCGTGTGTTTGCCGCGTCTCGGCTGAGGAGGAAGCTGACCATCCTCATTGTCTGGGTGGACCATGTAGTCTGGTAGCAGGAACTCATGCTGCTTTCTGGGGACACACGGCAGGACGTTAAAGGAAATTTATATATCAAATATCTAGAGTCAGTCGTGGAAGAGAGAGGAGGCATGAAAATGGAGATGAAGCAGAGAGTGAGTGGAGGTTGGAGAAACTAGGAGAAATGCAGTAGAGTGGAAGTTGCCAGTGAAGTTGAAGGGGAGATCCATAAAACAGTGGTCAGACCAGCAATGGTGTATAGAAGAGCACATGGTGAATAGGACTGATGACAGACATACCAGGAAGATGGAAGGACAGATGACCAAAGACCAGGTGGAAAGGTGCTTATAAAAGAGACGTGAACACTGTGGGTCTCAATGCTTAGAGGCAATAAGCAGGCGACATGGAAGAAGAGATCGCCAGGCATACAATTGACCCCACGTGAAAAGGAAAACCCAAGCAAAATGCACTTATGTAATAAAACAACACTTGTTGACTGTGTTTCTTTAATTTGTTTGTGAGTCCACATCTCACTGAGTCAGTTTTGTATGTATCAGGCTGTTACTTTGCATGTGATCTAGTGGGTCCACTCAGATGGCGCATGGATTTGACTTTTTAAAAATATGTTTCAGGGTGGAGAACTTTCAGGGTGCAATATTAAAAAATGTGGAATATGCTACATGTTAACATTTCATTGCATTGTTACATGAATGTGTGACCTATTTCTGGATCACACTGACAAAATGGCAAGCAGCCTACCAGGTACTTAAAAGTCACCCTCAGGGTGAGGTGTGTGCCTCCATATTGAGTGTCTATAAAGGCTTTTTGCAATGTTATTATTTTCATTGCAATATGAACATGTGCTATTCTTTCAAGCTCAAAGACAGCAAAAAAGAGGAAGGCCTTGGACAAAACAGAACGACCCAACAATATGACACTGGACGGATGCTATCAGTAGCAGCATGTTGTAAATAGGACAGGGTGGAGGGGTGTATTATCCAGGTTGACCATAAGGGGTCAGTTGTCACACTTGTAAGTCAAACTGCATAAACTCTATCAGCATGACAAGACAACAGTTAAACCAAAATATGAGAAATACCATTTTGTTATCTTTTTCTACAGCACACATTGTACACACTGTCACACAGTAATTATAACAAAATATTCTAGGAAACAGTCATATATATATATATTGTGCTATATATACATAATATTATATTATTTCTAACCCAGATGCCTAGTCAAACATTTATAGGAAACAACTTTTGTTGTAAATAATTACTTCAGATATTTATGACCCCAAAGGTGTCTCCCTGGTTTTCTCTACTTGAGTACTCACTCAGGTAAGGCGCCGTCCATCTCCCTCTCCCTCTTCTCGTCCTCCTCCATCTTTATGTCCTCCTGATAGAACCAGTCAACCTTTGGATACGGCTTTGCGTTTGCCGAAGCTGGCTTCGGAGTGTGCATGCGGAGTAGGTCGGGTCTACCACCCATTTTCGCCATCCTCACGTACGGGCTGTCAAACTCCTTGATGAGTACTGTGCGGTGTTCCTCTGTGTCGGGGGGCAGGTCGCTCAGGCCAGGGATCTGGGATGCTGGTGGGACGGGAACCGGCTCTGGGTTGCTGCTTCTCTTGGGCGGGGCATGATAGAACCAGCCTGAGGAATGATCAACATGGCATGATGTTGAAGATGGCAACTAAACAAGACGTGTTGCAATGTGCTTCTATTTTGTCATGTGAACGTTATGCAAGGAGGTCATCAGACCAAACTGGATCAACCTAGATGTCTGACTTTATCTTAATCTAATAAAAAATTAATATATATATATAATATATATATTATTGTATCAAGAAGTTGTTAGAATAAACAATGAGATGTTGTGCTTTCTCATATATCCAAACTACATTGTTCTTAACTAATGGTGTTTATCTTGTGCCCGTAAGCTAGAACAAACTAGTTCTGTCAGTGCAAGTATCTTCCTACTACTGTAATAGAGTACTACTTGTGCATGTTCAAACTTACACACCAACAGTAGCTGTCTAACTCCCAGTTAACCTGTAGATGGAAAACTTGCTACGAAACTCCCAGTCAGGTGAATGACATTTACTCCACCACTGGTAACTAACTGTGGCAATACATTTGTATCACATCACTGATGTAGCTACACCCTGTATATATACTAAGCACTGGGGACAGGTTTGTGCACATAACATAACAGTGGATCTGGTCATGTTGACTACTACTGTTAGCGTCAACACAGCTCCATTGTTCTACCAGGATTGTTTCCAAACAGGCCCAGGCTTGCTTGTGGGCAGTCAGTGCACATGCACTGGAAACACCGCAACTGTGAATGCTCAACTGCATTGGTCAAAAGGGGCAGCCAATTAGTGAGGATTCTAATTATATATATATATATAAATAATTGGTCTGTGATGTGTGACTAATGTCCACTCACAATATACAAGAGTTATAGGCAGTTAAACCTGCACCCGGACATACTGTTGGCTTTGTGACTAACTACTGTCATATCTTATTACACCAAACAACCTGGCACAGTAACTAATACAGAACTTTGTGATTACACTGCAGTGGCTGTCAACTCTGCCTTAGAGCTGACATTCACCACAGCTGAAATGTGTTGTAATTTTATTGTCCACGCTACACACCAAATGGACGGGACAGTATGTTACCTGAAAAAAATAACATTTCAAAATAGCCATATAATTATATTGAATAATTCATACGTCTGATGCCTACAGATGTTTCAGCATGTTGAGACACACTTCTATTAAATGACTCAGACAGTGCCAACTGGCAGGCCAGATGTGATAGCAGAGAATGAATGAATGAAATCAATGCACCCATGCACGTCCATGAATCCCAGTCTGATCCTAGACAAGGCAAACTGATGAAATGGAAATTTGATACATTCATATGTAAAGGCCTATGCAATTGATTTTTCTTAATTCCTTCATCCATTTTGTATACTAACTGTCCTATGGTGGCTGAGTTTGGAGATGGTTCGCCTATAATTATAAACAAAAAGCTAATGGCCAATACATTGTGTGTATAAAACTAAATGTGTGCTGGTTGATGTCATTGTTTACTTAAGCAAGCACTGACATGATATTATACACTGTCAGCAAGCCTGAAGGCCAAGATGTGTCGGTCTCAAGTGATGTGTATACAGTTATTTGTGAGCCTCGATCAAGGGAAAGGGGTGTTTGTATGGAGGTGGCCAGGTGGGGGCAGTTAGAACTTGTTTGGAGAGCATCAAGGCGGGGAGCTTTTGGAGGCTAAATTCTTGTTCTTCTTTCTTATAACTAACATCAGTATTGATGATTACATGGTAGGCTATGAAGATGGCAAGCACAGGTGTTTAGGAAGCCTACCATCCAGCTACGTCTATAATGGCAGTAAAAATGAACCCTCCCAAAAACATGTTAGGAAAACATGTCACACTGCACTGTCAAACTTCAAAACTGTATAAAATAATATTAATAGATACCGTACTGTATAGATAATGTAATATGTTTATTGATTTAATTTTTTATGAAACAGCTGGCAATTTCAATTATCGTGTAAAAGTTTCAATTTTAAAAATAGTTGCAACTGCAAATAAAATGTGTTGGATGATTCATAGGTGGAAACGATTTTTAAAAGATCCGATCGAATTAGGGGTTATATATATATCATATTACAGGGCTTCGTGTGATTCAGCAGTACCACGTCGAACTCGCCAATACCACCCAGTCACAGCGGTGATCTGGACTCCGTTGTGTAGCTCAAGCTGTAGCCTGGCCCTGTGACTGTGTAATCTTGAGTTGACTCGAATTGTTCTGCGCCAACGCCGGCGGCTACGCTAATAATTTACACATTTGACTTATCCGGCTATACGTACCATCATACCATGATACTAGACATAGTAAAGTTTGCGGATTTCCTCGTCAATTCAACTGTAAATTCAGGGTAATGTTATTAGTAATAAATATATCAGATGCACATCAAAATATTGCACACTACAGAACGCGCCTCTTATTCGATTAACGGTCCAAGTTGGATTTGCGGTGCGGTTTTTGCAGCGCCGCCAGCGGCTATTCAAACCTACCGGTTTCTTGTATTTTCTGACTGACAGCCATCTTGCGGTTGTTCCTTACGGTCTTTTGGGGGGAAGAACAACCTCGAATGTCACACTGGCTGTGCGTTTGTAAATAGCGTAACTGTGAAGTATTGACAGATTAATTCCACATTTATTCTCCCTGGAACGTGGAGTGTTGTGCTTCACGTTGCTATAGTGATACCCCGCACCAAACAACACGCTCGCTGCTCACGTCACGTGTACTACCCACGTGTAACTGGGTTTTGGACGGGCTCCAAAATAATATACCGTGTTTGAAATAGACCGCAATATACCTTTTAAAACACAACTGACAATACATGTTTCAAAGTGTGCATATACGTCCAGATTAGGTAGTGAATCATGGTTTATCAGCTTATGTTTAATACTTCGTGTGAAAACAAATTAATAAACATTTAAATGGCGATTTGTCGATGGAATCAAAGTGATATATCTCTTTTTCACAGCGACACAATGACTGTTTTTCCATCAATTATTTTCAAGAAAACGCTCCTTTTTTACAATTATGCTAAGTGTATTTAATAATTTTGCGCAAAATAATAAAAACAATATGAATCTAATATCAATATTAAAATTAATCACCGGCGTGATGACGATATTTTAGGGTTACATTATTTCACGGGTAACACAAAACTGCGGGAACAGGCAAAAATTAACGTTGTCCAGAGATTAGTACATTGTAGTCATTGCATGTATTTTATGCTACAGTTCTTGGTGCATTTTATGCATCTGATATGTGCCACAGATATGAGTTGTGAAGTTGGTGATACTTGTGAACCGGCACCAGCCTCGACAAGTTGCACATCGTTAGCCGTAGTACCATACGACGACGAACAAGTTTCCGAGTTACATCGTCCCGAGCGACGCTTCCAGTTCAGTGAACATGCCGTCTCTCTCGAGCAGAATTGGAGAGAAGTCGGCGTTGCAGCGGTCGTCTGGGATGCGGTAGGTGAATTTCAGTGTTAAATTAAAAAAAATGTTGTCAGCAACAAGCCAGAGAAAGAAAACAGTAACCGCTAGGTGGCGCATCGATTGCATTGTTTACAAACAGTGGCCAGTGCTAGACTGTGTCCTTTGTTCTGTTTAAAGTGCTGAACAAAAAGCTTAACTGTATTTCATTGTATTTCAAGATGCGCCTTAAGCGCCGTCTTAAACAAGCAGGTAGTATCACACTGTGACTGTCTTACTAACAGCTGTACGTTCAGCCTTGATCTCTCACTGACTTTAACTACAAGTTTATATTTACTAAAGTATCTACAACGGTGGGCAGACAACTCGGCCCACCGACAACTCGGCCCAGGACAACTCGGCCCGGGCCGAGTTGTCTCGAGACAACTCGGCCCAGTTGTGTCCAGTTTGTGAAAATATATTCAAAACAATATTAGTCTATTTTGTAAGAAAACTATACCAAATCTTTTTCTCTCATAGTCGAATGTAGCTTGAACTGTCAATGAACTCCAGGGTCCTTAAATTTAGCGTAGCCTAACGGTACCCATAGAGAGGCTTCGTCTCTCTATAGCCATCATCATTAAAATAATTCGCCCAGCAGCCATCGGGGCCAAATTGTCTCTGGAAGCCGGCCGAGTTGTCTCGAGACAACTCGGCCTGGGTCAAGTTGTCGGCAGGCCGAGTTGTCTGTCAATACAATGATTCGGATGTTATTCTCACCTCTGTGGTTAAGACATAGGGATGCGGTAGGTAAATTGCATCACTTTTCACAGCAACGAGCCAGAGAAAGAAACGTAGTATGCAGGCAGCCACTTTACTCATGGTAAGCCAAAGGCTAACTTGCCCGCACACCATCTGAAGCTTGTAGTTTGATCTAGATGGCAACCTTGTTAAATCTAAAGGTTTTTTATTAGTTATATGGTGCATTATCCAGTCTTCAAGACTGCTCAAAACACACTTTTCTTGGCTGACCTGTTCAAGCGAGCACTATTTTGACTTCTCTGGTAAGCATCCAATCAGGCTGCAATTAATGCACAAAGACACAGATATCCACCCCTGGCTATAGCCCGAGATTCAACACGGCAATGGCAACAGACGATTTGAACCCGGGTTCTCCTAGATAGCATGTGTTGATTGTTGGGTTTCGTGTACCAATGCCAGGTTGTTACTTTGAGACTCTGGGACTGAAAGCCGATTTCATTTTTTGTGTAACGCTCTCTAGTAGGCTTGGTCTTTTCTGCTCATAAGAGTTTGTAGCTCCTGGTCGTTGCAGTCGAACCAGTCCTGGTGTTTTCTGTCTGGCTTGTCTAGATATGTCTTGGCTGTGTTGTATACGACCTGCTGCAGAGCTGCCCATTCCACATCTGGTGTTGAGCTTTCCTTCTCCTCCCATTGGGCGAGAGCACTGTCCATCTCCTGCTCAAAACTCTCCCTATAGCTAATGGTACTTAGTTTTGCTGTGTTGAGCTTGGTCGGCTTACTTGTCCCTTGCCTGTTGTGCTTTTGTCATATTCTGAAAGCCACTTTTGACCTCAGCATCTGGTGGTCGGTCCAGCAGTTAGCTCCACCCCTGGCTCGGGTACTGTGGACGTCCATCTTATCCCGACACCTCGTGATGATGAAGTCGATCATATGCCAGTGTCTGGAACGAGGATACATCCAAGTGGTCTTGCATTCATCCTTCTGCATGAACATGGTGTTCGTCACTATCAGTTCGAACTCAGAGCACAGAGCCAGTAGAAGCTCGCCATTGGAGTTCCATTTCCCAATCCCATGTTTGCCCATGACCTTGAAAGGGCCACTTGTCATTGTCTCTTCCTATCCTCGCATTGAAGTCTCCTGTCAGCAGTAGCTTATCTGAACGAGGGATGCCACTGAGCACACTTGCCAGCTGAGCTGAGATGTAGAGGGAGGAGAGAGGGAGGTACAGAGAAGGACGGAGGAGAGATGTAGAAGGATAGAGGGAGGGAGGGAGGAGAGCTGGAGAAAGGGAGGGAGAGAGAGAGAGAGAAAGTGAGTGAGGGAGGGAGGAGAGCTGGAGAAAGGGAGGGAGGGAGGGAGGGAGGGAGGGAGGGAGGGAGGGAGGAGGGAGGGAGGGAGGGAGGGAGGGAGGGAGGGAGGGAGGGAGGGAGGGAGGGAGGGAGGGAGGGAGGGAGGGAGGGAGAGGACAACATTAAATAGCAATTAAAAAATGCAAATATGTCAACTGACATTCCTTACCATAAAGTGATAACGCTATTACAGGTTTGTAGCGTCATTTCTTTCGCCGGCTCTATTATCGGCCAATCCACTTGCATAAACAGGTAAAATCCTTCATCATAGACTTGTCATGTGCGGCAGCTTACTGTGCGGTGTCACCTGGAGTATGAGAACAAATATGACATATTAGAAATTAAATTTTCAATAAAAATGTAACTATAATCAGACGTTATTCCAACTGATAAACTGTGAAAATTTCCCGCCATTTGCGTGATGACTTCATTGCTGTGATCCCGTTGGTATATAGCACCTTTGATTTCCCCACAGCATAGGCGGTCATTGTAACGTTTCTTTGATTTTCCAATAGATTTTTGAAGCTATGATATTGACAATTTGAGGCATTAGTTAACCTCCATTTCCAAATGTCACGTATAAAAATCATGAAATTCCTATACCTAATTCTGTTACAATCTAATCTCTAACTTGACACCCTTTAATTTCGCTCATGTTGACACCTCTAGGCCGAATTAACCCTGTATGCGGTCATCTGACAAATGCCATTATTTTGCAGCTCCGATACAATGCTGCACTAAAATTTAATTTCTACCAAACCAGTCCTATATTCAGTACTTCCAGAAATTCACACAGACTGCATAATGCAGCTCTTTTGAGCAGGACTACTATGGGTAATGGCGGAGTAATCCATTTGGCACACGCCATATTTTCATAATGTGATCTACCCAGATAGCAGGCAAACGTTAATCTAACGTTAATGTAACATTAGCAGAAATGTTGGTTTAACGTTTAAATGCGAAATGTTTTTGCGTTATTTTGCTCGTTTTTTAACATAGATCTACGTTTCAATTTCTAACCAAACAAAAAATAATGTTTCTGGAATGTTAGAGATTTAACTGTAACCCAAATCAAACGATTCTAACCTAATGCAAATGTTAATGTACATAACGTTTCCATGCTATCGAAGCTCTTAGTTGAGAGCCAAAAGCTTTAGCCACAGAGACACTGCATTTCTTGTGTGAAAAAGGTAGAGAGAGAGCTAACTTAAAATATAATTATCATCAAATTCATGCACAGCTCTCAGTCCCCCTCTCACACTAGTGTTCTATGCTAAGCAGGCCTTTATGCAGCATCACACTTTTTGCTATACAAGAACTTACCTTTAATCTGCCAGCAAGACTCAAGGATGAAGTTTCTTATAATTCACCCAGGAATCATGATGTATCTTATATGTTGATCCCTGGGTTAATATGATGCTTCTGTCTAAATTGTCTATAAATAATATATTCCGAGTACCAAGCTATAAACTGAACTCCAGTAAATTTTACATTCATTTTGCTGTGACTTGCATGTATATTGGTGATACAGTGTACATACTAGAACATAATGAAATATTCATAGCACTGCTAAGGGATGGTTAAGAACTACCCTGGTAAGCATAATTGATTCCATGCCTGTTACATTGCAATAAAGGTAGCTACAAGTTTAATTATAATTGTTTTGGGCAACATTTGTGTTGACATTGCATCAACATTATTTCTCAAGACCTGTTCCACTCATCATTTCGATGTGTTGAGTTTGTTTTGGATGAGTTGAATTCCAGGAAGATTTTATGTTGTTGACCAAGGCTGCTGTTTGTAAGTCTACTGAGCCTTAAAGATGTGTCACAATTGTTTATGCACTTACATTATTGTGTTGATATGTATTAAATATATAGTGATGTATGCATATTTGGGCTGTATTGTGTGTATGTGTGCATGCGAACATGACATTTTTTGACTGATAAAAATTATTCTGCACAAAGATTTAGTCTAATGACAATGGTATCATCTGGTAGTGGTATTGCTACCTGATTATACTACTCTATCACTCTATCTGATTATACTACTCTATCACTCTATCTGATTATGCTACTCTATCACTCTATCTGATTATGCTACTGGCAATAATTTGATCCTGCGTAAATGTCTGATACAGGTAGTTTCTTTCCATAAAAATCTCATGATAGCTGTTTTGAAAGTCCAGTTCCTGTCATATCATTGCACTAGTGAAGATTTGTCTCTGTCTTCATGACTAATGATTCTGGCTTGCACTGGTTGGACCACGATGTGCCAATGATTTAGCAGTGGAAGTGGCATTGTCACTATTACTGCCAGGTAGTCTAATCTCCTTTGTCTGTGCAGGGAAGTCTAGCTGTGGAAACATGGCATATGTTCATGTAATTAGGAAGTGGGCTAGTGTATTTACTATGCACACTGCATCATTAGTGTTGGTAATTACCTGACAGTTGAGGCACTTTGAGGCATGTTAAGTTCTCCGAGACAGATTAATTAATTACTTTATTGGATGTTGGTTTCCCCTGCATCTGTGCTCTCAATTCTTGAAATCCAACTGCTGGTCTGTAAGAATGTCAGTAGTCTAGTTTATATGTGAAACTTAATAGATGTTGATGTAACCATGACAATAACTAAACAACAAATCTGTGGGAACTGCATAAATGATTGCAGTGTTTCTTTGGGTTGAATGATGAATGGGGCAAGGTGGTGGGGTGGAGTGGGACGAGGTGGTGGGGTGGAGTGGGGCGAGGTGGAGTGGGGCGAGGTGGTGGGGTGGAGTGGGGCGTGGTGTGGGTGGGCAGGTGGTGGGTGAGTGGGCGAGGTGGTGGGGTGGAGTGGGGGGGTGGAGTGGGGCGAGGTGGTGGGGTGGAGTGGGGCGAGGTGGTGGGGTGAGGTGGTGGGGTGAACTGAGCAAGCAATGATGATGATTCAATGCTGTGGGGGTCTTGGGGCAGGCATAGCTTTAATACTATTTTTAACAGTCACACTTTTGGTGGACTTGTGTACATACAAGCCATGTGAGATGTACTCAGTGATCTTACATAAACTACAAAAAACGTTTTCAAGGCTTAACTGATAATGTCTTTTTTACCAGTCCAAATGACCATCATCTGTCCAGAATCCAGATGCTGCAAAGTAGGTCGACTCACAGCATTGATTCAATGTTTGCCAAAGACCACACGTGATCTGCTTGTAAACCTGCACTTGCACAGTTAGTGTATGAATCACAGACCAGAGCACTTGCTAATCCCCATCACTTCAGTAACAAAGGTCCTGTGTGTAACTGTATATGTGCAAGTTTTGAATAATTGATGATGTCAGCAGAACTTTGTGATTGCCATAGCATTGCCACAGCGATTTGTCAAGACCAGTTCCTGATTGCTCTTCCAGGCGGTCGTATTGTGCGAGTACTTGGACAAGAACCGCCACCTGGTGGCACAGAAACGCGTCCTCGAGCTGGGAGCAGGAACCGGTTTGGTGGGAATATTCAGCGGCATGCTCGGTACGTGCGGAGGTGTCTCCGAAATAACAGTGATGTTTAGTACCATCTTCTGCCACCTGGTGTCAGTAGTGTCACTGTTTTTTTGTTTTGATTTTGTGTGGGTATCAGTTTAAACCAACCTAAAGTTATCTATGTATTTATGTATATTTTAATTTGTGCTCTATGTGAAAAGTGTGGTCCCGAGGTTCAGTCACCTGTTTCTGTGGTCACTTTCCCTTGGACCATGGCCACTAGGCTGTGAACTCTGAGTTGGCAATATACGGTATGTCAAAAGCAAAAAAAACTCAGTACAGATGAAAGTTAAAGAAACAGGCTACAATTACAATATATTGCTAAGGCCATAACTAGAATACGGAACTGTAGGCTCGAATCCCACACAAAATAACATTGATATAGTTGAAAAAAATAGCAGCGCAGCAACAAACTTGCTTGTGACATATTTGAGAAACAACTATCACAACACCAACTCACATTGTTATCAAGATAAAACAACATCCTACAGCATCATATCACAATCTCAAGCTCCCATACACAGAACAACAATCCCAACAAATACCTACATGCATAAATACATATGCACACTCCTACCCTAGAGCCATAAGAGCCTGGAATCTACTCCGCCCAGACTATACCCATTTCAACAAGCTCTCGATACCATCCACGTTGTTGCTCTAGCCCATCTCTGGTTTACACGATTGTTTTACTTGTTATAATTTGTTTATCAAATTCAATTTCACAAGATGGGGCTGTGTGGGGGTACAGGATCCTAAGACCTTTATCCAGTAAACAAATAAAGATCCTTGCCCTTTAGGCTTTAATAGAAAATACTGTGCACACTGCTTTCAGGTGCCGATGTCGCAATAACCGACAGAGCCATGGCGCTGAAGATCCTCAAGAGCAACGTCAACAAGAACCTGGCGATGACAGAGCAGAAACTGTCTGTGAGTGTCGAAGAACTGGACTGGGGAAAGAACATGGACACGTTCTCACAGCGACGGTTTGACGTCCTGCTTGGCGCTGACATCATCTACATAGAAGAGACATTTCCGCTGTTGTTGACAACGCTGCAACAGTTGACAGAGTGTGACACCAAACTGTTGCTGTCTTGTAAGATTAGGTACGACCGTGACACTCGATTTCTTGACATGATGAAGACATCTTTTCGCGTAGAGGAAGTCTTCTACGACGCTGCCAGAGACATCCATGTTTACTCGGCAAAGAAGATCTGTTGATTCATCTACGTTGCTGGGTCGCCTTATTTATGTTTGCAGGAAATGTTATCTAGTCCGCTGTTAAATAAACATTACTGTATCGTAAGTGAAATTGTCCTTGGTCTTTGTATGTGTATAACTGTGTGCCCTGATGACGTCATTGTAAATGACTACAAAAGTGACAAACCAAAAACGTGAATTTGTATATTCCGCCATGTGTCGCCACTGTTCTCGTTTCTGAGCCCGCACGCGCGATCTGTTTTCGTGTAACTAAACTCCGTCAGGTGGCACCTCTATTCCAGGTTCTTGCCAAGTTTTGACACAACTACAACTTAACGAATACAACATATCTTAACAATGTAAATGTGTTACGTTGTGTGGTTGTCACTTGGCTAAAAGCTGTCTCCCAGTGACACCATTGAAGTAATTACCTTCACTTTGTGATTACTAATCAATCACACTGATCATCAGTAATTATATATACATCGCCAGTCCACCTCTGTCCTAACACGTCAGAACATTGCTTAGGCGTATATTCCGTCGTTGTTACTGGTGTCGCATGTCGGTGAACTGGGAAGTTTGTACCATTGGAATAGTTGCACATGAATTGACATTGAAGGAATCCAGAACAAAAATAATAAGACCTTATAGGAATCACCTTCGGGAAGAATCCCTACAATGATTCTTTATAAAAGGAAACAAAACTACATTAAGACGATAAGCAGCCTACCATATCGCGCATTTATTCAAAACAGGAACTGTACATAATTGTATAAGTCTTGAGCAGGCGCTAGGCTCATTCTAACTTCTGAAACCACATAACTGCCGCCAACCGAAATCCCGCTTCCCCCTCTGACTCTGTTCCTGCATCTCTGGTGGATAGAGAAGTTGACTTGAATCAAAATTTTGGACCAACCTCGTTTTCTACTTTCTCTAATCACTGGCACATTTATGTCACTGCGCACACAGTCTGGAATCAACTCCCCGTGAGTGTCATTCTAAAATCGTATGGACCATTTTTGCACCCAAAAAAATCAAGACTTAAATGGCATTCTCATTATTCCACCCTTCATGTTTACCAATTCTATGTTCTCTTGCTCGCACCCTTCACAATGTTACCTGTTGATTTATGTAATAATAACAGTGTGTGTTGCTCCTCTGAGATCAGAATCCAGAGGATGTAGGCGCTATATAAGTTACTGTGTCGTTCCTAGCAAGCGAGCGATAAAACCACGCTCAGCCGCTGCACTGGCGCAAACCGGCTCGCTGTTTGGCCTCAAGAGGGCGCTAAGAAACAAATATGCATCGGTTTATGAGGAATGAAGTAACCAACGGACCGAAGTTATGTATTTATGCACGCATTTAGTTATAACGGCAACACTGAGGTGGGCCCAAATTATACACAAGCACTCGAATGCAAATATAAATGTATTCAGGACAGAATCTGCAAACATGCATCGGCAATAATTCATCTCGGTACTGAGAATTTTAAATTAAATATAGGTATAAACACAGGAGTATTTTGGAGTTGTAAACCACAGGTCAACCCCTAGGTCCGCCGGGCATCACCTGTCAGGCCGCTGATCGTGTCGTAGACACTGCTCTTGGCGGGATCTTGTTCAGCAATGGCGACGGGCAGCGAACACAGCCTCGGATTCCCGCCAGTTACCACGGAAATGACGTAAATGTCATATTGCGCGATTTCCGCCCTTTCTAAGTTACAATCAAAGGAAATATGTCTGGATTAACCTGGAATACGACCGTACGTTGCAACGGGCAGCAGAGGTGGTACACATTCAAGGTACGAACGAACGAAATAAGTGCGTGCACTTTTTGTGTTATCCGAATATTTAAATGTACCTTGTATTTATATATTATGCATATGTGTACAATGTTTTACATTTTATATTAAATAAATCAATCAATCCACGTAGGAAGTTTAAAAGGTATCTACAATAGCAAACTTGCACGGGGCTTTATACAGCATGCGTGCGTTAATGAAGTAAACTAGCGCACGGGCTCTAGAATTATTGTAGCGACCAAGACACGTTTCAATATACATAACTAAATTGTTTCCATATCTACGGAGAAGTACACTGAACGGCAGCCTATTTATTGATAAATATACTATATGCGAAGCGTAATGCTTCCATGTTGTTCGACAAACGGCTATGTCCGGCGTACACCAGGGCTTCGTGCAGGACCAACGTTTTGGTGGACACATGGATGTTGACGGTTTAGCCAGTTTACAAACTTTAAATGTGTCTGATGACCTGAGATGGACTACAAACACACACGTGACACCATTTTCACTCACGTTTGAGGCATAACTGATAGTATTTATCTATGGTTTTGAAAGACTTTGCTCCTTCATTTTTTACCCGTCCACCCATATTCCTACCCGACCACAACGGGTTTTACCCGTCCAAATGACGGGTTGTCGTGTCTGCATAAAGCTATGGCGTACACTGCAAAACTGGTGTTGCTGGTCGTGTGTTTGATCGACTCAAACCGACCAGTGCTTAACGAACTGTACTTCCTCCTCACAACTAGTTCCGTCTGATACACAAGCGAGACTCAACTCTATTTCCCCCGTCTTCCGGACCTTGCTCTCCGTCGCTTCCCATTAGCAGCCACCTCTGTCCATTTAGTTTTCCATTTCCACCGATTATCTTTTCGCGTGTCCTCCCATCTCAAATGGCTCGTCCCTTTTTCCAACGAACTTGATGTTTCTTTCTCCTCTATCCGCTTCGATTAGCTGCCAGCGCTCATTCTTCCCAAGTGGCTGCCCACAATATCCGAGTTCCTAACCATCTTCGCGTTAGGTTGCATGACATCGCGATCTTCTGTCCAGCGCCTTTTTTTGGTTTCTCCGAGCACAGTTGAACACGCCAACTTGGATGAAGCAGCCTATTGTTACTCTATCAGCTCCACCGTGTCTGGACCACACCCGCTCCCCCGGCTCACACTTGCAGATTTTATAAACGTTTCTAAACTTTCTACCCACTTTGATTTTCTCTGTACCTTTCTCCACACATTCCATCCTGTCTGTAACTGATGTGGCACGCCGCCTGTATCATGTTGGAAATGACTTACGCCCTATTTCAATATTAGCGTAGACAAGTTTATCTAAACTAAGCTGACACGCTACGTCTATCACACCGTTTCTAATAAAGTTATGTCATCCAGTACTGTTTCATCGCGTTTTTAGAACTGTGGAAGTAGAGAGAGAGAGATAGTACACTTTTTCAGCCGGGTTTAGTATAGCCGCTTGCAGGTAGTTCCATAACCTACCACCATGATTCAGGCGACACGCGTACAAGTATCAACAAGCTTTGTTGTGTAGTGTACTCTGACCTAGTCGCATTGTCTACTCTACCTTGTCACGTTCAACCATCAAGTCGGGTACGATGTTTGGCGACTCTCCAGCAAAGTCGCCTCCACCCTCGCCTGTCTGACGTCTGACAAAGTCGTTTTATATCATGTTCCTTTAGTCCTTCTTTATTTCGTCAAGGCGCATTGTTCAGCGGGGACTCTTCCTTTGTCCCTCTATTATTATTCCCAGGATAATGACGTTTTCCAAAAATTATCTTCACATGACGACTTAAAGGGTATTTTTGATGGAGGATAGATATGCAAAGTATTATTGGGTTATTAAGTGAATTTAATATTGAGTTATTCGTCACTTCTTTGGTACATGAGACCCGATTGTTGCTAATTGACCAGAACAATGGTGTAGCAGTTTACGACTAGCGCTGGGATCTATCCGCATTAGCCAGGGTCGAACTGCTGGCTTGGTTCAGAGGTAATAACGCCATTAGCTGGCAGTTCATTGTCCATGGTTTCTCCGTGCACAGAGGTTCTTGTTGGTTGGTTTACTCGACTTGGTCGATGTGGGCACATTTGTTGGTAACATCTTCGTCTCGTTGCTCCTCCATACATCTCGTCACTCGTCCGTTGCAAACCTTTTAGGTGCTATGAATTCAGCTTCTCGATTTCTCTTTACCACCAAGGTTCAGCCTCGGCTTCCGGGTAAGAAATGCTATCTATCTCCACATGTTTATGTGTGTGCTTGGGATTCATTTCAGCTCACTCCAAACGCGCCTGTTCTCCTCTCTTGGTATGTTACGAGAAGTTGGGTTGTGTGGTGTGTGTGTGTGTGTGTGTGTGTGTGTGTGTGTGTGTGTGTGTGTGCGTGCGTGCGTGCGTGCGTGTGCGTGCGTGCGTGCGTGCGTGCGTGCGTGTTTGTTCTGGATCTCCCAATGAAATATTCGAGAGCATAAACTTTTATTATGCCTCAAAAATAGCATGTTAAATGTATTAAAATAAACAGTCAACCTGGTACAACGCAAACAGAAAACTGTTGACCGTGAAGCTGACGATGCCTCTCGACATGACGTAGTTGGAATGAGAAGACACGTAATAGGTCTTGTATGATATGCATAACAACGTAGACTTGGACGTGTCGTACAATGATACTGCAGGCCAACACGTAAACCACCAGAACAATTGAATGCCAACACTGAAGAAGGTGCATAGTACAGTGACACAATGCATTATGCATGATCACTCTTGAACCGAACGACGAAGAACGCTGGCTGAGGGCTACACTCTGTAGTGGATGGCCTATATTTCAGGGCTACATAACCACCATGACGTCAACTAATGTTGTCGATACTTGCTGTGGTTTCGTTCCGTATGTCATGCGAGTTTCATCCACTGATTTCCATAAATATTTATGGAGATCAGTGTTTACCTCTCAACATGCAGTAGCAGTTTGCGCGACATATGGGAAACATGTCACACGGGATATGTTTAGTAACGCACCCGAAACAACACTTGCCACTGTGTAAGGTACACATGTAATTACCTTTTTTTTTATAATAATGCATGCTTCAAAACACGTTTTGCAGAAAGGTCATGTGTCTACGACATTTCGTGTCTGAACTGTGTCCGCGTATATTTAGCGAACTATCGTATCGGCCAAGAATACGTCAACATTTGACAAACTTTAGTTGTTTCTTATTGGCGCACCCACCAATAAATACACCGCGGGGAGATTGGACCGTACTGACACTTGATTTTAATGTTAAAGATAAACATGGCCGTGATAACTGTTTTGTACACGAGGCGGCCACACGAGCTAGCGTCAGAGGAATTATCGGTATAGATTATTTAGATACGTTCGCACGATATCCAACAAAGTCACGAAATGTCACGTAGCACACAATATGCCACTGCTCTGGAATAGCCCCAGCCGTTGACAGTGAAGTAAAGAAAGTCAGACCGGGGTGGATTGGTCACACATAACACTCACCCAGTACCCCTAGCAATCCTCGCACTCAACCTATAACACTCACCCAGTACCCCCTAGCAATCCTCACACTCAACCCATAACACCCACCCAGTACCCCCTAGCAATCCTCGCACTCAACCTATAACACCCACCCAGTACCCCCTAGCAATCCTCGCACTCAACCCATAACACCCACCCAGTACCCCCTAGCAATCCTCGCACTCAACCTATAACACCCACCCAGTACCCCCTAGCAATCCTCGCACTCAACCTATAACACCCACCCAGTACCCCCTAGCAATCCTCGCACTCAACCTATAACACCCACCCAGTACCCCCTAGCAATCCTCGCACTCAACCCATAACACCCACCCAGTACCCCCTAGCAATCCTCACACTCAACCCATAACACCCACCCAGTACCCCCTAGCAATCCTCGCACTCAACCTATAACACCCACCCAGTACCCCCTAGCAATCCTCGCACTCAACCCATAACACCCACCCAGTACCCCCTAGCAATCCTCGCACTCAACCTATAACACCCACCCAGTACCCCCTAGCAATCCTCGCACTCAACCTATAACACCCACCCAGTACCCCCTAGCAATCCTCGCACTCAACCCATAACACCCACCCAGTACCCCCTAGCAATCCTCGCACTCAACCCATAACACCCACCCAGTACCCCCTAGCAATCCTCGCACTCAACCCATAACACCCACCCAGTACCCCCTAGCATCCTCGCACTCAACCCAAAGTGAGTATAAAAAGAGGATGGCACAGGCATACGTGGATGTGAGATGTAGAAACGGAATCAAACGTATGAGTTAAACGGAAAGAAGGAAAAGGGATGGAGAATGACGGGGATGAAGGGGATGAAGGGGATGACAACAATAAACAGAAGTGGAGAATCTTGCCCGATGCCCATCTGAAAATCAAGATCAAAGAAAAAAAAACAATAATGTTTCATGAAATAGTGTTTTCTTGTATGTAAAAAATAATTTTTAAATCTTTTCTTATATATATATATATATATATATATATATATATACATACATACATACATACATACATACATACATACATACATACATATGCATGTATGTAGACGATAGGCTGCTTAATATTCGTGTAGACCTAATTATAACTCATGCGACCCTCAATACCGATTCTAAGAATAATATGTTCTTTGGGGGATTACCAACGTTTTGTACTATTTGTCGAACAGTTTGTCGGACCTCATTATATAGTAGGTCAGGAAGCAATATATTTACTTTGACAATTGATCGAGATAATGCGACACTTCTCCAGGACATGACCTCATTAAATCTACCTGCTGTCGCTGCCCGGTCCAACTACGGTCCATCACGGTGACACAGTGCGTCATCTTAGTACGCGTTCATGACCCTCATTTCCGACGTCGTCTTCACAGTGCAGTCTTTTCGCAGAACTCTCTATTTCTGGGTTCGGTTTAAAAATATGCAAATTGCTCCATATTAGATTCGATAATATTCTACTTATTCTTTGATACGTCACCAATATGATCAAGATTCTCAGTCCAATTGGCGGGTAGCATAGTAGTTAGAAGTCAGACTCTCAGTCGAGACAGCGTGGATTCGAATTGTCTTACATTTGGACAAAGCTGACTTCTAACATCCAGTACGATTGAGCCCGATAACGTCATCGTTACTCGGAAAATAAAAGTGAGCTGACCAACTTACAGTTACTGTAATGAATAATGAACAGAAGTCAGCAGACAATGTCGACTGTTTGTGAAGGTCGTGACATACTGCAAGCTTAGCACAGTTACGTTTACATCACTTTAATTAAACCATAATGTTTATTTATAAAGGGTATAATATTATTACTTTATTTTATTATATTACATGAAAAAGACCCGTCAAGTATAGCAATGCGATATAATAGTCAAAAATGGCTGTGGTACAAGTCACAATTGTCTGGTATAGCAATTACAAAGAATTCTATCGCTTACATTAACTTTGCCAATGGCGAAACAACAACGTTAGGAAGGCAATGTTAATATTCAGCGGAGAATCAGACCATTGCGTGACAAAACTGGCAATATAAAGTTAGTGCTGCAGTCTGGGAGAGTCTAGTCAGCAGTCGTGATTATTAAAACATGCAATAGCCAGGGAATTCTTATACGTTGATAGTTTGCCAACCGCCGTCGTATTTCCGTGTAGGTGGTTCGATAATACGGCACTGTTGAGCCAACGTGTTATCTTACAAAGCAACGGTGAGTCTCGGAAGTAATTATTTATGTGGTCAGAGGGAGGCGAAGCGTGTAGACGGATCTGTTGAATATAATTTTGTAGAAGCCTCGATTCCTGCCAAAGAGTCAGCGACATTACGCTGACTTTCTCCAACTCCTCTCTCTCTCTCTCTCTCTCTCTCTCTCTCTCTCTCTCTCTCTCTCTCTCTCTCTCTCTCTCTCTCTCTCTATCTCTCCTCTCTCTCTCTCTCTCATCTTTTTCATCTTCCGTCTCTTTGTCTCCATCTCACATCATTGCCAAATTTTCTCCGTCTTTCCATATCCGTTTTGAGTGGAGTACCGCAGGGATCAGTACTGGGACCTATTTTATTCTTAATATATATCAATGATTTGGATGATGACATAACAAGCAAGGTGTTGAAGTTTGCGGACGACACAAAAGTGTTTAGGAAAATTAAAAGTGATGCAGATAGACAGCATTTACAAGATCATCTTAATAAGTTGATAGAATGGTCTGAGAAGTGGCAAATGCTGTTTAATTTTGGAAAGTGTAAGTGCCTTCACACAGGACATGGGAATGAAGATGCACAATATACAATGGGTGATACTGTACTAAATACTACCTTAAAGGAAAAGGACTTAGGGTTAACTATTAGTGCTGACATGAAGGTATCAGAGCAGTGTGGAATTGCAGCAGCGAAGGGAAACCAAATTCTTGGATTAATTAGGCGAAATATAGTGTACAAAGAAAAGAACTAATAATACTGCTGTATAAAACAATAGTTAGGCCTCACTTAGAATATTGTATACAAGCATGGAGGCCATATCGCAAGAAGGATATTGATATGCTAGAAAGAGTACAAAGGAGAGCAACCAAAATGATACCAAAACTCAGGAATATTAGTTATGAAATGCGTCTAAAAGAATGTGGCTTAACAACACTAGAAACCAGAAGATTGAGAGGAGATCAGATTGAGGTGTTTAAAATATTGAATGGATATGAAAATATTGACAGAAATATTTTTTCACAGTCAAGGAAGAGAGAAGGACTAGAGGACATGGAGTTACATTAGCAAAGAAGCAGTGTAGACTAGATATTAGAAAATTTTCATTTTCACAAAGAACAATAAACGAATGGAACAGATTATCAGCTGATTGTGTAGGTGCTAGCAGTGTTAATATATTTAAAAATAAAATCGACATATACCTAAGAAGGGCGGGGTATACTTAGATAGATAGGTTGGACTCTCGATAAGCCAAATGGCTTCCTAGTCCACCTTCCATCTAGAGTTGAATCTCTAGGTGGCAATCTTGTTAAATATCGTATACTCCCGTATCCCCGTCTTTTCGCTTATTCGTCTCCAGCTCTTCTCTCTCCGCATGTTCTTACTGCCACAAAAACAAACAGCTTATACGAATATTCAGTACATGTGTGTGGTATATATATGTATATATATATATATATATATATATATATATATATATATATATATATATCAGATATGTATATATGTATGTATGTATGTATGTATGTATGTATGTATGTATGTATGTATGTATGTATGTATGTATGTATGTATGTATGTATGTATGTATGTATGTATGTATGCATTGTATGTATGATGTATGTATGTATGTATTATGTAATTTACTAATCCAACACGTTAGGATTCTATATATATATATATATATATATATATATATATATATATATATATATATATATATATATATATATATATATATATCAGATATATGGTTGAAACTACCGAGAAATGTCCCCAGTAACAAATATTGCGTCTTTGGACTATACAATCAGTGATATGGCTTTAACAAAAATATAAATAATCTAGTCAAACGGAGTTCGGCTTGCTCTTTCTTTCAGTAATTGTCTTTCTATGGTGTTGTGATAATTTATATGAGTTTGTACTACGAAACACACCGAAAATTACATTTTGCCAAAGGGTAGTATTAAAAAGGATCGTAATAGTAAAATTCAGTAACTACATGTTTTAGTTCATTTTATGAATACATATCTATTATTTTATGATGTTCTCCAAAGCATTCGCATATACTTTCTTTGCGTGTATAAGTTGTCCACAAAAGTCACGTATTTTACGTTGTCTGAATAATTTATATCGTAACTGTGTACCAGTAAAGTGTTATCTGACTGAAAGGTAAGTCTACTTAACACATATACATCGGATATTTACCTAGAAACAAAAGCCATAGGCATAGCCAACTTTTCTGATCTTCAGAAGCCATCAAAGTGACAGCAAACAGCGTTCTTGTTAAGAATGTATTCTACGTTATCCATTTTTATCATATACATGCTTTCCCCAGTTTACATTTAAAGTAAACTATATAAGGGTACCTTGTTTCTTTGGTGAAATAAAGGTTGTGCATGATATACAGACGTAATTTAATGACATGTGGTTCGCTAATACCAAATGGTGTATTTTACGTTATCCGGTACCTACGTTATCGCGGGGAAAGAAGCATTGTAACACATTTCATGGCGGTCTGGCGGCAACGTTTGGCCCAGATGCAAACGAACGTGGTTCTGCTGCGGGTCTAACAACCAATTTGCAAAACCAAAGGTAAGTTTGTATTTAGCAGTGAATGCATGACAAACAAATGTGATATTGTACCAGTAAGATCTTAAAAACCTGACACGTTGCTGCCAAGATCACTGGTTTACCTACACCAATGCTGTCCCAAATGATCGACCTTGCAATCCTGAAGAAAGCTCGTGCTGTCGCTGCTGAGTCTGATCACCCGCTCTTTACTACATATTTTCATGTTGTTCCGTCTCGCAGAAGATATCGCTGCATAAAATGCAAAACGGCTCGCTACAGCAGGAGTTGTGTGCCAATTAGAATGTTAAATAAGTTATATTAATGCCATCTGATTTGCTTTTTGTGTGGTTACATATTGAATTTAATTTGTATTTTTATGAAATTAATCTCTTTTGTGACATTTATTAGATGCAATCATGAGTGTGCAATGAATATCCTTTTTAAGGACAATAAAGTGAATTGAATTGAATTGAATTGAATTGAATTGAATTGAATTGAATTGAATTGAATTGAATTGAATTGAATTGAATTGAATTGAATTGAATTGAATTGAATTGAATTGAATTGAATTGAATTAAGATTCCATTCACAATGAGAGATTACTATCGTATAATTCCACTTAGATTAAGTTATTTTGGTATTCAAAATGAAGTTGTCACTTGCAGTTGTTTTATTTAAGAACTCTGCGAAACAAAATGTTGTGTCATTCTTGCACAACGGAGGAAACATTTATATATATCGTATAATACACTGATACATGTGTAACATTTGACAGGGATTGCTGTTATTAACCCAAATAGTATCAAGTTAACGAAATGCAAGTGGAATTCATAACAGAAACATTTCAACACATTCAGACTTTGCAACATACTACTACGTTTCAGGGAACTGTAGAATACACATGACTATACATTATTTTCTCAGTATTTATCCTTTCACTGTAGCATGTAATATATCTCGGGTATCTTCCTGTTGTCTGTAGTCAGCGTAGTGATTGTTGTGCTATTATACTTGTGTTGTTTCAGAGTTCAAGTAAATGTGATGATATGAACGTCAGCGGACAATGAGGCACGTAAAATACTACCTAACCGTTGACTTGACTCCAGAAGCCAGGGAGAAGAGGATACATAAAAGTCCAGGAAATAGATGGAATACAACATTAACTCCCACCTGCTCCAACAGGCAGGTCACAACATGTATCCAGGCTATGTCCATTTGATGCTGATATCGTATCTTCCCTGAACTGATTGGTGGTTAGCCAATCTTGCATTCAACGTCATTTGCATTCAACGTTATCCAAGTTAATTAAACTCATTTTGTGAAACAACGAACGGACCAATGCTATTTCTTCTGCTATATACGATAGCAGTATGGTCATGAAATAACACGATCCTGTCAGAATGCATAACATTTGTATATACGTTATCAGCTAATGCAACTGCTGAAACATGAACACATATATCTGAGCTATGGATATTTACATATGTGCGGCAATAGCTTGTAACAGCTTGAGTATGTGTTCGCATGTACGAAAGTATAAATGCAACAAGTTATTGTGTATTATTTCCCGTGAATCTAATTCCAGGGAAACAAATCTAAGGAGTAGAAAAAAGGAAAAAAGAGAACACCAGTTATTTATATAGGAACAAAACATTAACCAGAAGATGATCACACCTAGACAGGATTTATTACTGGAGTAAACAATAAAAAATTGACTCTTAGGTAATGGCATATATTTTCAAAATGACACGAGAGCAGATAGAAAAACCGCAAAAACATAAGAAGCGGCTTTTTGAGTGAAAAATATCATGCACACCAATCCACAAATTTTCGTAAAATAAATTGCTCTAATGTCACTGACAAATTGTTCTAATGTCACTGACATTTTCTATAAAATAAAATAGTCAAATGTACTATTAACAAGTGATTTTGAACTGCGCAAATCACGAATATGATGACAACAGCATCTACCAGTTTGAAAAATATATCCTGTGTGAAATAAAAAGTGTCACCAAAGATGCATGGTTACAAAAATGTTGAACCCAAGCCGCACAGAATGTAAGAGGAGCAGCAATACAATCATGTAATAATATGCATGCGCTTATATAAACTATAGAACATGATTACATGTCTAGTATTTAACCAGTTTCCGTTAAATGTAGTATGGGCAAGAATATACACACGGCCAGTTGTTATTTATGGCAATTAAACTTCTTTCTCTCGACGGGTATCAATCTAGACGAATCAGCACGTTGTTATCAGTGACCTCATGTTTGACCTCAAGTGCTGCGGTACTACTACCTGTGTCGCTGTGGCCTGTGTCGCTCGGTACTTCAATGTAGAAAATACGTGGAAACAGACATCACATCGACGTCACTGAAGGATTTATTC
Organism: Ridgeia piscesae; assembly: GCA_025642075.2. Classification (NCBI taxonomy): domain Eukaryota; kingdom Metazoa; phylum Annelida; class Polychaeta; order Sabellida; family Siboglinidae; genus Ridgeia; species Ridgeia piscesae. Next base: position 588,096 of record JAODUO010000072.1, on the reverse strand, counting down.
CGACAGATGTGCTCACATTTCCAGCTTAACGACAAGCAACTTCCGATGCGGATTCCATTTTAATCCCCACCCCCGATTTCCCATTCACTTTATTCTGCTCGAGAATTAGGACACGACTTTCGTAACTTAATATGGGTCTAAACCCACGATTGCCACCCTTCATGGCAGCCATGGGTTAACAATTGACTTACGCACACAGGCAGAAATAGCACGTAGTCAGTAAGTCCTAACTGTATGGCAGACATCCAAGTTTCAATGTTGCCTCTGCGTGTGTACCTGACGTGCGTGTGACAACTGACCAATCAAAGCGTCCAGTGTCAGTTTGTGCGGACGTGGGCCGGGGAGAGCGCGGCCGGTCGTTATAAGTGGTCAGTGACCGTGCGCGTGGTCACTGTGTCGGAGGTCCAAGGATACATCACAACACGCGAGAACACTTTCGCATCCGATTGGCGGACTAGGTGAGTGTTTATTTATGTCATCTATGACGTCACAATCAGATTTATTGTCTGCGGTGCTGTTATTTACGTCATGGTGTATAGTTGTTCAACTAGAATTTTAAGGTAATATTGTAATGTGCAAATCATAATCATATAAAATTAATAGAACCAAGACAAACGTTTTATTGTTTTGTAACGGTAACATAAAAATAAAGTATTACTACTGCAGAAGGTGCGTTTAAACAATACGTTTATTGTACACTTTTACCAATAGTTGACCCTAACAGTAGCTTCTATAGCTACTAAATCCTCGGGAAAACGTGTTCCCAAGCGCACAATAAACGTGGGCGTGAATAAGGATAGACAAGAGTCATCATTTGAACATGGGACCGTCTAAAGTTTAGGGTGTAAATGCGATTTCAAACAAATATATCTCGATTTTTTGCGAAAAGGTGGTGTAGTTTAAGAAGATATTGTAGTGATAGGGAGCTGATTCCAGATTTCTGGATGCAGCTGCAGCGATAGCACGCTAGTCAATAGTCTTGGGGATATCAGAACAATGCAGATGATTAACTGAATAAGATAGTTGTTGAGTAGAAATGGCACTATATATAATAGTAACTAATTTTAGCTTGATTCGTTACATAAACATGAAAGCAGTGATACGGTTTAAGGAGGGACAGTGATGGCGAGAAACAGGGGGCGTTAACTTCCACGCGTGCTATGCACAATTATGCATAGTTTCGAGTGTAGATAAGGCATTTATGGCTATATTGGTAAGGCATAAGTTACAATCGTAAAGTTGATTAGTAATTACATTTATTGGTGTGATCTTAGTAGTAGATAAAGACAAACGACGACACCGATTTCGACGGAAATAAATCACGAACTTAACAGAAACGTAAATTGCATATTTAATAAATGTACAGGTGAAAGATGAAATCACTTTAAAAGAAGACGCCTGGATTCCGAACGGTGTCCGATGGTGATCAAGTATCAGTACCAAGTAAATTTATTGGAAAGTAGATGACAACTTTCTTCGTTGCTGCTTTGCAAGTGCCAGTGATAATCAAACCTGTTTTATCTGGATTTAGCTTCTACTGACTTAATTCAATCCACAACAAAATGTCAATAAAGTAGTAATTTTATGTTAACATAGATATCAATGTATCTGTTGGTGAAAGTGATATAGCAACCAGTTTGGTGTCTGCTTTTAGTGATATATATATATATGTTATGATTATTAATGTGTCGACAGTGATATAGTGTATAAATTAAACAAAACAGGAGCTAGGACAGATCCCTGTGGAACTCCAAAAGGAAGACGTTTGGGACAAGACAGTGAGCCAAATATGTTGAATTTGTTATCGGTCCGACATATATACGAACTGAACAACTGAAGGGTTGTGAAGAACTCCCAACATGTTTGTGTACGCGATGGAAAATAATGGCATGATCTATTGTTTCAAAACAACAGAAAGACCGAATGTGGCTAACGCAGTCAATTTGCTATTATCCATGTTGAATGCGACATCTACTAGATATTAAAAAAATCACAGTTGAATGAACTCCTTTGTATGAACCTTCTAGATCGTTTGATTAGTGTTGCGTATGGACCCGTGTCCATGGAGACGATTTGCCACAACTTGTCCAATACCATCGACAGAAAATTGAGATTAGAAACAGGACCACATTTTCTTAATTCATTTTCACATACTCTATTTGTATTATAGAATTGGCAAGAGCCTGTTTGAAACTATAAGGACCAACAGCGTCCTGCTTTGATATAGTTATAATATAAGTCGATCGATGCAATGTTTTAGTAGGAATATTGGAAAACGATCAAGATCACATGATTTATTAGGACACTTTTGAACTATAGGTACAGGTGAAATAACCTCCATGCAATGTGATACAAAAATGCGGATGTTCAATACCGTTATAATCGACATCATTAATGACAAAACACCTAAAGAATTGCATTTAGTCAATTTGCTTATTAAATAGAATCTAACACGTATTCAGAATTATTTGGTCGATTTACACTTGGTAAAAAAAATTGTCCGCTGAAACAAACAGATGGTTCGATACTGATAGAAATAAAAAAGTAAAGTATGTTACGCAATATTATTGAGATGGGGACAAATTTCACATAATGTTTAACCATGGCACTCCAAAACTAAACGTGTCTTTCTTTCTAGCTGTTTTAATCTTGTTAAAGCGGCTTCCTAAGAACGTAACTCTTTTCAATGTAACGTTCAAAGTGAATCAACATGCCCGAGAGATCAGGATTACTTTGTTAAGCGGACCAGTGCATTTCCATTTATCTCTCTGGGGGTTAAAGCTTGTAATTAGGTAAGACATGACATGTGAATTGTGCTATTTTGAATCACATCTAAAGACCAACAAATAAACCACGCTTTTTAAACACCATATAAAACAACGTAAACAATTACTGGTGACGCTGCCAGTTCTTCTACAAACTACGCCTACAGTCTGGAGAGATCGCAAGTCGCAAAACAACCATCAAACGATATTGATTGTATTTTTGTGATTTATGGTTTTAAATTCTGATATCGCTCAAACAAATACCAACCATTTCTGCGCTGTCTCGCTCGATGCAGAATAGCGGCATTTTTTCGTTTATAAAAGCACGAGATTGTATTTAAATTTCAAGCATTCGTGTTTCAAACCCTTCCTCATATCAAAACGAGAGCGTCAAGTTTGCCTACGACGAGCCGAGCAATGAACGAATGCGCAAAAAAGCAAGGAAACAGTGACATATTTAGGGGTGGTGTTGAACAATGTCCCCCTTTGGAAATATAGTTGTAATAACGTATTGTGCCATTGCATGAGAAACTAATAATGCTTGTGGATGCTCGAGCGTTTTGGGTCCCCTTTTCTGACCTCCTACAACTGGCGAGGCTGCAACGACGTTGCTAAGTAGGCCACGGAGGTACTTCGCATACGGTGCTAAAAAGATTATTTATTACCAGAAGCAGCATATGTAATATATTACTTTGTACAAGACAGGAGCGGCGAAACGCAAAGCTGATTTCGAAAGGACACCGACCCGCCCGCCAAATCCTTAAAAATTCACAAGTAATAAATTATCATAAGCCCATGTCGCAAAGTTAAACTTCTCCACAACTTCGCCAGAGATTGACCATATTGTGTTGTTCTCGACAATATTCTGTTCTTAGCGCGGATTTACTCGCCAGCTGAAAACAGTCCAGCCGATATTTTATTAAACACGCTCCTAATGTGCATAATACACGCATGCATGCACAAACGCACGCACACACACACACACACACACACACACACACACACACACACACACACACACACACACACACACACACACACACACACGCACGCACCACGCACACGCACGCACGCACGCCCAAACAAAATAATAACTTGTACCGTAGGCGGAACTTACAGCGCCAGTCAAACATTTGGGTTATAAAACAACCATCGTCAGATATGAGGCCTAGTTATTAAATTGTCAGCACCAGACCATCTACAGTTGTCAAACCATCGTTAATTTCAGCCCGTTTTTCTAGTCGAGTTTACTGGAACCGTTGGATTCGTAAAGGTCGTGCCTACCCTTGGACATGCTGGGCAATTACTCCGTGTCCCAGCTGCACAATATCGATGGTGAAAACAAGTGTTCATTAATTTTACCAGATGCGAAATGGGATATTTCTGATCGACAGAATAACTTCGTTAACTCGACCGTCGTCTATTCTAATACTCACCATAACTTGGCTGTTCTAAATTACTGGAGGCCAGAATCTGTTTTTTCCGGTCTGAGGGCTTTCGAAAACTCCTAGCCCGTGTATAGCCGCAATGTTTTAATGAAGCGACAATCCACACGTAATTCCATGGATTGTTGGTGTTGTGTTGCTAATATGTGAAGCACGAACATTGACATCGAAATGAAAGTAATAATGGATGATGATGGTTAGAAGCTCCTGAAATACCACGAGGTGACGTGCCAATTTGTTACCGCTAAGAGTGAAAGCGAAAGTGTTAATTTCCGATTGTCGACTTCTTAACTCACAAAACATTATTTTCTCACAACACATTGCAATAAAAAATATTTACAATTTGTTCATATGTTTATTTCTCATATAATTGGTCAATAATTAAATAAAACAAATAAAGATAGAATGCCATTTACAATTGGTCGTTTGGGTAGCAAACTACACAAAGAAATTACGAATGCGAATACAATTTTGTTTCAGGTAAAAACTCATTATTAGTACATACGCATATACAGCCTTTAAAAAGTAATCGAAAATCCGTCTATGCATATTGGTGTAAGCAACGTTAGCTTATAAACAAATCCCTTATTACAGTTTACCCTTTGGGAACAATAAATTGTACAACAATATGCATGAAACAGATATATATATTAACACCGACGGAACAGCGGTGACATTTTCTGATAATGCTATCGGACCTGGGATAAAAATTACGCAAATGTCTCAAAATATCTTCATCATCTTTCAGGTCATTGCATACTATTACATCTAAATATTTTGCTTTTTAACATATGCAAGTTTGTTTTAAGTTCATATAGATATATGTACATTTTAGACGAAAGCCACGTGGTTTTGAAAACCATGTACTACGTCTTGATAGGGTTGTATACAATGCCATGTTCACAAATGTTCAGCAAACTAGGACTGAGTGCAATAACACACAGGTCGTCAGCACACCTCGATTGAGCAATTTTCTAAAACGTGACTGTGACAAGCTCTATAGGTCTGTAGTTATTTACATTGCTCGTGTCACCAGATTTATTTTGTTTTTATCAAGGGTATTATAATAGCTTTCATAAAGTTATCAGGTTGGTGTCCATGAGAGATAACTATATTATAGAAAAAGGACAAAAGTACAAACATGTGCCTACAGGCATGCATAAAGTGTCCGGCAGGTAGCCCACCGTTGCCACTTGCTCTTCCAAACTTCAACTTATCGATAGCATTTTGCACCATACAAGGAGTTGTGAACATGTCATAACACCAATGTTCTGTATTGTTTAAACACTCTTTCACATATTGCATATGTGCATCTATGGTGACCTTGTTTAACAAAGATTCAAAATGTGTTTTCCACATGGCAGATACGGCAATAGAATTGTTAGCACCATGAACAGTTCAAGCATTGGGTATACCTTTCTTGTACGATTTAGATACATTTTATTCGAACAAACTAACTTATCTTTAGCATGCATCGATTTAGCCATCGCATATGCTCGAACCATATTTTCACGTTGTTGACACTGTTTCAACACATGTTTAAAATGTAACTTGGTTTTCCGCATTCGTTCACAGACTCTGTCATGCCTAGGTTTTCCCATATCACGCCATAAAATATAGCAATGTCTAGCTTCAGCGTGTGCCTCCTTGATATAATCATTCCATTCAGGTACAATGTAGTCTTGGCTCAATGTTTTTTTTCATGTACTAATAGTTTCAAGACTATTATACCCAAGTGCATTACAAATATCGACCAAAATTGACAATGTCACTTATATGCTGTCTGATTGTACAATTGTATTACTGCATGTAGATGAGTCTGCAATAATACACTTTCCATATTCTCTGATATTACAATCATTTGCGTTGGCCCATCTAAACATAGGGAGTATTTTGCCGCATGTTTCACATTATTGTCATGTTTTTGTAGTTACAGCGGTAGAGAAACTAGTCCTACAGGTAGATTGTCCGAACTAGGATATGTATTTAAAATATGTAAATCAGAGATCATTGTATGTAGATTTTGTGAACAGATAAATTGATCTAATCACGAGGTAGGCTGTGTGCATCACTTACATACGTATACTTATTGCTAGTTCGATCCAATATCTTATAATCGGAGATAACCAGACCAGTAGTGTCACACATATCAATTAACTCGGCTTCATAAGGAGTGTTTAAGGCAACATTGAAATCGCCAGTAATAAAAATCTCGCTTGTGTCTTTTCCTCAATTATAGAAGCAATTTTACTCCAATAATTACGATGCTCCTCGTAGTTGATGCGGCAAGTTTACATTAAGAATAAACAATTTACCATCCTTTGTAACGGGTAACTTGACATTTTGTAGATCAGCAATTGTGCATGCATGTGAAATAGATTTGTTCCATAACACACCAACGCCGGCGTACGGACGTCCAACGTTTAGACCAAGTTAGTCATTCATAGTGCTGACAGCAAATGCTTCAAATTATTGTGGCGTATAATAAAATTATTGTGGTGAAAACAAGTTTTACTACAAAGCGGAAAAAACGTGCTAACCCTGGTTTATTTAGTACTACTACTACTACTACTACTACTACTACTACTACTACTACTACTACTACTACTATATACTACTACTACTACTACTACTACTACTACTACTACTACTACTACTACTACTACTACTACTACTACTACTACTACTACTACTACTACTACTACTACTACTACTACTACTACTACTAATAATAATAATAATAATAATAATAATAATAATAGTCCATGTTTGGTTGCAATTGCGGTTTTCGATCTGCAATTAGTCATCCAATAAAGTGCAACTGAATCCCCTAGAGACCTACAACAGTGCCAAGAGATACATCGAGCAGAACATTTCCCCTCGAACGCAACTATTGTCTCATCGAGAGGGCAGGGTTACGAAGCAGTCTAAGTGACTGTATTATCTGCCAGTCACAAACATGATGGGCGACGCCTGTGGGAGCAAACTACACATTCGCCTGATGAAATCATGAACCCAGTAATTGCAGCAGCGACACAAGTGTGACAATGTCTATGTCCAGTAATTGGTCCTGACGTATTGATAAATCAACACCGCGTAATTTACTTCTACCCGAGGCGTGGACTATAATTACCGGAATTCATGTCCAAGTATTAATGGGTCTATCTATTGTGTTTGCGAGGACATGCTTGCCCCATGATCTATACGATCATGCTGGAGGATCGGCCCGGGCTACACGGTTACCACGCAGTACGTACTGGGCAATGAGAGCACGAAGCCGATGGTTGTATTACGAGCGACGCCAAGCAACATCGATCGGCTACTTAGGCCGCGGCAACGGACCGGCGTTGTGATCAGATATAGTACTCCATCGCATGACCCTCGAGCCGGCAAGAAAGGCAATTGGCCGCATGATCGTTACAGATCATTGACAGTATTACTGAGAGCGTCGATTTGTATCAGTTGGAGAAATAACGACATGAAACGTAATCGACAACACTTGCTGCGATATGGCGGCCAATGATAACCCAAACTCACGCGCCATAGTGACGCGTCTTCTCTACAAAATGCGTAACAATGCAGTAATCACGCGGAGTAACAGAAACTCGCTGAAGCGAACGTTTATTTGTAGCATTATGACCTTTCCCAAATTCCCAGCGCGCAAGCTCGTTTCCGGCTTACTAGCCACGCTTTCCTGCAATCCCACACCAAAACTTTCTACATAATTGTCTATAGAATAGTCTATACAATTTTCATTTCCGGTTGTTACAATAAAGTGTGGGCGGGCAGCAATCGTACTTTACCACTTGTAAAAACTTTCATCACAAGTAGCAAATCAATACTTTTTTCTTTGTAATACATCTATCAAAACTTAAAAATTCACTCATCAACGATCGCTTGTCTCGTTCAGGAAGTTGTTTTTCTTACAATTTCTATGGAATGCACGCTATTCCAATTCCACACCAGGTCATAATCGATGCATAATATGAGATACAGTTAATTACATATTGCATATAAATAAATAAATAAATGGCTGTTTTACAATATTACAGCATTATTTCAGATAATCACGCCTACGCCAGAGAATATGAACGCACAAATGACTATATTTTCACGATATATGCGTGGTGTATGACAATACATGCGTGGTGCATGACAGTACATGCGTGGTGGAATAATGCATTACAGAATGGAATAATGCATTACAGAATTGTTTTGAACGCATTATGTCGACTAGTTTTATACATGCATACGTTCATTAATTCAAGGGCAAACATCTGTCGAATTATCTTAAGGTTTACTCAAGCATTATACATTGACAACTCTACATCTAATATCAGTCTCTATATATTTTTGATTGCGCCATCAGTTCCCTTGCGACGAAACACAGATTGAATGTGAAATACAGTTTGACTGCCTGCTCTCACGCTTAGTGTCTTAACTGTAAGGAAGCAATAGTTGCTAAGATATAGTGACAACAATCTATGACAGACATGCATGTTGTGTGCATCATTCACTGACACCGCACTGCACGGCTCGACTGTTCGTTCACAGACGGCACCTGGATGCGACTAGGAAGACGACAATAAATGGCCGTACCTGGAACCCGATAGAGTTACGTAGTTTTGCAGTTCGACCAATTTTCTCCCAGACTTCACGATACATTAGCTTGATGCAGTTCACACGACTCAGTAAACTTCATTAGATTAGGCACAGCTGTCTACAGCCGTCAGACATACCATGTATTATATTGGTAAAACATGTATATTTAAATGCTACCTTACTCGACGATGCCTTTGTTGTTTGTTAATTCTTGCAGAACTATTAAAGATTGTCATATCAATTAACCCACATGTACCTCGTATATGGGATTATCGTTTATTGGGATCAGCGTTTCCACGGGTTTCTTTGCGTGTTCCTAGTGGGAGAACTAGAATTGTATCGTCATGAACGGGTCTTGAAAGACAAATACTCGTAAAACAAACATTAATTTTTGTTGATAAAATGAAAGCAGATTTAAGCAAGGTATGTTTCTTGTCGGACGTTCGAAAATATATAATGGGGCCTATAATATTGTGAACAATGTTTGATGTTTACGCAATATACTATGCAACGCATACGACGTGTTGACAACAACGATAGTCTGATTGTTTAGTACCGTTTATAGTAGTAGTAGTAGTAGTAGTAGTAGTAGTAGTAGTAGTAGTAGTAGTAGTAGTAGTAGTAGTAGTAGTAGTAGTAGTAGTAGTAGTAGAGTAGTAGTTGTAGTAGTAGTAGTAGTAGTAATAGTAGAGTAGTAGTAGTAGTAGTAGTTGTTGTTGTTGTTGTTGTTGTTGTAGTAGTAGAAGTAGTAGTAGTAGTAGTAGTAATAGCAGCAGCAGTAGTAGTAGTAGTAGTAGCAGTAGTAGTAGTAGTAGTAGTAGTAGTAGTAGTAGCAAGATGATGATGATGATGAGGAGGACGATGAGGAGGAGGAGGTGTAATCATAATAGCAAGTGAAAGAATATGCTAGCAGTGGGCACCATTTGCCGTGTCCACGTTGGGCATTCAAATGGTATACATCGTATTGTTTATGCACAGTGGGCATTCTTGATGTCGTTTACTTTCCGTCGTCTGCCAACAGAACGAACCTGTCTAATGTACCCGTCCTGTCCGTGCAGATATGAAGCCGGTGCTACTTCTTGTGCTTGTGTCGTCGATGGCGTGGGCTGACCGCTCTCCAGGCTCGATATCGGACGGACCCTTTGATGGCGGCTTTCGCTCTCCCGGCTCGATATCACTTCGGCGCTCTGACGGCGGCTTCCAGATAGGCGCCGCCGACAGATTCAGTCACGGCTTCGGCAAGAGGACGTCACAGCCGGCACAGAGCGGCGTCAGACGAACCAGGTAAGACACCGAGTGTGATGTGTACAAAGAGCCTATAGTAATAATAGTAGTAGTAATAATAACCGTTAATTAAAGACTGGTCTCCAGGGTACGACTCCGTCCAATGATGTTTACATAGTCTTCTAAAGCAATGTAAGTTACGAATACGCAGAAAAGTGATATATTTGTGACTATTTGAAATCGTATGTAAAACATAATTAAATGAGACTAAGAGAGCAATAATTGTGAACCAAATAAATTAAATACAAATATATATATATATATATATATATATATATATATATATATAGTGTGTGTGTGTGTGTGTGTGTGTGTGTGTGTGTGTGTGTGTGTGTGTGTGTGTGTGTGTGTGTGTGTGTGTGTGTGTGTGTGTGTGAGTGTTTGAGTGTGTGTGTGAATTATACATGATACATTCAAACCACGATGTTCTGTTCGTGTCAGTTCCATGACGGAGACCTCTTCGTCTGTTTGCAGTGCAGCGCTGTCAAGCAATGAGCTGATGAGACTGATACTGGACACGGAATCACGGTTACTGTACACACTATTACGCAAACAACAGGAAGCAATAGATGCAAACAGTATGTATGTGTTAAATATTCCAGTGCTGTTGCCACATAGTTCACGGTAAGGCTTCATCAAAAAACGTCACAATTTCGCTGTGAAACGTCATTTTTCAAATTCTACGATTTTCGTCTTAATCATTTTAATTTGCTGGCTCTCTCTCTCTCTCTCTACACACACACACACACACACACACACACACACACACACACACACACACACACACACACACACACACACACACACACACACACACACACACACACACACACACACACACACACACACACACACACACACACACACACACACACACACACACACACACACACACACACACACACACACACACACACACACACACACACACACACATACATACATACACACACATCTACCTCTCTACCTATCTCTCTCAGTGATATAGGCTAATTGAACGGAATGTTGTATCTACATGCTGAAGTATAGTGTTAAATCCTGAACGAAGATTGATGTGCAAATTGGTCCAATTAGAAGAATGTTTATGCTAAGTGTTCGTAACGAATGTCGACTGCTATAACAAAAGGAATCATATCTTCTTATTGTCGCAAGATGGAGAAAACAAACGTAATACGTTTGCCTTATAAAGCGTTTTGGTGTAAAGACGTTAGATAGGAACAACGATGTTTGCGTTCAACAATCACGATGACGCAGCGTGTAAAACTGGTTTACATACATGAATCTCCACTCCTACATTTCACCGAAAGATCGGCGAGATAACTGATACGTTGTCCAGACGATGCTCTCTCTCGCCATCTAGTAAGAATGACATTTCCCTCATCCGCAACGACTACATCACCAAATAATGTCATCATCCAAGACACATCCCACGTTTCTGTTTTTCTATGATATAATGCACTTTCAACACGAGTGGGTTGGGAAAGTTCTATTCTCGGCTTCCCGTCGCCTCCTGGGATGTTTTGCTTCCGATTATAACTTCATCGGAAATTCATGAACCCCTACGTAGTCGTAATGTCTTTAGCCGGATGAATGGCCACGAGATCAGCGAAGCCAAAGATGGAAAATATCAAATTTGCCAAACGGCGCGCCATATCGACGGCAGAGCGAGTATCACAAGCCGTGACCGCTTCACTGCCATCTGCTTCGATTCTGTCGTCTTGCACGCTGCGATTGGATGCGCTCGTTACAGTCGCATTTATCAGATTCTTCTCTGATTTCCCTCGTCGACACCGGAAATAGAGTTTTCGCAGCGTGTTGGGGGCAACTCGTGGTTCACAGCTTCGAGACAGTGAATACGATCATTACACGAAGTCATCAACCAAAGGAATTAAGAATAAGTTTACTTCACATTTTTAACCTTTTTAAAAATAATTTCACGAGACGTTGCTGCTAAGTCAGTGTCATAAAAAACACGTTTATGCAAGTTTCATCAAACGTGTTGTGTCAGTTTAAGCAATTAAGAACAAAACTCGACAAAGATCCTTCTCAAAATGGCTGCCCGGTTGTGTTCGTGTACAAAGAAGACAGTACACGTCTCTGCTTGTTCCTGTCATTGTTTCGTACAGCTGACTATTGTCATTCTAGTGGTGGAACTTTCTACATGCTCTGCCCCGCCACGTACCGGAACTGGATTCCAAATGTAGGCTTAAGAGCAGGATTGCTTCAATCAATACTCGTTCATAGTTCACCTTCATAACCACCATGCACGGAGTTCGATTACTATGAGGGACTGTGAATGGGATTCGATTATAATCAATAAACTAATTTCCACATTAATCGGTTTTCAGTTAAGCACTGTACGAATACGTGTAGCATTATAGAATATCAACAACAACTATCTGTTTCTACTTATTCGGTACAATAGTTAATTTACATTATCTAAATTTTAGCTATTTATTATTAATTATTGTTGTTTTTATGGTGCAGGTTCAATAGCAAAGTACAGTTAAAACTTTCACATGTCACTTCACAAAAGATGATTAATCGGAACACACCGGTACCCAAAGCGCAGCACTGTAAGCTAATTGTACACGAGGCATTCTCGTTAAAAGGGTACATTTGGTGTAAATATACGTGAAGTGTTCTACCGCAAAGCGTTCTCTGATAACTTTACCTTTATTAAAGCTACGTAGCATAGTAATCGTAACAAAAGCACTCACACGAGCCTACCAACAATTGTTTTCTGATACGTTGAGGATGCTTTTTATGCAAACTGTTCTGTACGGTGAAATGAAAAATTCGCTAACTGTGACCACGTGACATATTTCGCGAGTCCGTATTATACTGTCAAAATTGGCATATAGGTAGCATTTCTGATGTCGTGTAAACTTGTTGTCGCAGGGGAAGACGATGCATTGAGAAGGAAGTTATCAAGATTCTTCTAGGACCTTGACGCCTACACGTGCAGTACTCCGACCCTCGAGCAATCGGTCGTCTGAGGTCGACTTCCCAATTGTATACGACGAAAAACACAACTGGTCTAAATACATTCATTGCGCACTTTATAACTGCACGATGAACATAGGCGGTGTGACACGACGTGGTAGATGAACATAGGCGGTGTGACACGACGTGGTAGATGAACATAGGCGGTGTGACAGGACGTGGTAGATGAACATAGGCTGTGTGACACGACGTCGTATTCGGGACATTCCCAAAATGCTCGACAGCGTCACGCAGCTAGTTGAGTCGTTGGCAAGATGAGAACACCGCTCGATCCAAGTGTTATTTTTTAATAAAGGATGTGTAATTTTTCTAGAGTTTAGGGTTCAGTTATTTATTTACAAAATATTAACCGAATGCATTGAGCTTAGTGTCACCTTTGCTCAATTTCAATTTTTTCTATGACTAGGCCAAGTTGTAATATAGCATTTTGGGCGCATCCATTTGTGACAAGTGTGGGTTTTTATTATTTCAAAACGCATAACAAGCACATGTGTAAAACAACGTCGTCTACTTTACAACCAATACCCTAGTTGGTTGAGAAGCAAATAATACAGTGGTCGATCGGAACCCACGTGGACTGAACACGTGGAACGATTGTAGTAGCCTACAGCGCAAACGGTAAGCTCTTGTATTGCACGACATCCAATAGAACTGTGCAATGCTCTTCACACGACTGACTGAACGTTTTTCGGCCTACTGAAGGCCCAATAAGTGTTAATTCAATCAAACACAATCTCGATTTCTCTGAGAAGCATCCAGCACGCATAAATTACTGCGAGGTTATGACCCTACACACATAACCTCCAGTATCTATAACAAGTTCCTTATTTATATACCTTATTGAACTGAAACAACATAATAACTTCGAGTAAACTGCGACAACTGAACCTATCGCCTGAGAGTCCGCTGCAGTGGAGTCAGCACTACACCGGTCTTGATGAACCCAGCACAAGTAGATGCTGAAGACTGCGAAAGAGCTGTGAGAACGGTGTTACATTTGACTTGGCAATGGGACAGAGACTGGAGAATGAGAGCGGGGAGATGGAGGCTTAGAGGCACCAGAGCGACGTGGGCGCTGACGAAAGAACGAAAACACAAATCGGCTGCCATAAATCTCACCTGTCCTTCTGAACAAACAACAGTATCTAAGACGTTTACGTAAGTGAGCAAAATACAAACCTGCAGCCAACTATCTACATAGAGGACAGAAACAAGTTTTGCAGATACCAAATCGCCAAAGTAGAGCCAAGTGGACTAATTTCTCTGCAAAAGGGACAGAAATAGCAGCGGTAAAAGAAAAGTGTATAATTATAATTACATACATGAAAACGTCACAGCCGGATGATAAATACATTTCACAAATCAGCCACTGATTGTGTCAATATATTTAAAGGCACAATCGATTGATATCTGATAATGGTGGGCCACATATAGTTACAAAATCGATCAACCTTCGCGGAGCACTGCAGTGACTTAATTTACGTGTTCACTTGACATTGTGAGCTCGTTGGTTCCTTGTTAACTCTCGCCTTGTAAATGGGGAAACGGCCAGCAAACTTAACTCGTTTTAGCAATACAACTACTGCATTTGTTGTAAGCACATAACTAGCTACCTGTATTTGGTATGCAAGTGCCACATCGCATAAATCATCAGTACCCCATTCTTGGTGTAATTATTATCTTTTTTTCAACTGATACTTCCCTGCGCTCTTTTGTTGTTTTGCTGTCTTGTCACATGGAGACAGACTAATTACGTCTACGAGACGATGATATATAAACTATCGTCTTCCTTCCAGGCTTGTAAACGAGTGTGTACCATTGCATTCCAAAGCGAATGCGTAACTTCATTCGAATGCGAACGCCTATTTCTGTGATCACATTCGAATGTTTGGTGGTCACATTCGAATGCTTGTTTGTAGTGCGTGCGTGTGTGTGTGTGTGTGCGTGTGTGCGTGCGTGCGTGCGTGCGTGTATTGGTGAGCTATTGACATATCTAATAAAACTGTGTGCATTTTAGCGTAAATATGCTCATGTTTGCCCATGAAACATCTACCCATGCGGGCGTACGATATTACAGGTAGCACGTGCACAAGCCACTGTTTGACAAACACCCACGAAACCAAGACATCTTCAGTTTAAACCATTGTTGATAGGTCTATACTTGTGATATCTTTCAAAACGTTTGGTAAATGTGACATGCAAGGAACTAAATAGTAAAAGACCAAGAACATATGGAATGTTTTTAATACCGACGTGTGGACATAAACACATATGGCATTGAAATAGAATAGAATGTGTATGCGTGTGTATATACGCCAAAGTTAGTCCGTCTTTGTATACCATAGCGAGTTTATAAGCCATACATGGTTCGTATAGACAACTGTTTTAATTGTAGCTTCATGTTATATCATATAAACTGTATCTATCAATTCCACTACAGGAACTGAGAATTGGCAACATTGGATTCAAACTCAGGTTCTCGGGTTTGAAAGTCCAATGCTTTTGAGCCATTATGTCGCCGTGTTCCGTAAGGAGATTAGACTTTGTACCTTTAAACAGTAATGATCTACAGTAAAACAAACACACATCAAACATATTTCTGCATACATATCATATGCATAATATTTAATAATACCCCAATTACATATCACAAATCGTCCGAAGTTGTGACAAAACCAGAATGATAAGGTTAGTGTAGGTGAGTTAGATACAATCAGATCCTTACAACCGGCTGACATAAAGTCGCTGTGTACCCAACATACCGAACTATCTACAGACAACTAATTGTAATGAACTTAATAGTAATTAGGTGTCATAATAAATACACAAATTCAATAATTCCACCACTTCAACAAAGGGGGAAACCATGATTCATGCATGCGTGATACCTGCAATTTTTTTATTCTGATAAAAAGTACTATACTTGATAAATTAAATAAATGTAGATAGTAATTTTTCTAAAAGAAAATTTAAAAGTACCTGCCCACGAATTGATCATAACCAGGCAAACAGCAAGGTATTTTGTCCGATTAAATGTGCGATTTATGTGCATAGGATCACTCACAAATGAAAGAATATTCCACAACATCTGAACGAGCATTTTGGCCAATTCCACAAAATATGACACCAACATAAACTGAATCTTGAATCATTTAATGTATATAATATGTATTTAAAAATAGATCTAAAATGGTGTTTAGTTCATATAGGATCTATGCTATATTTCACCGTAAATTGTAAATATTTAATCATAAGTTAATTTTAACAAGTCGTAATTCTGTTCACAATGAATAATTTACAAATAATTAGTATATACTTACACACGCACGTGTGTCGCAATTCAGACTGGTTAAATTATTATTTCATTTTACATACATGCAAGCATAAACAACACAACCTGTGAAGATATACCATCTACAGAAAATGTCATCCTTAGAATAGGTTACAGCTTAGGCATATTAAAATGTGCTGATCAACATTTTACTAACTGAAACAAAGTTATTTTATGTTTACATCTTACAAGTAGATCAAAATAAAATGTGCAATTCTGGTGTCTCTGATGTACACAGCTTACAATTTGACAGGAACACTGACGATCCACACAATAAAACTATGGCATAAAATTAAACAGATCATTTACAATAATGTACGTTCACCGCTTAGTATTTTCTACATACAGTTACCTGTTAAATAAGACAAGGAAGGCACGGCCCAGAGACGACGGAATCACAGACGACATGTCCGTTCTGGCATATCTTTGGGATGGACAACACAATAAACGTATCACAGGCTACACAACTCTGCTATCATATCCGTGGATGTGTCACTCAATGGAACAATGATCACAGCTTAGCTGATTAAACAGCATCTCAAACAACCTTGAATAGGAACAACCTTGAAACCCCCAATATACCCAGCTTTGTTTTATGTACACATCAGGAACTTTGGACATATGGAACAGTTTGGTCGGGTTCCAAAACGTTCTATATAGCAAGTATCCATAGTATATACACCCCTACAAACATTCTTAGGAGACAACTACACTATTGCTCCATTCCCAAGATACTATGAACTAAATTTATGAACTCAATATTGTGAAAACAAAATGCACAAAGAGTGGATTTTTATTAGTAGCCAAACTATGGACTCGAAAGTGTAAAATTGGCCTCCATTTGTAAGTTGAGGACAACTTAGACAGAGCAGCTGTATACGGTGTAATAACTTAACCTCCCAGAAACGTTCCATCTTGTAAAAAGACATAACACAAATGCAGATTGGAGTCTAGCACGACCATGATCAGGGAAATTTAAGAAGAAAAACATACAACTGGGCAAATTTGAGGAAGACAACAAAACTAAAACATGTTGGGGCCAGGTTTAAACAAAGAGAAATTGTGATGTCCAGCCGAAATGCAAACGTTAAATTGGGTGCTGATATTGTGTATCTAAGCATCAATGTACAATGTTATTTTTCAATAATATACGGACATCACCCAAATGATTTATAGATGACAGATTACACGGAAGCAATGACTTTGTCAATGTTTTGGTGACATTACAAACACAGCAACACATAGAACATTCACACATGGAACTTTGCATCTTATGCTGTTCCTGAGATTAATTTTACAGGATCAACTTTAACGTTATAGAAGTTAAACAGAAAAAACGTTATCGTAAGAAAATGAAACATACTAAATGTGTTTCAGTGTAGTCAACGAATTCTGGTTTAGCTGTAATCTGATTATGTATACAATCTGATTATGTATGTTCATTTCACAATGTGTATATGTTTTGTAGCCCTTGCTGCCTGCTAAGTGCATTCATTAAATAGATGGCAATATAATCCATTATGTAGAATTCACTCCGTGTAGCGTCCCACTTCATTACTGATCATAGTACACAGATATGTATAAACGATATTCTGTAGAAATTTAAATTCTGACATGATTATCTACATATAGCAAATCACGTGGAATTATATATCACATTTCCATAAATAATTCCCCAAGTTGAGGACAATTTCATATTTCAGACGGTCATGATGGCGGGCGTCCATACAAAACCACCAAGTGTTCATTCATTTCCCGTAATGTCATGTTCTTGCTCTTCTTGATGACGGGTAGCCATGTGGAACATCAAGAGTTTACTTGACTCAATTCATTCAACTTATTGTCACTCTCCTGGACTTGTGGTCAGCCATGCGGAACCACACCAAGCGGACACATGTCACTTGACTTCAGAGGGTTTCTTGATTCCGATTATAATGAGTTTTCCATCACTAAGACCGGCCAGAATGTGGCTGTTGCCATTGGTAACAGTCATGCACGTGATAGGTATGTGAAGTGTGACTGTGGACAATGTCTTCAGTCTGAAAGCAAGAGAACACAAAACATTGCTAAAGATAGCTCATGGGTGCATCGGAGTTAAATTGTAAACAGCTGGAGACATATGTTGTAAGCCTTATACCTCTTAAAAATACTGTAACATATAATATAAAAATTCATTAGAAATCAATTTTTTTGCTTGAACCATGTCTTTAAATTTTTTAATTATACCAAATTATATGTGTTCTACATACAGATATATGCCGTGTTTTTATATATCTGATTATTTCAATAGTTTAACAACTTCAACATTATAGACATGCTTACATAAAGCACCTAGGTACACACACCATATAATTATTTGCATATAACAGAGGCAATCAGAAAGATACGACCAATTTGACTGATCAGTGACCATTATTTATATCACAGAATTAGGATCTTAAATTCAGGTCAATTGATTAAACTCAAAGTATTCTTTAATAATCATTGACAGATTACACTACAGTGAAATATGTGAAAATGTAAATCCTCTGCTGAGACATGAGAAGAACTCCTCTCACCCAAAGAGCTCCTTCACAACGAGGGTGCCTTGCGAACCGCCAAACACCAGGTGGCTGTCAGTGATGAGCATATGTGAGAGCGGGTGTAACAACGTCTCAGATGCGAGGTGCTTGCCATTGACGGAGTACAGATGCAGATCTAGTTTCTTCTGCAGCAGGAATACAACTGGCACAGTGACTGAGCAGTCTATGTAGTTGTCCTTACAGGGATAACTACAGTTTTATTGTATTGCACTGTATGCAGGACAATGGCGAATGAATAAATGAAGGACTGAATGGAAGTGTACTCACCAAGTACACATGGTATGACGGACGAGAGGAAGTTTATGTTTATGACATCAAAGGATCACAACACACATCACGCTACGTAACCAATGTGCAACACAACTTTACTTTTCAAACAGTTTTTGTTGGTATAAATTCTGTTATGTTGCTGTTGCAAAATAAATTTGATTTGATTTTGAGTACATGGCTGAAGTCATGCAACTTATAAATAAGCTAAGTCCTTCATTAGATAACAAAACTACATAAAATATATAATATGTTTACTGGGAATGATAGAATCGAACGAGTGACATCTGCTTATATACATTACTATACATATTACACCCAGTGTAAACAAAACCTTCAGTTTGATGTGCTGGGTGGACTTACTGCCTGTGCCACGCAGAGGGAAAACAGAAATCATAAAGTTGGTATAATTACTGGTCTTTAACTCTTATAAAAACGTTTCAGCTGATATAGTGATTGAGTCACCGATGAAGAAACCTGATTTCCAAGTTGTGGTGGAAATTAGGTACTGATAAGCTTTCACATCTGTAAGAAATCCTAGTGTAGGAGATACAATTACTCATTCTATTGAGAAAAGGACTCTTAGGGATTGTTGCTGTCGGGTGTCTTATGAATACGACCAAGATATGCCAACTCAGTCTTGATTAATCAAACAATGTGTGTCTGTTAAACAAATGGAGAAACAAATTGCACTGGAAAAGAATGACCTGTTTCTTTGTCAATAAGCAACAAGTGTGTTGATCAGTGGTGTGTGTGCATGCATGTGTGCACATGTGTGTATGCATGCATGCATGCGTGCATGCATGCAAGTGCGTGTGTTTGTGTGTACAAAAGGTGACGTGTGAAATACAAACTTGATTGATGCGTTAAAAGATGGGTTATGCATTGAAACAAGTTACAAGAATACAACTAGCAAATAGCAACGATTAATTATTGCCTCAGTAAGAGTCTCCCTAACTAAACATTAACCTACACACATTTGCTGTATTTAATATGACTCTACGGTATCTCTAATGAATACTTCTAATTCTAATTCTGATTTTTATACAGACCTGCTTGGTGGGTTTCGAGGGCAGATGCTGTTCACAGTAAACACAGATCTGTCCAACGTCTGAAAGCACGAGTTGTGTGACAGACAGCTGTAGACTGCGCTCACACATGGGACGCAGCGTCCTCATGTAGGTGCCCATCCTCATTGTGTGCACTATCACAGTCCCATCCTACAACCAGCGGCAATACACTCAGATCACGATAATTATATTCGTCCAAAATCCCAAAGTGAAAACCTAATGGAAACATACGACAACATACAGAGATGAGGATGTGTGTGTTTGTCCCAGCGGCCAAAAGTAACTGACATACATAGTAATACAGCAAACTGTATTCATGCGAACACCAACAAAATAATAAAAATACATTCTAGTTCCTGTTTGTTTCCATCAGTGGTCAATATTCTATTAACGAATCAATTAGTTTATATTGTTGTTAGAATGTTATGATCTCATGAGGTCATATTCAACAACTCAACCTGCATCAAAACATTATTGTCAAATGGCTGTTTCTTTGCCTAAACCACCTGTTCTTTCCCTCCCATTTTCGTGTGTTATTCTTTTGAGAGAGATAAATTTTGTATGTTACCTCCGCATCTTAATTTTGGTCTATCTTTTCTGTTTCTGTCTATCTTTCCCCATTCATCTCTACACAGCCCACTGAAAATGTGCTCAGGACTACTCTCATTTTCTGACGTTCTTCATTTAAATCACTTATGTAAATTTTCTCATCTTACATTCAATTGACTGCCAATATGGTTTTATAGGTAAATCGTGTTACCTGTAAGCCACAGGGGGCTACAGGAGAGTATACGTGCACCACATGATGCAGATTTAACAAAGGTAAAGACTGATGGTAGAATCAACCAGATTACATAGGTACACGAGTCACTGGTCAACACAATTGGGCAGTGGGTTTACGACATACACACTGCAATGAACTTGACCTATGACAAAAGGCCAAAAAATCAGTACGGATCACAAATTGTGTTATCTGCAAAATATGATGTATAGACATGGTAAAAGGTTAAACAATCTCACTGGTCTCCGACAGTGTAATGATGTCATAAGTAAGGTTGGTCGACACTGGGTGCGTAAGTAATATTGCCACCAATGGCATAATATCTATGTTGTTCACCAGGAGGATACATGTATAATAGAACACCAACTGGTCACCAGGGGGATACATGTATAATAGAACACCAACTGGTCACCAGGAGGATACATGTATAATAGAACACCAACTGGTCACCAGGAGGATACATGTATAATAGAACACCAACTGGTCACCAGGAGGATACATGTATAATAGAACACCAACTGGTCACCAGGGGGATACATGTATAATAGAACACCAACTGGTCACCAGGAGGATACATGTATAATAGAACACCAACTGGTCACCAGGAGGATACATGTATAATAGAACACCAACTGGTCACCAGGAGGATACATGTATAATAGAACACCAACTGGTCACCAGGGGGATACATGTATAATAGAACACCAACTGGTCACCAGGGGGAGTCAGGAATATTAGCACAAGTATACCACAGTTGGTCAACAGTGGAACAGTGATACTGCTATCAGGCG
This sequence comes from Ridgeia piscesae, assembly GCA_025642075.2. Classification (NCBI taxonomy): domain Eukaryota; kingdom Metazoa; phylum Annelida; class Polychaeta; order Sabellida; family Siboglinidae; genus Ridgeia; species Ridgeia piscesae. The sequence goes on along the minus strand of JAODUO010000072.1, from coordinate 566,172 downwards.
ACTTGATATACAGATTTCTCACCATGCGGAAAGTGCAAGTTTCTGTCAATTTATATATGATCATCAATTAATTTACTACATTCTGTCTTGTCGCAAACCTTTGATCCCGAAGCCGCCATGTCAAGTTCTTCTGATATTGCAACACAGGTAACATGATCCGTGTGTCCATACAGGATCTGTGTCGGTCTCTTTGACAGGCCCTGACTCATCCCAGACTGCAACAGACATAGCATGACTCACTGAAACAGGCCCTGACTCATCCCAGACTGCAACAGGCACAGCATGACTCACTGAAACAGGCCCTGACTCATCCCAGACTGCAACAGACACAGCATGACTCACTGAAACAGGCCCTGACTCATCCCAGACTGCAACAGACACAGCATGACTCACTGAAACAGGCCCAGACTCATCCCAGACTGCAACAGACACAGCATGACTCACTGAAACAGGCCCTGACTCATCCCAGACTGCAACAGACACAGCATGACTCACTGAAACAGGCCCTGACTCATCCCAGACTGTAACAGGCACAGCATGACTCACTGAAACAGGCCCTCACTCATCCCAGACTGCAACAGACATAGCAGGACTCACTGAAACAGGCCCTGACTCATCCCAGACTGCAACAGACATAGCATGACTCACTGAAACAGGCCCTGACTCATCCCAGACTGCAACAGACACAGCATGACTCACTGAAACAGGCCCTGACTCATCCCAGACTGTAACAGGCACAGCATGACTCACTGAAACAGGCTCTGACTCATCCCAGACTGTAACAGACACAGCATGACTCACTGAAACAGGCCCTCACTCATCCCAGACTGCAACAGACATAGCAGGACTCACTGAAACAGGCCCTCACTCATCCCAGACTGCAACAGACATAGCATGACTCACTGAAACAGGCCCTCACTCATCCCAGACTGCAACAGACACAGCATGACTCACTGAAACAGGCCCTGACTCATCCCAGACTGCAAGAGACCACGACTCACATAAATAGACCCTGACTTATCCCAGAATGCAACAGACATATCACGACTAACTGAGACAGGCCCTGACTCATCCCAGATTGTAGCAGACATACAGGTCTTACCTGGTAGATAACCAGATCATACAGGTGGTGTCTTACCTGGTAGATCATCTGCCAGATCATACAGGTGGTGTCTTACCTGGTAGATCATCTGCCATATCATACAGGTGGTGTCTTACCTGGTAGATCATCTGCCAGATCATACAGGTGGTGTCTTACCTGGTAGATCACCTGCCATATCATACAGGTGGTGTCTTACCTGGTAGATCATCTGCCAGATCATACAGGTGGTGTCTTACCTGGTAGATCACCTGCCAGATCATACAGGTGGTGTCTTACCTGGTAGGTGACCTGTCAGATCATACAGGTGTTGTCTTACCTGGTAGATCACCTGCCAGATCATACAGGTGGTGTCTTACCTGGTAGATCACCTGCCAGATCATACAGGTGGTGTCTTACCTGGTAGATCATCTGCCATATCATACAGGTGGTGTCTTACCTGGTAGATCATCTGCCAGATCATACAGGTGGTGTCTTACCTGGTAGATCACCTGCCATATCATACAGGTGGTGTCTTACCTGGTAGATCATCTGCCAGATCATACAGGTGGTGTCTTACCTGGTAGATCACCTGCCATATCATACAGGTGGTGTCTTACCTGGTAGATCATCTGCCAGATCATACAGGTGGTGTCTTACCTGGTAGATCACCTGCCAGATCATACAGGTGGTGTCTTACCTGGTAGGTGACCTGTCAGATCATACAGGTGGTGTCTTACCTGGTAGATCACCTGCCAGATCATACAGGTGGTGTCCCGTGAGCCAGTGATGATGTGTTGGCCATAGTTGTCCAGGGCCAGACACGTCACAATGTCTGTAAACAACAGACTCGTCACATGACTACCACATAACAACATATGGCTACACTTATTATATACACATATATATGTAATATTATGTAAATATGTATATATATATATATATATATATATATATATATATACACATTTACATTTATGTATATATATATATATATATATATATATATATACATACATACAAATATATGTATGTCATTTTTTGTGTACCTATATTAATTATAAAACAGTGTTTCTCTGTTTTGTTTGTTTGTTTTTATGTTTGTAACCCAAAAATCTCAGTCAGTTTTGCACATTCTGAGCTTAAATGTTGCATGTATGCAGGACCACAAAGATGCCAAAAGTGAGAGATTATAAAGAACACATTTCTGTAAAAGCCAAAAACATTGACAGGACAAGACATAGTGAAACACGGGTCACATATCGTTTGATCAGATGATGATAACAAATCCACCTGTTTGTCTGACCACTACCAAACACCATCAGTGACAGCTTTAGCACACTGATTGTTACAGATGACCTCTGACCTGTGTGTCGCACGATGTGGGCGACCATCTTCTGTTTGTTGACGCTGTACACCCGCACGCTGTTGTCCCAGTGCCCTCCGCTGAACACCAGCTTCGCGTCATGTGACACCGCAAACAGACTCGGTGTCACCTCGAGACCGGGGGCAAATGGTCCGGCCAGCACCCTCTTGGCCCTGTCAAAGGTCATGGAACATTTACTATGTTTGACTTGTGTTTATTATGTTTCTGATAGTAATATTTCAGAGTCGGTGATCATGGTGTATATTTTCTATAAAATTACTATGATTGGCTTTTCATACAGATACTTCATTCTCCAGTAGCGTTTAATCAACATGTGTGGATAACAGGATGTACTAAAAATTAAGATTACCTATATTAAAAATCACTAAATGCTCACAAAAACCTACATTACATATACACTGTAGTTGAACTTTTATGAGTTATTCTGCAAAGAAACAGGTAGGTGTGAAAATAATGAAAAGAACAGAAAACAGTTTAAAATTAATGTAAAATCAGAAAGATTTTCCTGAGTAAAAAACTAAAACCATTGCAGATTTATTTATTGAAACTATGCTAAGAGGTAGACCAATGCCCCAGTAACATTTGCACAAACTATGTTTCAATATATATTCACTGTATAACACTATCACAACATTTAGTGTTTACATCATACAATTGTCAAATTATTTGGCAGAAAGGTCCATAATGTATATGAGGCAATTAGAATGACAGTATTTGAGGGTCGACATGCTCCTACCTGATAGCGGAGATCGCTGTGTTTGTATCCCGCTCAAACGTGAAGTAGTGAGAGATAGATCTGTCGTACGGCAGCCAGCCGTGGATCAGTAACAACCCTTCTTGGGTGATTGCCACCTGCAACCCAGAAACCTCACTTTTAAACTAATATTTGGATGCCAACATATGTCAAATTAATACACATTGTAACAAGTGTACACCTATTTATGGGGTTCAAAAATAATTTCATTTTCTCCTGCTAGATGGCAACACCCACAACATCACTCATTTCCATTCACAAGATTGCCAAAACATGGCATCTGATGTTTGTGCTATGCATACTTTATTTCTTATAAATTGCATGTGGTTACCAATACTTTTTAATATGTTTTGAGAGTCAAACATTATGGACTTCTAGCAATAGTGAACAATGTGTTGTTTAGAGTCTACAACACAGGCGACACACGTCACTAGGCCATGTGTACACGGCAGCCATCTCAACACAGAAGTGACTGGTAGAAGCAAGGGGACTTTATGGATCTATGTGAACACAGGGATGCAAGAACAGAGTAAATACTGATACAATAGACATAGGGGAATCCAATAAACAATTTATTAAATAGGAGGAAGTCTGAAATGAGAGAGATTTAGCTGCACATGTTTCAGATGGATACCAAATCTAGAAATGGATGACTTGACACATTTTTCACGCACGCACTACACACGCACGCACACATATATATATTTACATGCATGCATGTACTGTCTATTATCTATCAATCATGAACTAACCATGGTGTCAGGCATCCCTTGCTGGATGAAGGATCTAGCTTGGTTGCGTGGCACGCACACATAGGCCAGAGGCACGTGGTCCACTGACGCCTGCGGGTGAACAATGAACACACTTCAGACACCACAGTTAGGCTCATTGTGTGTGGGGAGATTTATTAATTAGTAAACTACTAGTACAGTTTGTCTTCAGTCACTGTTATGAAACAACAGATATATTGCATGCAATATTAACTCGTTATTACATCAAATTACCATATATAAGACATTAAAAACATGCTTAAGGCATCTTGTATGAAACACAAACAGAACAAGAAATTGTGTGACTGGATAGTAGTGTACTAATCTACATAAGTGACAAAATAATTGCCACAAAGTGGGTATAATGTCATAAAATTGTGAATCACACTTTTGTAGAATTTTTATTTTGCTGACCTGATTGTAAGCTTAAAAATTATTATTCAGTTGATAAAAATTGTACTGAAGACATTTAATGTCTTCGGTCGTTTTAAATCATAATAAAAGGAATCATACCTTAGAGTAAATTTTGAGAATTTTTTTTACATCAAATGCAATGTTGCATTTAGTTTTTATTCATTCTGGATTATCTGTCAAAGAAAATAAACATTGAAAGATGAGATTGAAGGTAAGTAAGCATTTCTCCCAAAATGATAACATTCACGCAATGTGACACAGACAGGTATTTTTGGTCCACGGGGAGAATACACCTGTGTAATTTTACACTAGTGTAACTTTACACCTGTGAACCTTTACACAGGTGTAACGTTACACCTGCATAACATTACACATGTGTAATGTTACACATGTGTAATGTTACACATGTGTAATGTTACACATGTGTAATGTTACACATGTGTAACATTATGCATGTGATAAATTTTTACACCTGTGTAACTTTACACACAGTGTAACATTACACCAGTGTAACATTACACAGGTGTAACATTACACCTGTGTAACAGTACACCAGTGCAACTTTATACATGTGTAACTTTACACATGTGTAACTTTCCACATGTGTAACATTACACCTGTGTAACTTTACACCTGTGTAACTTTACACCTGGTTGGCTCTGGCAGGTCACAACTGACATCCAGTAGCTGATGGGTCTAGTGTTGATGTGGCCCTCACCTCCACGTAGAAGGCCTTGAGGAGGTTGAGGAAGAGAAGGAGACTGAGGGGTTTGTCTGACTTGGCAGCCCTCGCCACCACCTCCTCAAACAACATCCTCTTTGGGTGAGGCTCCTGCACAAACAAACCCTCATTTCACAACAAAGACACAATCACGACTGTGTGTACACATACAATAACTAACACATCAGCTGTCCAAAACGTCATGGAAAAAAGAAATCACAGGTACATCGTCCAAATACTGAAGTCTGCGAATGAATCCATACATTCATCCAAGAAATGAAGGTGCTAAAAATGATAAATTCTGTGGATTGTTAGTGTTCAAAAACATACCGTATCCATATATACGCTGTCATTATGGGACAATAAATATGAAATTAATTTACATGATGAATTGTATATATTAACCATTTATTTTATTTTTATGAAATGCATTCTGGTTCCCCAGAGTATTCGGACACATTCAGGGAGATACAATGTCAAAAACATAGTTATATAGCCAGAGTATACCATCCTTACAAGGCAGGGCTCACTGCCTTGCAAACTTATCTAGCAGCTTGATGCAGTTTAGCTGAGTTGATCTGTTTCAGACATTTGAGAGACTGTTTAGTGTTGAAAGTTGCAACATGAAGGGTGGAAAACTGTCTTAGCCCACAGTCCACCAACAGTCCACACATAGTCCACCCACAGTCCACCAACAGTCCACCAACAGTCCACCCACAGTCCACACATAGTCCATCAACAAACAGTCCACACACAGACCACCCACAGTCCACCAACAGTCCACCAACAGTCCACCAACAGTCCACACACAGTCCACCAACAGTCCACCAACAGTCCACCCACAGTCCACCCACAGTCCACCAACAGTCCACCAACAGTCCTCACACAGTCCACCAACAGTCCACCAACAGTCCACCAACAGTCCACCACAGTCCACCAACAGTCCACCAATAGTCCACCAACAGTCCACCACAGTCCACCAACAGTCCACCAACAGTCCACCACACAGTCCACCAACAGTCCACCAACAGTCCACACAGTCCACCAACAGTCCACCAACAGTCCACCACAGTCCACCAACAGTCCACCAACAGTCCACCCCATCCACCAGTCCACCAACAGTCCACCAACAGTCCACCAACAGTCCACCAACAGTCCACCAACAGTCCACCAACAGTCCACCAACAGTCCACCCACAGTCCACCCACAGTCCACCAACAGTCCACCAACAGTCCACCAACAGTCCACCACAGTCCACACACAGTCCACCAATAGTCCACCAACAGTCCACCAACAGTCCACCAACAGTCCACCACAGTCCACCAACAGTCCACCAACAGTCCACCACAGTCCACCCACAGTCCACCAACAGTCCACCCACAGTCCACCCACAGTCCACCAACAGTCCACCAACAGTCCACCAACAGTCCACCAACAGTCCACCAACAGTCCACCAACAGTCCACCAACAGTCCACCCACAGTCCACCAACAGTCCACCACAGTCCACGTCACCAACAGTCCACCAACAGTCCACCAACAGTCCACCACAGTCCACGTCCACAGTCCACCAACAGTCAACAGTCCACCAACAGTCCACCCACAGTCCACCAACAGTCCACCCACAGTCCACCCACAGTCCACCAACAGTCCACCAACAGTCCACCCACAGTCCACCAACAGTCCACCAACAGTCCACCAACAGTCCACCAACAGTCCACCAACAGTCCACCAACAGTCCACCCACAGTCCACCAACAGTCCACCAGCACAGTCCACCAACAGTCCACCAACAGTCCACCCACAGTACCAGTCCCCAACAGTCCACCAACAGTCCACCAACAGTCCACCAACAGTCCACCAACAGTCCACCAACAGTCCACCCACAGTCCACCAACAGTCCACCAACAGTCCACCAACAGTCCACCAACAGTCCACCAACAGTCCACCAACAGTCCACCAACAGTCCACCAACAGTCCACCAACAGTCCACCAACAGTCCACCAACAGTCCACCAACAGTCCACCAACAGTCCACCAACAGTCCACCAACAGTCCACCAACAGTCCACCAACAGTCCACCAACAGTCCACCAACAGTCCACCAACAGTCCACCAACAGTCCACCCACAGTCCACCAACACGGTCACACGGTCCCAACATCACACAGTCCACCACGTACATCCACCACGTCAGCAACAGTCCACCACGTCCAACGGTCACCAACAGTCCCGCAGTTCCCACACCAACAGTCCACCAACGTCCAACCAACAGTCCCCAACAGTCCACCACAGTCCACCACGAGTCCTCCAACAGTTCTCCAACGTCCTACCTCAGAGTCCTCCACGTCAGTCCACGTAGTCACAACGTCAACGGTCCACCCACGGTCCACGCAATAGTCCCAACAGTCCACCAACAGTCCACCAACAGTCCACCTACGTCCACCCACGAGTCACCAACAGTCCAGCAACGGTCCACCAACGGTCTACACGTCACACGTCACACAGTCCACAACAGTCGCACCAAGTCCAACAACGGTCCACCACGAAGTCACAACGGTCACAACAGTCCGCAACAGTCCACCAACGTCCACCCAGATCACCAACAGTCCACCAAGTCCACCTGACAGTGCCAGACGACGGTCCACCAACATTCCATAACGGTCCCCAACAGTCCACCACGGTACCAAAGGCAACAGGTCCACAACGTCCACCAACAGTCCGACCAAGGTCCACCACAGATTCCACCCACGTCCACCAACAGTCCACAACAGTCCACTAGCGTCACCAAGAGCAGTCCACCAACAGTCAGCAACATAAGAGCAGTCTCATCCCAACGTCCACCAGAGTCCACCAACAGTCAAACAGTCCACCCAGTTCACCCAGTCCACCAACAGTCCCCCAACAGTCCACCCACAGTCCCCACAGTCCACCAACAGTCCACCAACAGTCCACCAACAGTCCACCCACAGTCCACCACGTCACCAACAGTCCAACAACAGTCCACCCACAGTCCACCCACAGTCCACCCACAGTCCACCCACAGTCCACCAACAGTCCACCCACAGTCCACCAACAGTCCACACACAGTCCACCCACAGTCCACCCACAGTCCACCAACAGTCCACCCACAGTCCACCAACAGTCCACCCACAGTCCACCCACTGTCCACGAACAGTCCACCAACAGTCCACCCACAGTCCACCAACAGTCCACCAACAGTCCACCAACAGTACACCAACAGTCCACCCACAGTCCACCAACAGTCCACCAACAGTCCACCCACAGTCCACCAACAGTCCACCAACAGTCCACCACAGTCCACCAACAGTCCACCAACAGTCCACCAACAGTCCACCCACAGTCCACCAATAGTCCACCAACAGTCCACCAACAGTCCACCAACAGTCCACCAACAGTCCACCAACAGTCCACCCACAGTCCACCAATAGTCCACCAACAGTCCACCAACAGTCCACCAACAGTCCACCAACAGTCCACCAACTGCTGGTTGCTGGTTTTAAATTACGTTTCTTTCATTAAATTTATTGCACGTACATCCACAGGAATAGCAATGTATGTGAAGTGCGAGTTGTTTTCAGAAAACAATTAGTGGAGTTTACAAGCACATAAGCCTAGGAACCTACGAGTCTACGAGCCTACCTTGAGCAGTTGACACGGAGTCTGTCCAAAGTTGTTGATGATGCCTTCTAGAGCCTTCCTTTCAGTCAGGTTAGTCACTGCGTCTAGGTCGACGGCACCTGTGTCACATGAAATAGTTTCCTTTGCAAATCATCTATAAGAACAAATGACACTACTTTATCTGTTCTGTAGAGTTATATCCTAGAATGATGCGTGTACCAGCAAATGGTCTAACTTACACTAATCTAGAATACATGCTTGTGACAACAACTGGGTGAGAAGTATTACTGGAGCGAAGAGTGGAGACAAGAAAGAGATGACAACAAGGAAGACCCTGACAGAGGAGAGAGACTGTGGGAGGAGAGATTTATGGGACTGGGATGGGAGTAGGGGACAAGAGGCAGAAGGGAGAGGAGCAGACACGACAAGGCTGAAGAATTAAGGGAAACAAACACAAATGTATGATGTGTACCAAGAGCAGCTCATCCCAGACTACTGAGTCAAATAAGAGCAGTCTCATCCCAGACTACTGAGTCAAATAAGAGCAGTCTCATCCCAGACTACTGAGTCAAATAAGAGCAGTCTCATCCCAGACTACTGAGTCAAATAAGAGCAGTCTCATCCCAGACTACTGAGTCAAATAAGAGCAGTCTCATCCCAGACTACTGAGTCAAATAAGAGCAGTCTCATCCCAGACTACTGAGTCAAATAAGAGCAGTCTCATCCCAGACTACTGAGTCAAATAAGAGCAGTCTCATCCCAGACTACTGAGTCAAATAAGAGCAGTCTCATCCCAGACTACTGAGTCAAATAAGAGCAGTCTCATCCCAGACTACTGAGTCAAATAAGAGCAGTCTCATCCCAGACTACTGAGTCAAATAAGAGCAGTCTCATCCCAGACTACTGAGTCAAATAAGAGCAGTCTCATCCCAGACTACTGAGTCAAATAAGAGCAGTCTCATCCCAGACTACTGAGTCAAATAAGAGCAGTCTCATCCCAGACTACTGAGTCAAATAAGAGCAGTCTCATCCCAGACTACTGAGTCAAATAAGAGCAGTCTCATCCCAGACTACTGAGTCAAATAAGAGCAGTCTCATCCCAGACTACTGAGTCAAATAAGAGCAGTCTCATCCCAGACTACTGAGTCAAATAAGAGCAGTCTCATCCCAGACTACTGAGTCAAATAAGAGCCAAGTCTCATCCCCCAGACTACTGAGTCAAATAAGAGCAGTCTCATCCCAGACTACTAAAGTCAAATAAGAGCAGTCTCATCCCAGACTACTGAGTCAAATAAGAGCAGTCTCATCCCAGACTACTGAGTCAAACAAGAGCAGTCTCATCCCAGACTACTGAGTCAAATAAGAGCAGTCTCATCCCAGACTACTGAGTCAAATAAGAGCAGTCTCATCCCAGACTACTGAGTCAAATAAGAGCAGTCTCATCCCAGACTACTGAGTCAAATAAGAGCAGTCTCATCCCAGACTACTGAATCAAATAAGAGCAGTCTCATCCCAGACTACTGAGTCAAATAAGAGCAGTCTCATCCCAGACTACTGAGTCAAATAAGAGCAGTCTCATCCCAGACTACTGAGTCAAATAAGAGCAGTCTCATCCCAGACTACTGAGTCAAACAAGAGCAGTCTCATCCCAGACTACTGAATCAAATAAGAGCCGTCTCATCCCAGACTACTGAGTCAAACAAGAGCAGTCTCATCCCAGACTACTGAATCAAATAAGAGCAGTCTCATCGGAGACTACTGAGTCAAAGAAGTGAGCAATAATCAACAAAGGCAACACAGGCATTGCATTCTCTGAGCGAATAATAATAACAAGAACATTTATATCGCGCCATAAATCTAGATAAATCCATTCCGAGGCGCTAGAGTTAGTTGTTTAATGTGATGACACGTCACAGAGATGACCCACCCTCATAGGTGCAGTAGTAGAAGACGTTGAGGGCCTTCACTGCCTCGGCACCTTTCTGTTTGTAGCCAAAGATGAGGTCGATCCACTCATGCAGATGTCTCGACACGTACTCCGATTCCTGCGACACACGACAGTGGTGACATGAACTTTGAACCCAACCAACGACTGAATTATTCACTATTAATTAAACAGCAATATAATGTTTCAATATAAAGTGCAGTGTGCTTTAAAATGCCTAATGACATAATCATTAAGTATATGTACAATTTTACTGATATAATGTTAAGTAAATTAGTAAAATTATAAAAGAATATTTTAAAAAAAAATTTTTGACGCCCAATAAGCCTAAGGCTTCCTTGTCCACATGCTGTCTGCAGCTTAGACAGCTCTAGACGGCTGTCTGGTTAAAAACTGTGTTAAATTTCATTGCAAACATCACATTCTAAAGATCAACTTCTATGTTCTAACAGCAAATCTAATCATGCACTCATTATCTGGCATGCCAACAGTCTCACAAACTCACAAGGGCCCGCATGTGTTTGTGAATGAAATCCTCGGGAGACGAAGCCCATTTAGGCAGAATCACGTGGTCCACCTCATCCTCTGTCCCCTGCAGTGTGCCAAAGTCAAACCCTGAAAGAGAGACCCAGAAACACACCTGCAGTCTAGTAAGAATATAAATCCCCAACTGAAGGTGGCACCCCCTTGTGAGTGGCTCGCTACCGCCGGCCCTCCCCCAGGGTAAGTCAATACGTCCAAATAACTACCTTTGTTGTTTTGTCGTTAACTGTTAGATCACACGGCTGTGTGCTGTGTACCAATATACAGCTGAACCAGTATTTGTACACGGTTTTGAAACTGGTTTTTTTAAAATTGATATTCCATAGAGTATGTTACATGTCAAAGGATTATAATAAAATTTCTTATGAATTGTCTACAACCATGTCAACTTCATGAAGACTGAATGAAAATACGACATTTGAAACACATCCTGGCCTTCTCTTCCATTCGAAAAGCGCATGTCCAGAAGAACAAATGGCACATGCCAATCACTGGGGTTGTTTAACAAAGCCACAGAGTGGCGCCACTGGCACATAACCTTATGTTTCCCTGGACATAGCATGTGGAACACCTGTAGAAAAAAACATAGCATACCATATACCATATTAAATATACAGTATATACCAAGTGCCATATAGATCACATGACACACAGTTCTGGTAGAGCAGATACCAAATGATCCAAGGCACTGAATCATCATTACTGAGTGAACACACACACTACACAACTCACTAATGCTGAATGTGTTAGTGAGTCTGAGACAAACTGTTTGTGTATCTTCAAAACGTCTATTACACTGATTGAATTACCACCTGCACTGCCTTAGTAAGTTAGTATAAAGTTGCACCAACGCGAGTCAAATGAACACGGCATCTACACTCACGGTTGATGTTCTGTAGAAACTCAGGCAGGTAGAAGAACTCTGGAATCAGTTCTTTTACGTCGTTTGGGTTTTCCATGAGAGCGCGCCACGTGGACGCAATGGAGTGAAACTGGCGGTCAGCAACATCAAAGCTGAAATATACAAGAAAACCTAAGTGAAGCAGGTGCATGTATGTAATTGTATACATGCATGTGTGCATGCATGTACATGTCTGAATTAAGAAATACACATGTATACGTTTTTGTGTGCATCAGGTAGCGACTGATACAGACATATGACACATGACACACTATATATATATATATATATATATATATATATATATATATATATATATATATATATATATATATATATATATATATATATATATATATATATATATATATATATACTATATATATATATATATATATATATATATAACACACCTGAATGAAAGTTTATTTATCAACAACAACACAACATATCATGTGAAAGATAATACAATACATAATGGTAAAGATAATACAATGTACTACAATTCCATGATTGGTGAGTCGTCCTACCTGTTGTCCCCACTTGTCACCCTACCAGTCGGTTGTCACCCCACCCGTTGCCCCACCCATTGCCTCACCTATTGCCCCACCTGTCGCCCCACTCACCGCCCACTCTGTAGCTGGATGTGAAGGGAAGTAAAGGGTTCCACCCGGATCATGTAGTGCATCACACCCGCAGCGTTCGAGTAGTGGGTCCCATAGTGGAACTTCTCTACGGTCCCCGTCGGGTCCTCAAAGTGCTCGAATCTGAGGACCACCATCACATACAAAGTACATTTCACACTACAATGGTCCATTGTTCAATTATCCTCTGAACTCATGTGAAAGACATGTGCTGAACAGCTGAGGGGATAGATTAAAGGGAGTGTGTCTCCTGTTTATTTGTACAATATCATATTGAATAAATTAATATGTCATATCGTACCAACAGCCCAAATATGTTTTAATGAACACTTTTGATTGGTGAAATGTCATGCTTCATGATGAATCAAATGTTTACTCTCAGAAGAATTGTTGGTGTCATATTGACTGCGTAGTGTTGACAGTTGTAGCCCTGCCCCCGTTGGGTAACAATGTTCCTGAGAAAGATCCGAACTCATTGTTTGGGAATCGTGACAATTATTATACACATTGAATGGTTAAATTCTAAAATTAGTTCTGCTTCATTAGTCCATGTCAAGATTTCAGTACCTTATAATAGATGTAATAAATACTGTATATATAACTAGACAATAAATAATAAATATGAAAACATGCGGCACACTCACTTTAACACACACACATCAAACCTTAAAACACATTTAATACATTGTTTCAATTTTAGTTGTGATTATTTGTGAGTAGAGAGTCTAAGAGCCATCTCATTTGACCTGATGTTATTTACTTATGTTATTTACTGTTTTCTTCTAATACAGCTCAACTGAGCAGCACATCTGAGTCACCAGCACATGACGATGTGAACAAACATACAAAATGTAAACAATTGTATACAGCTTGAAAAAATTTAACAAAATTCCATCTCAATGATGAAAAAAACTCAACTATCAGCTGACAATCACGAGCCCCGGGACATGACTTTTCAATGACCCTGACCCTACAACCAAAGAGTCATCTAGCAAGAAATATAGTTCTTGTTGGCATGTCGCTGTACAAGTCCTGACTTACTTCTCCTTGACCTGCTCCTCATTCTTGGGGTTGACGACCCCTAGGGGTCGGGAGAGGTCACGGTAGACTTTCTCGTCGTCCAGGTTCAGTGTGTCAGATGTGTAGTCACACAGTATCCATGGAAACTGAACAGAAGTATTACCAAATATAATACCGAACATGGCTGACCAGATGATAAGCCAGATTAGTTTTTGACAGATTGAATGTTATAACAAAAAATGTATGAGACTGTGATAAAGGTAGACGATAAGTCAGAGATAAAAGGTTGTTAGGAATTTAGTAATTCGAATCACTTAAACAGGCTCTTATGGGGTGCAACTAGAGGATCACTGCTACTCACCACTGATGATCTGATGAAGGATCACTGCATGACTACCTGGTATACAACTAATTCCCAGGATCTAACAGAGGATCATTGCCACTCACCATTGAGTACTGGCAATAGATCATTGCCATTTACCCACTGGTTTTAATAGAGGATCGTTGCTAATCACTACTGGGTGTTGAGAGTGGATCATGGCTACTTACTCAAGGCTTTAACAGAGGATCGTTACTATACACTAGTGGGTGCTGACAGTGAATCATTGCTACTAATGCCCAGGATCTAACAGCGGATCATTGTTACTTCTCCCAGGATTTAACAGGATTGTTGCATTAATCACTGTGTGCTGACATAGGACCATTGTTACTATACTACACAAGGTACTGACTGAAGATCATTGCTACTTACCACCGGGTACTGACTGAGATCATTATAGGTGCGGCCTGCTATCGTGTTCAGTTGCATCAGGTACTGAAAGTTGCTAATTTCCCCCTGCACCCATTTCTGCAAATAAATAATCAGATGAGTCATTAAAATGACAAAAATAATTACATGTACATTTAGAAAATAAACTAACTTGAATTTAATAAATAATAACACCCAAACTGTTGCTGCCAGTCCCAAATCTTACATCATATTAACCTCATTCATTTAAAATTGAGCGTTCCGAAAAGGTTCGCACAGGAGAATATCTCAAATGCTACACACCTGTGTTAACCCAGAAGCCCGGAGAAGTTCTGCGGGAGACCTCGACCCGTAGTAGATCAGGTTGGCTGGACGCAGACTCAGTATCCTCGTGTAAACTTTGTTCCTCACCTGGATGTGATAATAATAACATACATACATAGCTGATGAGGTATGAAAGCAGTCAGGCAGTATTTTGTATTAAGAACCAATCTTAAGACAGGAGTTTTACAACAGTTCCGTTTACAAGACAACAGACTAAGTTCCCCAACAGTGCCTGGGGAATAAGGCAGTCAGCAGCGCTAACAGTTTTGAAAATTGCATTACACTGTTTCAGTGTGTCCAGAAATATGTCACACTTTTGAAATGTTAATAACATAACAACAAATGAAAATTTGCCATACATCCAGTGACACAGTTATAGATAGCATAACTATTTTACGATGATAAAAAAATATGACACTCTGCATCTGAAACTCCATGATAAGCCTTTAAAAATGTGAAGCTCCGGAGTTCTCCAAATCCCCAAACACGTCTAAATCGACCTCAAAGGGCACAATAGATCACATGCAAAATTTCAGCTTGATACATGCAAACTGACAAGAGTTGTGGGTCCACACACGCATGCATGCATGCACGCACGCATGCACACACATGCATGCACGCACATACACACACAAACACGCAAGCACATACACAATGCATACAGAGAACCTCTGCTCTACAATGTAGATATAGTGGCACTGACCTTCTTCTGGAAGTTGAGGAAGTAGTTGCTCTGGTTGATGAGGAACAGTTCGAGTGCGCTCCTGCGCAGGTTGTAGCGACGGAAGTGAATCTCCCGCAGCTGGCACAGCGACCACTTGAAGTCTTCTCCACCTCCTGTGGCGGAGAGTTACCAAATACAACATTACTTTCAAGGGGAAATTATATTACATGGCTGGAATAACTGCTTCTTAAACAAGGTTGGTGTTCTAGCTGAAGATATCTAACATTTCATGAAATCGTTTATAGAATATTTTTAGAAACATTTTAAGCAGTAATTGTTTTTCACTTGTGTCATTTCCGACTAATTCTGTTAAAACATTGACCCACCTAATATTGACTGGCTCACTTGTGCAAATGGTTATTAGTGTCATGAAATAACTCTATACAATAAATGTTTGGTCAGATCTTGTCAGAAATCAATAAACTAGTTAGCACAATTTTGATGGCATTAATGCTACGTGTTGTTACATCCTTGGCACATTACTGTACAAAACATTGCATGCAGAGTACAGCAAAACCCCCCAAACCCCCGGGTGGTTGTACTTACACAGTAGGTACACACACAGTAGACAGTTCCACAAAATACTTGTACTTAATCTTTAACTAACACAACTAAATTTGAACAGTTTTTAACAAATAAATGCATTATGTTTCTTCCGAGCGGTTGGATAATCACCCCCTGAAAGTCTGATGTAAAACATCGAAGCATAAAAACTGAACATACAAACATCCACATACATACATTAGCTTGGTCACATCAGAGAGAGTAGAACAACTGTGTGTCTGCGTCTGTACCTTCCTCCTTGTTTGGCGTGCAGTCGAAGAAGTACACGTGTGTGGTTGTCACCTCCAGTCGACCTTTGATCACCTCCATCATTGTCACCAGTTCACACGTCTCAGACAACACCAGCTTTTCCTTCCCTCCTGCCTCCTCCGTCGCCGTGCTGCAACACAATATCATCACCAGTGGCATCACTGCCTCACGGACATCTGGAGACCATCATTGCCTCATGGACATCTGGGGACCATCACTGCCTCACGGACATCTGGGGACCACAACGTGGATGTTGGGTGTGTTCTAGTTACAGTCCGTGCAGCCAATGGCAGCAGAGAATGTGGAGTGGGTCAAATGGAATAGACTTCGGAGAACATTGGGAATGTTTGGGACAGATAGCTCCTGGCTTAGTTGTCACTCATAAAGACACATGGACGAAGATGCATCTGTCAGACAGTTGCCATCATGTGATGATGACATGACTCAGGTTCAAACCCTGTGCTGCTGTGTAAAACATTGGGCAAGATTGTTCACTCTACATTGCTGTAGTTCACTCAGCTATATGATTGAGTATCTGGCTATAGACAGTGGTGGATATTTCTGTACAAATAGTCTTTGTGCATTATTTGCAGCGTGGCTGGATGCTTCCCAGAGAAGTTGCGATGGAGTCTGATTGAACAGGTCTGCCAGGGAAGTAAAGTGTAAAGTGCTTTGAGCAGTCCTGAGGATTAGATACTGCGCTACATATGAACTTACCTTTATACGTCATGCGTCAACATGACACCAGTGATATGAAACATTTGGTGACACAACAACAATTTCACACGCCACATGACAATCATTGATTACACTGCACTGCATTAAATAATGTCAAACTGATATGACACTGTAATTAGTGACACGACACCGACATGACAGTGTCACCATGGTGACTCACCTGACGGAACTGATGAGGCTCCATTCCTCATCCTCGAGTCGGTCGTCCCCAATGTCCTCGTCCGACACCTTCGCCTCTCGCAGCAAGGATGGCAGCTCCTCTGTCGGTTCCTCCACCACTGCAACCAGGGTCAAGGTCACTGGCATTCATAAGCCTGATTTTGCTCTTTAAATGCGATTTTGCTCCTTAACAGTGATGACCTGGGGACTATTTCCCTAACGTTGTTACAAGATCTTATACCCAATTTTACACTTTAAAATCAATTTTGATCCTTAACAGTGATTTTGAATACCTAAAAACTGTCAACACAATGACATGACTAGTGGGACATTATCGCCGGTGTGTCATGGAAATAGTGGTCTCGGTAATATCGCAAGGGATATTTGCATTTTGAAAAAAATTACTTAATTTAACTAAGATTCTACTTAAAGATGATTTTTCTTGAAGCACTGTTTACCCTAGTGAAACAGTCCCCTGGTGTACGTGAATACTGTCAACACAATGAGATACTGTCACTGGTGTGTCACTGAAATAGTGTTCTCAGTAACTGCCATGCCTATGTGTTTTGAAAAAGCTGTTATTTTAATAAAATGTTTCACCTAGTGATGAATTTTGCTTAAGCGCACATTATTTTAGTGAAATAATTCATTGGTCATATGACATCACATGATCAACTAGATATATTATTTCATAAACCAGGCTTTCACTAGTTGTAACATCATGTAATCACACTCACTTAAATACATAAATGGTCATTTGAAACAACATTATAAATATCTGTCTATATCACATGAACAAAAGTATGTAAATCAATTCATTACTTTATATTAATTAATTTTTAATGATTGTTTGAAGTTACATAATCATTGTTCAAATGTTTGTATTAGTTCGTTGAAACAGTGGGAACATTTCATGAAACTACTACATTAAAAGGCTACATAAATTATACATTACGGAACTCAAGATAAAGTGTGGAAGACACTGTAGACAACACCGTGACCTAGTTAGGTCATCACAGTCACAACAGCATCGTCTACTTAGGTTGTCATGGAGACAACAGCATGACCTATTTAGGTTGTCACAGAAACATCAGCATTGTCTACTTAGGTTGTCACGGAGACAACAGCAAGATAACAGCATGACCTACTTAACAAAGACAACAGCATGACCTACTTAGGTTGTCACGGAGACGACTGGCATCTGTGTGAAGGTCAAAGTTGTAGTTGGGCACAAGTTTTGGTCGCATTCGTGAGAAGTTTTCTTTATTCGATAACTTCCAATGTTGTGGATCTTGCGTCCTGGAACAAGATAATAAGGACAGATAACAGTCAAATAGGTCAATGTGAATTGAAATTAAACTGATAATTACCAAATAAATACACAAATTTAGTACTATTTTGAATAAATCAGGTGTATATAACTTTACGCATATTATCTGAGACTGTTCCAAGCTTCCCAAACCACTCATTGATCAATGGTGGACAGCTGACATCAGTGTGAACATTGATCAATGGTGGACAGCTGACATCAGTGTGAACATTGATCAATGGTGGACAGCTGACATCAGTGTGAACATTGATCAATGGTGGACAGCTGACATCAGTGTGAACATTGATCAATGGTGGACAGCTGACATCAGTGTGAACATTGATCAATGGTGGACAACTGACATCAGTGTGAACATTGATCAATGGTGGACAGCTGACGTCAGTGTGAACATTGATCAATGGTTGACAGCTGACATCTGTGTGAACATTGATCAATGGTGGACAGCTGACATCTGTGTGAACATTGATCAATGGTGGACAGCTGACATCAGTGTGAACATTGATCAATGGTGGACAGCTGACATCAGTGTGAACATTGATCAATGGTGGACAGCTGACATCAGTGTGAACATTGATCAATGGTGGACAGCTGACATCTGTGTGAACATTGATCAATGGTGGACAGCTGACATCAGTGTGAACATTGATCAATGGTTGACAGCTGACATCAGTGTGAACATTGATCAATGGTGGACAGGTGACATCTGTGTGAACATTGATCAATGGTGGACAGGTGACATCAGTGTGAACATTGATCAATGGTGGACAGGTGACATCAGTGTGAACATTGATCAATGGTGGACAGGTGACATCGTGTGAACATTGATCAATGGTGGACACTGACATCAGTGTGAACATTGATCAATGGTGGACAGCTGACTCAGTGTGAACATTGATCAAGGGTTTGACAGCTGACATCGTGTGAACATTGATCAATGGTGGAACTGACATCGTGTGAACATTGATCAATGGTGGAATGACATCAGTGTGAACATTGATCAATGGTGGACACTGACATCAGTGTGAACATTGATCAAGGGTTTGACAGTGACATCAGTGTGAACATTGATCAATGGTGGACATGACATCGTGTGAACATTGATCAATGGTGGACAGCGACATCAGTGTGAACATTGATCAATGGTGGACAGCGACATCGTGTGAACATTGATCAATGGTGGACAGCTGACATCGTGTGAACATTGATCAATGGTGGACACTGACATCGTGTGAACATTGATCAATGGTGGACAGCTGACATCGTGTGAACATTGATCAATGGTGGACAGCTGACATCAGTGTGAACATTGATCAATGGTGGACAGCTGACATCGTGTGAACATTGATCAATGGTGGAAAATGACATCGTGTGAACATTGATCAATGGGGGAAAAACTGACATCGTGTGAACATTGATCAATGGTGGACAGCTGACTCAGTGTGAACATTGATCAAGGGTTTGACACTGACATCAGTGTGAACATTGATCAATGGTGGACATGACATCGTGTGAACATTGATCAATGGTGGACAGTGACATCGTGTGAACATTGATCAATGGTGGACAGCTGACATCGTGTGAACATTGATCAATGGTGGACAGCTGACATCAGTGTGAACATTGATCAATGGTAAAAGCATCTGGAACATTGATCAATGGTGGAAGTGACATCGTGTAAACATTGATCAATGGTGGCACACATCAGTGTGAACATTGATCAATGGTGGACAGTGACATCAGTGTGAACATTGATCAATGGTGGACAGTGACATCAGTGTGAACATTGATCAATGGTGGACAGTGACATCAGTGTGAACATTGATCAATGGTGGACAGTGACATCGTGTGAACATTGATCAATGGTGGACAGCTGACATCGTGTGAACATTGATCAATGGTGGACAGCTGACTCAGTGTGAACATTGATCAATGGTGGACGGGTGACATCTGTGAACATTGATCAATGGTGGACAGCGACATCAGTGTGAACATTGATCAATGGTGGACGGGTGACTTCAGTGTGAACATTGATCAATGGTGGACAGTGACATCGTGTGAACATTGATCAATGGTGGACGGGTGACTCGTGTGAACATTGATCAATGGTGGACAGCGACATCAGTGTGAACATTGATCAATGGGGACAGGTGACTTCAGTGTGAACATTGATCAATGGTGGACAGTGACATCGTGTGAACATTGATCAATGGTGGAAAACTGACTCAGTGTGAACATTGATCAATGGGGGGGTGACATCGTGTGAACATTGATCAATGGTGGACACTGACATCAGTGTGAACATTGATCAAGGGTTTGGACACTGACATCAGTGTGAACATTGATCAATGGTGGACGGGTGACATCGTGTGAACATTGATCAATGGTGGAAAACTGACATCAGTGTGAACTTTTCAATGGTGGACAGCTGACATCAGTGTGAACATTGATCAAGGGTTTGACAGCTGACATCGTGTGAACATTGATCAAGGGTTTGACACTGACATCGTGTGAACATTGATCAATGGTGGACGGGTGACATCGTGTAAAATTGATCAATGGTGGAAAACTGACATCAGTGTGAACATTGATCAAGGGTTTGACAGCTGACATCAGTGTGAACATTGATCAATGGTGGACACTGACATCGTGTGAACATTGATCAATGGTGGACACTGACATCAGTGTGAACATTGATCAAGGGTTTGACAGCTGACATCAGTGTGAACATTGATCAATGGTGGACAGCTGACATCAGTGTGAACATTGATCAATGGTGGAAAACTGACATCGTGTGAACATTGATCAATGGTGGACAGCTGACATCAGTGTGAACATTGATCAATGGTTGACAGCTGACATCGTGTGAACATTGATCAATGGTGGACGCTGACATCAGTGTGAACATTGATCAATGGTGGACAGTGACATCGTGTGAACATTGATCAATGGTGGAAAACTGACATCGTGTGAACATTGATCAATGGTGGACAGCTGACATCAGTGTGAACATTGATCAAGGGTTTGACAGCTGACATCAGTGTGAACATTGATCAATGGTGGACAGCTGACATAGTGTGAACATTGATCAATGGTGGACAGTGACATCAGTGTGAACATTGATCAATGGTGGACAGCTGACATCGTGTGAACATTGATCAATGGTGGACAGCTGACATCAGTGTGAACATTGATCAAGGGTTTGACACTGACATCGTGTGAACATTGATCAATGGTGGACAGGACATCGTGTGAACATTGATCAATGGTGGACAGTGACTCAGTGTGAACATTGATCAATGGTGGACAGTGACATCGTGTGAACATTGATCAATGGTGGACAGCGACATCAGTGTGAACATTGATCAATGGTGGAAAACTGACATCAGTGTGAACATTGATCAATGGTGGACAGTGACATCAGTGTGAACATTGATCAATGGTGGACAGCGACATCAGTGTGAACATTGATCAATGGTGGACACTGACATCAGTGTGAACATTGATCAATGGTGGACACTGACATCAGTGTGAACATTGATCAATGGTGGACAGGACATCGTGTGAACATTGATCAATGGTGGACAGCGACTCAGTGTGAACATTGATCAATGGTGGACAGTGACTCATGTGAACATTGATCAATGGTGGACGGGTGACATCGTGTGAACATTGATCAATGGTGGACAGCTGACTTCAGTGTGAACATTGATCAATGGTGGACAGCGACATCAGTGTGAACATTGATCAATGGGGACATGACTTCAGTGTGAACATTGATCAATGGTGGACGGGTGACATCTGTGTGAACATTGATCAATGGGGGAAAAACTGACTCAGTGTGAACATTGATCAATGGTGGACGGGTGACATCGTGTGAACATTGATCAATGGTGGAAAATGACATCAGTGTGAACATTGATCAAGGGTTTGACAGCTGACTCAGTGTGAACATTGATCAATGGTGGACATGACATCATGTGAACATTGATCAATGGTGGACGCTGACATCAGTGTGAACATTGATCAATGGTGGACATGACATCATGTGAACAACGGGGGCCTGACTCAGTGTGAACATTGATCAAGGGTGGACAGTGACATCATCTGAACATTGATCAATGGTGGACAGCTGACATCAGTGTGAACATTGATCAATGGTGGACAGGTGACATCAGTGTGAACATTGATCAATGGTGGACAGGTGACATCTGTGTGAACATTGATCAATGGTGGACAGCTGACATCAGTGTGAACATTGATCAATGGTTGACAGCTGACATCAGTGTGAACATTGATCAATGGTTGACAGCTGACATCAGTGTGAACATTGATCAATGGTGGACAGGTGACATCAGTGTGAACATTGATCAATGGTGGACAGGTGACATCTGTGTGAACATTGATCAATGGTGGACAGCTGACATCAGTGTGAACATTTATCAATGGTGGACAGGTGACATCAGTCTGAACATTGATCAATGGTGGACAGGTGACATCAGTGTGAACATTTATCAATGGTGGACAGGTGACATCAGTGTGAACATTTATCAATGGTGGACAGGTGACATCAGTGTGAACATTGATCAATGGTAGACAGCTGACATCAGTGTGAACATTGATCAATGGTGGACAGCTGACATCAGTGTGAACATTGATCAATGGTGGACAGGTGACATCAGTGTGAACATTGATCAATGGTTGACAGCTGACATCAGTGTGAACATTGATCAATGGTGGACAGCTGACATCAGTGTGAACATTGATCAATGGTGGACAGGTGACATCAGTGTGAACATTTATCAATGGTGGACAGGTGACATCAGTGTGAACATTTATCAATGGTGGACAGGTGACATCAGTGTGAACATTGATCAATGGTGGACAGGTGACATCAGTGTGAACATTTATCAATGGTGGACAGGTGACATCTGTGTGAACATTGATCAATGGTGGACAGGTGACATCAGTGTGAACATTGATCAATGGCGGACAGGTGACATGAGTGTGAACATTGATCAATGGTGGACAGGTGACATCAGTGTGAACATTGATCAATGGCGGACAGGTGACATGAGTGTGAACATCCATAAAAAACATATGGTAAATGTAATTACATTTTTGTTCTTATTAACCATTTCCATCCAAACCTGCAGTGGTTACAATGGCAGAAGGATTTGCCATTGTATGGTTTGGATGGTTTATTTGATAGTTTTGGCAAAGAAACTCTATTGGAGGATGATTACATCAGAAGCTACGACAATGTTGGCGAACTTAACCACACAACTGACCATGACAGCTGGATTATTGTTGATCGATACATGGACACCAGTGATGACAAAAGTTACAGCGTAAAACCGGAGCAAGAGCACCACACCGTGTTGTCAATGTAATATAGTACAGCTGATTTTATTCGCTGATTATCGTACTTTCCTAAAAATATATAACATTCCTATTAATAAAATACATATATGGTCCTTATATCTTGACTGGAAATGAGGTTGTCAACTTTGTTGCACATTCATTGGGAATGCCGCTCTCAGTGGTCACTGTAGGACTGAAATGGTTAAAGATAACAAGTTAGTTCAACACTAAACATCTCCTTACATTTCGTCTGTCCACACACCCCTCTCGCCAGTGATGAACATCTTTGTCGACCTCCACTGGCGGAGAGCGGAGGAATGCTGACTGCGAAGTTGAGTCATTGTGTTCATGTACCTCTTCCGCTCCTGACGCACTCGAGTCTTGAATGGGTCACCTATATCAGCCTGTAACAACATCAGACATGGTTAGACAGGTCGAGAAACTGTAGTATGGATACAACCAGGCAGGGAAATGGAACCATTGAAAGAATTCAAAGAAAACATATTTTGCCATGCTATAAAATTAACAGTTTTGTTGGACTGGTTTGACCAAACTATTTCTTTGTAATATCAAATGATACATCAAAGTCCATGAGTAACACTCAGGTTCATAGATGAAACTGTACTGTTTTACTGGTCTTAATTTTGCAGAAATCTGTCTTTAGAAGTGGCATGCATTAGTACCAATGAATTTGTTTTAAATGTTCTGCCTATTTGTTGTCACCAGTACAAAGTAAATCAGTGCATTACACCATTGAAATATTGTCAAAATTGTATGTTCTTGACATCACCTGACGATTAGTAAAGTATGTCATCTTTCAACACCAACAAACCAATGAATGATCTTCTTAATTCCTCCATGTACATCAAGCAAGTTTAGTCAAAGTTGTCATTTATTTGTCTTCAAAAAAATAATTTCTGTGAGACATCTGTTCCAAGAGGAGGGGTGTTAAACAGACCCTGCAACCAGAATCTAGGTCACTGTGAGAACTGGTTAAAGCAACATGGTCCGTTTGTGACTTTTTATTTTTATTGCAAAATCATGTTATACGGTATAAATTATACCTATTATAACGTAAAGACAGTCAAAATATGTTTTCATTTAGGGGTTGAAAATAGACGCAATAAGGGCGCTTAACTGTGTACACATCGACCACGAGGCATTTTCGAAACCGTTGTAGGCGTGGCTAAAAGCCCAGAAGGAAATGCATGATCACGCGATGCAGTATCACGTGAACACAAGTTGACGCCACTAACGCCACACCCAGCCAGGTGCACGGCTCCCAGTTGGTAAAGGTCAAAGGGTGGGTGTCACTCACGGCGATTTGAGTGACAGCGTCGGGATTCGTATAAACATTTGACGTTTAACATTACGAAGTAAGTTCTATTTTGATAAAACATTTATTGGCGGTCAGGACGCTACAATAGTTATAACTTATACTGATTAACATGATTTTGCAATAAAAATAAAAAGCCACAAACTGACCATGTCGCTTTAATAACCCCTGTGCTGGGGTAACTGACCTGAAACTTGAGTTTGCTCTCCCCCTTCTTGCGGTTCCTCAGGTGACTGTTAATCATCATCTCCTCATGACACTCCCCCAGGTGTGTCTTCACCGTCACAATGATCCTGTCATAGCTATTAGACAGGTACTGCTCCTTTGATGGGATCACCTGTACATGTAAAAACAGGTGTCACACAGTAACACCTATGACATGGTGACATCAATGACTTGGTGACATCTAGCTGTGGTGACGACATATATGCCAAGGTGACATTTTTTGACATGGTGACTAGTGTGACTCAGTGACCTCTATGACACGGTGACATGTGTGACATGCATGACATGGTGTCAAATATGTCCCTGAGTTCATTTGCTTCCAAACAACTTTTTGTTCCTAAAACCAAGCTCAATATTGGGAAATGTGCTTTCTCTGTAGCTGCGCCAACCATGTGGATACAATAAAATCTATTACAATAAAATCTTCTGAAATGATAGCCACCTTTTATATAAAAAAACAAGTTTTTTGCGCCTCTGAGCTTTAATTCTCAAGGATACAGGCACTGTCACACTTATAATTTTTGGGCATTATAAACGTTTTTATGGATGTGTGATAAATGAAAAATCATTAGTGTGCAGCAAAACGCAAAGCATTTATGTTATAAATATGACGGACTGTTCATTAACTCTCCTGGGGTGATTATTGTGAAGAGTTGCTTAAAATGTTGTTCAATACATCAAAATATTAGGTTTGTTTAAATCACTGTCACAAATTATGGCGCACTGCAGTCACCTGAATTGCACTTGCTATCAAAACAAGCCTCAAAACATGTTTGCCTCATGGTAATTTGCAGCAAATAACTTTGGTGAAAGGTTACATACATCGTTTTGCTCATAGTGACCGATATATACACACATATATATATATATATATATATATATATATATATATAACACACCGATATATATATATATATATATATAGTATATATATATCGGTACTATGAGCAAAACGATGTATATAACCTTTCACCAAAGTTATTTGCTACAAATTACCATGAGGTATATAAAATATATCAGATTTAAAATGTTAATGGTAACTAATGACAACGACTGCATGCACAGAAACATCACCCGGATAGTTTTTAATGCCTGCAAAAATGTAAACTCTACAGCACTGTAGAAGTATTACAATTATTGTTATTATGTCAAAACGTCCACTTTAGACATTTCCTCCGCCCATCCCTGCCCTCATCCGAGGGAGCGGTGCCCCAGCCCCAGGAGGCACTGACCTGTTTCCTCATGAAGCTCCTCCACTCCTCCCTGTGGACGTAGCTCCTGAAGTCATCAAAGAAGGTGGCACTCAGGTGGGTGGTAGGGAGGCCCGGCAGGTACGTCTTCATGTTGAGAAGGTCCCCGCACTTGTCCACTAGGGCCTTCATCACCGGGATCAGGAAGTTGTAGTGCTCCCCATTCTCTGACACACACAGAGGTCATGGGGTCATCACAAGGTCATCACAAGGTCACGTTTGATTAAACGTGTTCACTTTGGCTGCCTTTCGGTGAATCTTCAGTCAATGTAAGCAAGCTATGACTGTGCATGTGTGGGTGTGCTTGTGCTTGTGCGTGCGTATGTGTGTGCACATTCATCCATGTGTGTGTGTGTGTGTGTGTGTGTGTGTGTGTGTGTGTGTGTGTGTGTGTGTGTGTGTGTGTGTTCGTGTGTGTTTGTCGACATGTATGTGAACATTTGTGTGTATGTGTATATGTATGTGTTCATGTGTATGTATGTGTGCGTGCATGCATGCGTGTGTGTGCACCTGTATGTGTGCATATTTGTGTAGCAGGTTTATTATGGATTATGTATATGCATTGATACGCAAGCTATAATATGGTACCCTTCCTTTTTTGAAACCTAATTGCTGTATCGTATTTATGGAATTGTTGCACATCTGATATACCCCAGGTAACTATGCATATTTTGCACAGAGCGATGAATGAACCAATGAGAGGCTGCCACACCTGGCAGGGCCTTGGTGATGATGTCATCGATGGCCGCCATCATGAAGCAGGATTCTTGCAGCTTCTCCACCGGATGTGTTTGTAGCAAAGTGTGTAGTCTTGCTGCAGCGATGCTACACAGCTGGCAAGACAGATAACACACAAGTAGACAGTCTGCTGTGGTTATATTACAAGGTGACACTGACAAAGAACACATATTGTCTGAGGTATAGTAACATTCCAACTTTCCATAATAACAAAACAGTCATATCAAATAACAAATAATCCTTTTAAATTACACTATGTGAGGACAGTATAAAAAATTCAGTTTTGGAGTTAATTGGCATATTTTTTCTGAAGTGTGACTGTGAAATATTTCTAAGCTCCCCTGTTCTCGTTGTGGGTTTCTATTTCAGTGATCAAACTCAACATATAGCAGTGTTATTGTGGACAACAAAGGCGGAACAAAAACAGGTTGTTCTAATTTTACAAAGAGAAGAGAGATCAGATTTGGTTTTGGGAGAGTTTCATAATGCTGCTCTATATTTAGGAAAATCATGCATTAAACTGCGACACTGGGACACACTGTGTCAGGCCTCAAGGACAACGTACCACGATGTCATTCTGGGCGGCAAACTCCAGCAGAATGGTCAGTCCGAGCTGCTTCATCTCACGCCACTCATTGTCCTGGTCCCACACGGTCAAGAGGTCAAGAAGGGTCAACACGTCCTCAATGATCTACAACCAGCCATGACATGCACATTTCACATCTGCTGAGGTCAGACCACAGTTTGCATTTCTTTATTGAGCCTGTTTTTATGGCAGATGCTCTATTTGTCACAGACACTGTAACACTAGAGCTGTGTACCATATGGTTCTATGTGGTACTCAGGACATACCATGTATTTTATATGGTATATCGTATGCTATACTTTTTTCTTGTAATGCAAAGAAAACATTTGGTTTTTAACAGGGGCACCACACACCATTGGTTGACTTGTGCCATCTACTCCTCTCGTCATGAGCTTTTCGGATGGAATGGATCGCCAGGGTGTGCTGAATGTCTTCTTTTCGTTCAACTGATATGAGTTTTACGCGGTCATGGAAGACTCAAAAGTATCATCTCTCAATGATTAGTTTTAATGACTCAAAAACGGTTTCAAAACCATATAAAAACACTGGTTCAACGGTATGCCGATATACACTACCCAGCTGTAATTCAGACAATTTGTATTTCTTTATGGAGCCTGCTGCGAGGCAGATTGTTACACATTTGTCTAAAGGGTTCATTACAAAAACTGAGCATACATTAAAATTTGTCTGATTTCTATAAGGTTTGTGCAGACACACACACAACTTACATGTTAGCTCTCCCATGCTCAGTCCGACCACTGAGCAGATATGTAATGTTTACAATGGTGCTCTTTACAACTGGCAACCAAACGGTTTACTTGTTTTCTCTGTGGTGGCTATTACAATAGTCAACTAGGTACAGACCCCACCCAACTTATTCATTTGTCATTGTAATGTCACAATAACATCTTTGACCTACAAAAAAGAAAAGTGGCACCTTTGTCCGTTATTATAAATGCACAGAGTTACTTGAGCCAAGTTGCACCCACCCGCTCACTGAACCGACGAGTGGCGCCCTCTGTCTCGAGACACAGGAAGTTGTAGATCATGTGCATCACCTCCGTTGCATTCTCTGTGTAGACAGGATTGGTTTGTCCTGAAGCAGAAGATTCATAAATATGTATTATTTCCCGGGTCCTAGAAATAGGGCACCTATATAACTGCTGCATCAGCAGATGACTGCAATAAGCTGGATCATTTCTCTTGGGGCTGCCAAATGTCACTCAAATACAATTTGGTAAATCACAATATACCAGTAGATTGTTGTGCCAAAGCATAAAATTCAAAACAAGGAACATCTGCGGGTCTTTCTGGGGTGTCAGATCCACTGTGCCAGTCGTAAGACTCACCGGCCTGTTTCAGATCGACGATGCAGCCTTGCAGCATGAGCTCAAGCAGACAGCGCTTGATGTCCACGGCTGGACGCAGTAACACGTGTGTCTCACTCGTGTAGTTGATGGCGGCGTGGACCTGGCCCCGGTCCTACACATGGCACAATGCATGTGGGTAGACAGACAGGTAGACACATCGACAAAATGCCAGACAGGCATATGACAGTCAGACAGACACTCTGAGGCAGACATTCAGACCAGAAGAAAGGTGGATGGACGGCAGACAGATGGACGGACGGATGGACGGACACATGTGAGAAAGTGAAATATTTATACCATGTCATGTAACATAATTAATACAGATTTGTTATATAAACAATGTGTGTCTACATCATCATAAATAACATAAGAAGACACAGCCTATGTTCGCAAAGACTAGCTATAACATTTTAATTAGCAAACAAACAGAAAGTAATTTACAGATACAACAGCACTATCTCGCTGCTTGACAAACACATATCTGTAGAGAACTATTCTCTGCATCGTTTGCCTTCCCATCATGCATTCTGATAACGTCCAGCATGTTCCAGTTGACTCACCTTCCATGCCTGGACACGTGGTCCGTCGACCCCCTTCCAGATGACCATGAAGAGAATGGCCAGGAGGTTGTCACACAACTCGTCCGTCGCATCCTGCGAGTTGCCACCACACTCAAACTTGATCCCAATCTTCCTCATCTCTCCCAGCACATCCAGTAGGCTCTCCTCCCCACCAGACCCTGTCTGTACCTCCGTGCCAGATGCCTTGCTGTCATCGACACCGTTTCCCAATTCCCCGACGCTGCCCTGGCTCCCCAGCGTCACTAGATTCGGATCACTCGACGACGTCACAGCGCTCTCGGAACTGCAGCTGGCATGTGCTGCCCCCTGCTGGGAGACATCCTCAACACTCGCACTTGAGCTGCGGCTGAGGTGTCCTGTCCGGTTCGACCAATCAGATTCGAACACGTCGCTATCGTCAAACATCGGCATGTGCGAGAACTGTGGGGATAGATTTGTGGGTGTGGCTAAGTCGAACGCTGGAACCTGATCCAACAGTGGACTCATCGGTGAGTCAAGTTGCTGTGGAGTCTGGTCCACTGGAGTGTCTCCGAGAAGTGCCAACGTCAGATCGACATCGCTGGCGGAAAACGAAGGTATTGGAGTCGAGGGATCATTCGTTGATTGACTGCTGGTGGTGGAGTCCGGCTCGGGACTGCCCGGAACACAGGTGTCAGAGGTTAAATTCCTAGTGGCGCCATCTGCCTGTGAGCCAGCAATGAAGAGCCGCACCAGAATCTGTTGCCAACCAAGTTGTTTCGCAAACAGTCGGGCTGCGTTCGGCTTTGAAAACAGCGTCAGCAGCAACTGAAGGAACAAACACACATGGTGTGTGTAAACACAAGTTTTGTGTGTGTGTGTGTAATTGTTTACTGTGTATGTGTGTGTATATGTATGTATGTATATATGTGTGAGCATGTGTGTGTATGTGTGTGTGTGTGTGCGTGCGTGTGTGCGTGTGCGTGTGTGCATGTGTGCACATAAATATGTCTATACACTGTTATATAGATCTCACACAAAACAGAAGTATATATGCTGAATATATCAAATATTGTAGGGTTATTACATCTTTGCTTGTACACTTTACATAAGCAACTTCAAGGCAATGAACACTAACAATGTTTTGAGGTTATCAAACACAATTTGGTGGGATGGATACACAAAAATACAAATTAATTTTAGAATTACATGTAAGTAAATAAATGAGAAGCAGGGATTGGCAATTGATGTTAATTTGTAACTATTTATTTCTAACTATTTGGTCTGTGATCAACTCACCTGCCTGGTGACCGCTAGCTTGACCTCCACACTGGCACCAGGAAGCAGCTGGAGAATGGACAGAGCAGCGTCATAACTGGCCGGCGAACCTGTCAACATAAGCAGTAACAGAGCTGGTCTGTGACATGTGACTCTAACTTTATGGGTCTGAACTATTTTCAGATAATAGATATATCAACTCTAATAGTAACAAATGTATACAGGCATACAAATATCCATCCAAGAATGAAAGACACATACACATGTACATAACAGACATACTTGCAATATATACTTACCCGTATTATGAAATGAGTAATAAAATAAACAGTTTAAAATTTTGCATTTGATTAATTTAGGAATCAAAGTTATTCATGTACACCCACACCGCTATAGATACACTGATTATATAACCTTTTCTTGCAATGTCCCACCCATTACATTAGCCTCAGACATGTGACTAATATAGTCTTGAGCTGAACTCACAAAGAAGAAAAAACATGTTTCTTTGCAAAATAAAACAATCAAAACAAAGACACACATATAGAGACATGTGTGAGTCAAACAGACAAATGACTTGATCAGAAATATACGGATGGATGGACGGATGGACGGATGGACGGACGGACGAATAGTTGCATGAGATGAGGTAGGACAAGCATGTACCTGTGAGGAAGACTTGAGTGAGCATGTAGTTGACCATGGCCAGAGAGACTGGGGCGTGAGACATGAGACTGACGAGACCGGGATAGAGACCGAGCTCAGACAGTCTCAGGCGACTCTTGCTTTTCTCGTACACCTTGTCGGTCTCCAAAAGCAGCTGCAGCAGCTGTCAACAAATCTCACAACTAGGACAAGGTCAACCTTAGACGAACTCAACTAAAAGACCTCTGTAAGGGTTCCATGTCTAATTTAATTGTTTTGTTCATCTCATTTCAAAGTAATCAGAAAACAATGAGAAATGAACTATTACACACAATGACATGATGGTTAATGTTATGTTGGTGGTTACTGCAAAATCACCTCAGTAACTAGTAACTTATTAAATTGATTTATATTTCTTTTACATATGTGAATGCCCATGATTACACATGTGTTTCTGTGTTGATTTCACAACTTTCTGTGTCCTGTCTAGACCTATGAGATGGACAAGTGCCACAGATAAACACGCAGACCTGACTGTGCCCAGCCACAAGATAAAGTGGCGAAAGATTCTTCTAGTGGGGGGACACATCACAAGACATTCCACAAGGTCTAGAAACAAGTCTAATTCCAAAGATCTGAGGAGGGCACACAACCCCCAAACCCCCTGTTCCACCTGTTCACACCCACGTTAAAGACGCATCCTTCACCCACCTTCAGAATCTTCTCCTTAAGAATGACGGGATAGGAACTGTCGGCGATGAGCACATACAACAGTTCCGCCATGTTTGGTTCGTACATCAGTAGAACGAGCTGGTCCTGCTTCTTGTTCAGGCCACCAGGGGTGTCGAGTAGCGCCAGCAACATGTCGATCACCTCGCCCATCTGACAGAGAGACAAGTCAACTCACTGTGACAGAGCACCTTAACAGATTTGTTTACAAATGTGTGTCGCCACATTTGAATTTGAATACAAATGTTTCAGTTGATTCAACTGCCATTTTCCACTATCGCACTCAAATGCAAATGTTTTTGTTGTATTTAAATTTTTTGTTTTGATCAAGCATTAGGAAATTAATTAATAAAATGTTTTGCTTCATATCAAATTTATCACGTAGTTTTTATTCATGGTTAACCATTTCAGTCCTACAGCCCTGATCTGCTGTGACCAGTGAGTACGGCATTCCCAGTGAATGTGCAGCAAAGTTGACAACCTCATTTCCAGTCAAGATATAAGGACCAAATATGTATTTTATGAATAGGGATGTCATATATTTTTGGAAAATACGATAATCAGCAAGTAAAATGAGCTTTACTACATTAGACTGACAACACGGCACCCTGCTCTTGCTCCGGTTTTATTCTGTAACTTTTATCATCACGTCCATCGGCGTCCGAGTATCAATCAAAACTAATTGGTCAGTTTTGTTGTTAAGTTCGTCAACATTGTCGTAGTTTCGAATGTAATCACCATCCGATATAGTTTGTTCACAAAAATTATCAAATAAGCCATCTAAAAACATATGATGGCAAATCACTAGTTGAAATATTGCCTTCCGTCACTGCAGCCACTACAGGTTTCAATAATCAAAAACTGAGAAATTCGGTAAACTATTAGTGAGCGATAATAAACTACAACAACGATTAAATACAGAATTAAATCAGCTTTGCCACTGTACGCAACAAGTGGCTCCACCCAGTGAATAATTATGAGTTAAAACACTTTGAATGGAAAAGCCTGCCAAAATCTCAATAGCAGTACGATGTGTCACAACTCACAAGTGGTGATGCCGTTAAAGGGACATCCCATATGGAACTGGTTAATGTGATTCAAGAGCAATGTACATGATACCAATCTCAGGGAGGAACTAACTGTCCATCATGTGTCGAATATAGCCACAAAAAACATCCACACAAATACCTCCACAATTGATAGTCAATTAATAACTAGTATATTAAAAAATCAAATGTGTGAGGGTTGAATTAATACAAATGTCTTGGGTATGCATTCAAACACAAATGCATGGAATATGTATGCATTTAAATGTGAGTGTTCACGCAGTCAATTACTCAACATTCAAATGCATTTGCATTTGTAGTTACAAGCCTAATATTTACAGCACTGCAAAGTGACTTTATACAGAATTAGGTGCAAATATTCAATACTCACACATGTGACATAAGCGATCTAAAAGTTGTTGAAAACATGCCAGTTCAATAACTACACAACAAAACCATCAGTTGTGGATGTCAGACACAAAATGTAATATTGTAAGAACATGCAGGGGTAGAACTACCCACTAGTCCACTAGTCTGTACACTAGTAAAGATAAGGGCGGACTAGTAAACCTGCCTAATAACTAGTCCAGTTGTCTGGTAAAGGTCAGTGTGTCATCCACCCCACCCTACAGTAGTCAATCAAGTGTTTGTAGCCACTGTGACCCTAACCCTAACCCATCCACAGGCTGGGGGGATGTAACTAAATCCCAAGTCATTAAAACGTTGATAAGTTGTTGCCAGTGAGCAACTGTCTACAGCAGTTTCCTTTACTGATAAATTATGACATAGCCACCAGCTATGAACTTGTCTGGGCGCTATTTGATGTCTATAATTTTCCAATGTGATCTTTTTATTTTCCATAAATACAGTCCAGTAGAGCATTTTCTACAGGTAAATTTCCAGAATAATTATAGAAAATTCATAAATGTAGCTGGTGGTCAATGAGCGCAGTTGGCGTTCTTTTTCAATAGCACAGTTTTTTTAATGTGTATACAGATCATATCTTCACTTTTTAAGTAATTACTTGTGTTATTTCTGTATTACTTCTTTATTACCTTCATGAAAAGTGCATTGTTATTTAACTGGGGTTGCAACATATACTATTTTTTAGTTTTAAAACAAATTGGAATGACTTAAATTTGAATTGTTTTTATATTTTGGTGGATTAGTAAACCTTTTGGCAGACTAGTAAACTTGACATTACTAGTCCCGCTGTCTAGTAAAATAAATGCCGAAGTTCTACCCCTGACATGTCTGATTATCGTCAAATGACAGAACGAAATATGCAATACCCTTAAGATACCACAGTGAACAAACACAGCTGTTTGTAAGACACAAAGGACAGTTAACTTGAACATGTGGAAATGAAGACATTAAAGGGAAAAGACTGTGGAAGTGAGAAAATGGAAGAGGAGGAAGATAACATTAAGACAGAGATGCAGAGGCAGAGAGAGAGAGAAGAGAGAGACAGAGAGAGACAGAGAGAGACAGAGAGAGAGAGAGAGCCAGAGGAAAAAGAGAATGAGGAGAGAAAAGAGGACAGGAGAGGAGAAGAAACGAGAGGAGAGAGAGAAAAAGGGGGACTGAGAGAGAGAGAGAGAAAAGAAGAGACAGAGAGATAGAGAGAGAGAGAATTCAGAGATCAATAAAAAGCAGGTTTAAACTGTGGAAGATTATAACAGAGGATTATGACAGATGAGCACAATTCAAGGAGAGAGCACAGAACAACTTAAATGAGGTGGCCTCCCACCAGGAATTATAGTGGAAAAGAACCAGCTAATGTGAACATGATGTATACTCTTCATTAAAAAACAAAATTATGATTGTGATATTTCAAAGAAACAATTAAAGGACTCCGGTCATACAATAAGCCATGTCGCTGTACTCACAAGATGTTCGCGTTTGACACTGAGTATAAATGCGAGAAGTTGTCCAAGTTCCTCAAAGGTGATGGCCTTATAGATGTAGTACTTGATGAGGCTGAGGAGGGCCAAACGAATCGTGCGACAGTCTTCCTCCTCTAGTTGACTGTCTTCAGGGCAGCTGCCGAGAGATCATCATTAATGAACACACACACCCAGGCGACTAAGCTGGCGTAATCTGATCAAACTTGTCAAGGAAATAGATCACTTTACAACAGCCTAACATAAAATCAGAATAAAATTATATATTTTTTAATTACCTTGGTAAAATATATTAAGAAGCCGTGTGCTAACATAATGCAGCACCCAGTCATTACCACTGCTCAAAGATCATTGTCTGGCACATCTATTCACTCAAATACCATCTGTGCTTCTTCCAGAAAGTACTCAGCCACCATGCAATTAATGAGCATAATATTTGTACACGTATACCCATCACTCTCTATAGCCAAGTATTCACTGATACTGCTGAGTGAACTGAGGCAATCAGGGTGAACAAATTCACAATCTCCAAAACAGGTGCCAGGGGATTCAAAATAAAATTCTTTTAATCCAAAGTCCGACACTTCAACCACCAACCACAACACCTGCATTGCAATGTAGGGATGTCAAAACTTAATGTGTCTCTTGTCTCACACCGAGATTTTAAAACTCTAGCACAGCTTTAGCAGTTTGCAAATATCAGAATAAAAACAAAATACATTTCATACCGATTCAAATGATCGATTTTTAACGATACAGAATCGCTTGCAAAGCCCCAGCAGAAACCTACCAAATTCAATCGACGTAACCCGGTTGCTATGACAACACCTCTCATGCTGCCCGATGCCACACAATAGGTGTGAATTTTTCCTTTTGCTAACTTACATGATCACGCCACAGGGAGTATCATAGCAATGACCAAGACAGGTGCCACCCACCTGTAGTATGTGTTGATGGTGTCAAGAAGGTACTGCACCCCGTACTTTTTACGGAAGTACTTCTTGTCGTCTTTGATGATTGTTGACAGGTACTGGATGTGACCTAAGAACACCATACAAAACGGATTTAAATGTGATCGTCTGAAACCTGCAGCAAACGTTTTTAACAATTTAATGTGACTTGAAATGAATGATACACACATTTAAGACACAGCAGCCGTTTTATCACTCTTGCAAAGTAAAATGTAGACTTAAAATACATCCAAGTTTCACACACATCTATCTCACTAAGTGAACTTACTCTGGGCAGTACAGATTGTTGAGGTATAACAGAGACCCTATTTTATATATTTCATTTGAATTATGGAGATTCTGTAGCCTAATAGAAGGCACAGGAACACTACAGATAGAATAAGCAAAGAAAATTACAATTTGAACCAATATGGCTTTTTAGGGGATTACAAGAAAAAACACAGATAAGAGCAAACAAAATGTGACATGTCTGGATGCTTAGTTTTTGCATACACAAAAACAAATTATTTAGAATAAAACAAACCAATTCGGAC
The DNA here is from genome assembly GCA_025642075.2 of Ridgeia piscesae. Classification (NCBI taxonomy): domain Eukaryota; kingdom Metazoa; phylum Annelida; class Polychaeta; order Sabellida; family Siboglinidae; genus Ridgeia; species Ridgeia piscesae. The sequence continues at coordinate 529,012 of JAODUO010000072.1, read as the reverse complement.
GGTGAAATCGCTTCGACTCCAGAGTCGGAAGTCAAACAACACGAACTGGTAGATGTGATGCAAGAGCTGCTTGTCACATGGCGCCACCATCTCAACCAACAGCTGAAGTGCCATCAACACGCTCACATCGATTGCATTTGGCTCCACCTGGAAGGACACGATGATGTAAAACTACAGAATCTGATGAAATAATTTAGAAGTAGACATACATATATGCTAACTTATGTGGCAATTTCTGATAGATCACCGAATGGGGGCGGGTGTCGATTAACTTGATTGTGATGAGGTCTGTCGTAGTTGTACTCCTGTTTCTATTGTGGGCAATTTGGATTATTTCACCTATAAGTAGATCTGTTACTTAATACGACACCGTAGAGACGCTAATGACATTTATTTACGTAGTCTTTTAATACCATAAATATTTTTTAAGGCATACAGCCTGTCAAAATGTGTTCAATATGCCTGTAACCGCATTTGCAATTTTGTAGTTTTACTATAAAACGTATAAATGCACACACAACACCAAATTGCCCTTATTGCTTCTAACTGTCACTTACACACATGTATTCCCACCCATAAGTGTCTCTGAAGTTTGTAGCTCACCAAATACACATCGGGTAAATCATACACTGAAATTCCTGCTCATAACCGACTGATTCCACATCAGTATACAAACAGACATAGTTTCATATGTATTTTTTGCTCTGGTAAAAGATTCATAAGACACAGACCTTCTGAAAGAGAATGCCGAGTGTGGCGAGAGCGTGTTCCCGCACGAGTGTCTCCTGGTTCACCAGGTGGCTCTGTAGCATGTTCTTGAGCAGGACAACAAACAGCGCAACGCCCGCCTGCTCCAACTTGCAGTCTACAACCAATCACAACCATACCTATGTGTCACATGAGTCACTGGTACATTCATTGAGTTAAAAAAAAATGAAAAAAATATTCCACCCATTAAAACTCAATTCCAACTGAGACGACCAACCGACCATCCCTTAGAATGTGCTAGCTCATTTATGCAAAGGTAAATTATTCCCCTGGCAGACAATGGTCATAAATAAATTGTGATGTGACACATCAGTCTGTTGAAGAAGACAGCATGATTCAGTTGAAATATCCAGGGCACCTTTTCAGTTTTCACTAACCTTAAGAGCTCTTAAAACCAGTTTTGCACCTTAAGATAAATTTTGATCCTTAACAGTGATCTTGATGACCTAAAAACCATTAACACCATGACACACAGTGGGGCTGTGTCACTGGTGTGTCACGACACGCAGTGGGGCTGTGTCACTGGTGTGTCACGACACAAGTGGGGCTGTGTCACTGGTGTGTCACGACATGCAGCGGGGCTGTGTCACTGGTGTGGCACGACACGCAGCGGGGCTTGTAGTGTAAACCCCTGGTACTGGTTTTCAGACACGCAGCGGGGCTGTGTCACTGGTTGTCATGACACGCAGCGGGCTTGTCACTGGTGTGTCATGACACGCAGCCGGGCTGTGTCACTGGTCTGTC
>JAODUO010000072.1:482500-522500 GCA_025642075.2 Ridgeia piscesae | reverse complement strand
ATTAACAACCTTGTGTTACTAAGGACATGCTATTTACAGTAAAATGTTAATTTCTATTAACAACCTTGTGTTACTAAGGACATGCTATTTACAGTAAAATGTTAATTTCTATTAACAACCTTGTGTTACTAAGGACATGCTATTTACAGTAAAATGTTAATTTCTATTAACAACCTTGTGTTACTAAGGACATGCTACTTACAGTAAAATGTTAATTTCTATTAACAACCTTGTGTTACTAAGGACATGCTACTTACAGTAAAAAAAAAAATTGATTAACAACCCAGTGTTATTATTTCATTATATAAAAAAATGAATTCTGGTTTCTCCCATATATATTTCTAAACAAATATGTTGGCAGCATAATAAATATATCAATTAATAAATTAACATATAAAATTTCCGCAACGTTTCCTAAATATCTTTAATCTTCTCAACCACGCAGCTGGCTACTGCTGCTGGTTAGGCCACGGACCCACCCACTGCCGAACGTCTAACCAAGTCCTGTAAAGGTGCCTTATGGAAATGTTACTTGCAAAACACTTTCTACTTTTACATGGAATACATAATGGCACAGGTTCCTTGTGAAACCACAAACATACTTTCATTTACTGCCACTTAAAATCGTCAGGGCACCATTTCAGTCAGATAAAGAGTTCTTAAAGGAAATTCATCCTTAAAAAAATCCATTGTTAAATTAAATGAGTTTTTCAAGATCCAAAATACCCGTATTACCTTGGACACTCTTCCCATGACCAGTGACATGTCCGGCTGGTACGTCACAATGTGGACAGTGTTCATGCATTCAAGATCACTTTTAAGAATCAAAACTGATATTACAATGCAAAATGCTCTTTAAGAGTTCTTAACAACGTCGGTGATATAGTCCCCTGGTCTTACAGGTCTATGACACCTGTAGGAATATGCTGTACCTATAGAGCTGGCGCCGAACGAGCTGGTTGTCCTGTGTCACAATGGGCACGTGGTTGTCAAGACACACCCACGCGTGGAATGTGAACCCTACCCCCGGCCACCGCTGCAAGCGTGGCACCACAACGCCCTACAACAACAACCACATTGCTAGTCCACGCGTGGAAGGAACCATCTTGTGTCTGGCATCTACGCCGGACAGTTCTGGCATCTACGCCGGACAGTTCTGGCATCTATGCCGGACAGTTCTGGCATCTACGCCGGACAGTTCTGGCATCTATGCCTGACAGTTCTGGCATCTACGCCTGACAGTTTTGGCATCTACGCCTGACAGTTCTGGCATCTATGCCTGACAGTCCTGGCATCTACGCCGGACAGTTGTAGCATCTACGCCTGACAGTTTTGGCATCTACGCCTGACAGTTTTGGCATCTACGCCTGACAGTTCTGGCATCTACGCCTGACAGTTCTGGCATCTACGCCTGACAGTCCTGGCATCTACGCCGGACAGTCCTGGCATCTACGCCTGACAGTTCTGGCATCTACGCCTGACAGTTCTGGCATCTACGCCTGACAGTTCTGGCATCTACGCCTGACAGTTCTGGCATCTACGCCTGACAGTTCTGGCATCTACGCCTGACAGTTCTGGCATCTACGCCTGACAGTTCTGGCATCTATGCCTGACAGTTCTGGCATCTACGCCTGACAGTTCTGGCATCTACGCCTGACAGTTCTGGCATCTATGCCGGACAGTTCTGGCATCTACGCCTGACAGTTCTGGCATCTACGCCTGACAGTTCTGGCATCTATGCCGGACAGTTCTGGCATCTACGCCTGACAGTTCTGGCATCTACGCCTAACAGTTCTGGCATCTACGCCGACAGTTCTGGCATCTACGCCGGACAGTTCTGGCATGTACGCCTGACAGTTCTGGCATCTACGCCAGACAGTTCTGGCATCTACGCCAGACAGTTCTGGCATCTACGCCTGACAGTTCTGGCATCTATGCCTGACAGTTCTGGCATCTACGCCTGACAGTTCTGGCATCTATGCCGGACAGTTCTGGCATCTACGCCTGACAGTTCTGGCATCTACGCCTGACAGTTCTGGCATCTACGCCGGACAGTTCTGGCATCTACGCCGGACAGTTCTGGCATCTACGCCGGACAGTTCTGGCATCTATGCCTGACAGTTCTGGCATCTACGCCTGGACAGTTCTGGCATCTACGCCTGACAGTTCTGGCATCTACGCCTGACAGTTCTGGCATCTACGCCGGGACAGTTCTGGCATCTACGCCTGACAGTCTGGCATCTAGTGTTAGCATCTACGCCGGACAGTTCTGGCATCTACGCCTGACAGTTCTGGCATCTACGCCTGACAGTTCTGGCATCTATGCCTGACAGTCCTGGCATCTACGCCGGACAGTCCTGGCATCTACGCCGGACAGTTGTAGCATCTACGCCTGACAGTTCTGGCATCTACGCCTGACAGTTCTGACATCTATGCCTGACAGTTCTGGCATCTACGCCTGACAGTTCAGGCATCTACGCTGGACAGTCCTGGCATCTATGCCGGACAGTTGTAGCATCTACACCTGACAGTTCTGGCATCTACACCTGACAGTTCTGGCATTTATGCCGGACAGTTCTGGCATCTACGCCTGACAGTTCTGGCATGTATGCCAAACAGTTCTGGCATCTATGCCGGACAGTTTTGGCATCTACGTCGGATATTTCTGGCATGTACGCCTAACAATTCTGGCATCTACGCCAGACAGTTCTGGCATCTACGCCGGACAGTTCTGGCATCTACGCCAGACAGTTCTGGCATCTATGCCGGATAGTTTTGGGATCTATGCTGAACAGTTCTGGCATCTACGCTGGACAGTTCTGGCATCTACACCGGACAGTTCTGGCATCTACCCCAGACAGTTCTGGCATCTACCCCGGACAGTTGTGGCATATGCTAGTCAGTAAATATGTAATGTATTGTGTTTCATGATTTATAGTAACACCGTGCACAATGCCCCAGGATGGGATGTTTATTCATTTAGGGAAATGGTCTGATTTTCATAATGGCCAAAACAGCTGATGATTGATTACACAATTACTTTGTGTGTGGCCGTGCCAGGAGATTTATAGGTGGCAGCACTAGTGCAATGCACCAATGGCAATTAATGCAACTTGATGACATATTTAATAATAACTAAGGCTTCTAATCATAATAATCACCATAGAAAAATAAAAAAACTATACCTTTAATGCACTGCATATTCACATGTGGACCAATGATGAAGCGATACGTAGTGTGGCAGTTTCCAATATTTTAATAAAAAACAAAATGGATCTTAGTCATTCAGTTTTATATGGTTATGTAATTGAAATGATCATTGAACACACAAGATTGTAATAAATTAATTTGATGAAGGCACAATTCAACCAATCATTAACAAAATATGTTAATCAGAACACAATTAACAACATTGTTCCATGAAGAAAAGATGAGGATTATAAAAGACTGATGCTGATTTAGAAAAACAAACTAGCAACATTAAGGATGATCAAACATAGCATAAACTCGAAACCACTCAAAATGAGGTAAGAATGAGCTGACACGAAAATGTGCAACTTACAGAGTTCACATCATGGAAGTCGAAGTAGTGTAGCGCCACCTCGCGGCCATCTCTGCGAGCCATCGCAGACATTGCTTGTAGCAGACGACAGAAGTACGGGATCTAGAGACAGAAAGGGCAACTGAGGTCAACAACTCCACACCTCAACACAAATGGAAGTATACTATTTGACAGTTAAGTTCCATCTATAACTCTGTATATGACAAGTCATAATAGCTCATGCATATTCAGGAAGGATGGTGTTGTAACTTACAAGCATTAATTTAAAGGGTAACACTTCAGTTTTACAATGACAGTCCTTGAGTACGGTTTCTAAAAATGCAAAACAACCAACGCTTTCACCCATGCAAATATATCTTGGCTTTAACTCAGTTTTATGATATATACCTTATGGCTGAACCACTGTGGCCTGTCATACACCACTAGGACATGCCCACCGGTGTATCACAGAAATAATGTCCCTATTGACATTTTCATTGGTGTAACACAGAAATAGTCTCCCCTGCAATTATTCCTGTAATTTAGCAATGGATTATATTTAATGAAGATCTTCCTTATAAACTCATCATCTTAGTGACGCCCCTGGTCTGTTCACTTGCCTGGCAGTTATCCTGGTCAGGTTTCAGCAGCTGAATAAGTTGTCTCAGCTCAGCAGCAGTGATGGATACGATGCCAAGACTCTCCAAGAGAGTTATCAGACTTCCTACAACACGATTATGCAACTGATAATAATAATGATGATAATAAACATCCAAGCTCACAGGTCCAACAAGAATCACTGCGAATGGTGGCAGGCAAGAGGCATCTTTGGAGCAGGGGCTGCCAAGAGTTTTGGGTTCGAATGCAATTTCAAACAAATATATCTTTAGTTTTTTCCGAAACGTGGCTACAGTTTCAGATAATTTACACTAATAGGGAGTGGCAAACAGCTCTAACTTGCAAGAATGATCAATTATTATGTCAATGTGTCTTATCAACCATATCTCATCACTAATGTTATTACTGGCATTTTAATGTGTAACTGAAGAAAAATGTCCGTTTTTTAATGTGATATTTTAAATCTTTGAATCTTTCGCATTACACCCATATTACATTAATGCTAACCTGAGCATGTTTTGTTTACCTAATTATCACAGCGCACAATGACTACCAGCAACTGTTCTTACCGACGGCTCGAGCATTGATCTGTTGGTGACGCTGCAACACGTCCAGGATGGCACCAATCATTCCTGCGTTGCAGCAACTGAGTCGATTGTGTATGCCGCAAACACACAGTCGACACAGACTCTCAGAGAGCCATGTCTGCAGGTCATGTGACTGTATGTCTGGCAGCCATTGGATGAGCATGATAGCCGCTTCAGGATTGCACACCGAATTTGTGGCGCCACCCTCAAATCTCCCTTCGATTACCTGTGTATTCATGTCATCGTAATCAGGACGATTTTGCCATAGTACATTTTTATTTACCTTTTAAAAACAGAATTGTAGTCCATATTTACATCAAAAAAATTATTTACTGTGCACATCTACACTAGAAAATATATTCGCAGTTCACATTTATATCATGCAACAATCACAATGCATCTTTACATTGCTAAATACATTCATAATGTATATTTACTTGACAGTATTGATTCAGGATAATGTACTCACACAGCAACATCACTGTCCAGGTGTGATTACTACAAGATGTACACATTAATAACTCACCAGGTCCAGTAGCACAGTGAGTAAGTCTTGAGATGGTTGTCCCAAACTCTTTATGGCATCGACAAACTTAGTGTAGCTTACTCTGTCCCTGAACAGATCCTGGGCAAAATAGAGACATAATCACTTATTAGTGGCCATTTGAAAGTAAGCTTACTACCATAATTTTCTGCCTGATATCCTCCTCTGTGTAATATGCAATTACTTTGCAAATTTTTGAAAGGATTAGTAAAAGTAATAATAACTGTAGCACTTCTATAGCACCTATGTCCTTGAATAGTCAAGCTCAGAGGCAAAACAAACAAAATTATTTGGCGTAATAATAGATAGGGACAGGCAAGAGTAATTTAATTATAACAGGGAGTTTATTCTAGATTTTTGGTACAGCTACAGAGAAAACAGCATGTTTACCTATATTGAGCTTAGTTTAGGAACAAAAATGGATGATTTAAGGGTCCTATGGATATCTGGGAAATGTAACAGTATGTCGATTGTTGAGTAGAAAAGGTACGGTATGTAACAGTAGCCAAATTTAATTTAATTCAATATACAACTGAAGCCAGTGCAACTGCTTAAGTAGGGGTAGGGATGGTGAGAAATAGGAGGTCCTATGTTCCATGCATGCTAAACAATTTCCAACTTTTGGCAAATATTCATTTCCCAGCTCTGTCAAAGCCGAATACTGGGCAATATCTCACAATCAGTGAAACTACACAGATAAAGAACCACGATACTGTTCACCATTTCCCAACATAAGCCACAAAAGAATATTAAATCACACAATTCTGTTCCAAAAGATGGCGATTAAGATTCATCAAAGTGTAGAAAGCAAGTTAACTTCACGTGAAGAAGAGAATTTACAATTCAACTCCAAACTGTGGAACATTTTCAGTAAAGTGGCATAATACAAATATATGGACGACGAATGAAAGATTTAGTGTACGTACCTTGGCTGTCTGTGACCCTGACATCACTGCCATGATGACCCGAATGACTGCACTGACAAGACAGTAGGACTCACTTCCTGTCTGCTTCAAAACAAACAGACACACATCAATCATCAACATACAGACACGTCGTCAGGAGACTAATACTCTACCATTCCTTCAATCATCAACATACAGACACGTCGTCAGGAGACTAATACTCTACCATTCCATCAATCATCCACACACTGACACGTCGTCAGGAGACTCATACTCTCCCATTCCTTCAATCATCCACACACTGACACGTCGTCAGGAGACTAATACTCTACCATTCCTTCAATCATCAACACACTGACACGTCGTCAGGAGACTAATACTCTACCATTCCTTCAATCATCCACACACTGACACGTCGTCAGGAGACTAATACTCTACCATTTCTTCAATCATCAACACACTGACACGTCGTCAGGAGACTAATACTCTACCATTCCTTCAATCATCCACACACTGACACGTCGTCAGGAGACTAATACTCTACCATTCCTTCAATCATCCACACACTGACACGTCGTCAGGAGACTAATACTCTACCATTCCTTCAATCATCCACACACTGACACGTCGTCAGGAGACTAATACTCTACCATTCCTTCAATCATCCACACACTGACACGTCGTCAGGAGACTAATACTCTACCATTCCTTCAATCATCCACACACTGACACGTCGTCAGGAGACTAATACTCTACCATTTCTTCAATCATCCACACACTGACACGTCGTCAGGAGACTAATACTCTACCATTTCTTCAATCATCCACACACTGACACGTCGTCAGGAGACTAATACTCTACCATTCCTTCAATCATCCACACACTGACACGTCATCAGGAGACTAATACTCTACCATTCCTTCAATCATCAACACACTGACACGTCGTCAGGAGACTAATACTCTACCATTCCTTCAATCATCCACACACTGACACGTCGTCAGGAGACTAATACTCTACCATTCCTTCAATCATCAACATACAGACACATCATCAGGAGACTAATACTCTACCATTCCTTCAATCATCCACACACTGACACGTCGTCAGGAGACTAATACTCTACCATTCCTTCAATCATCAACATACAGACACATCATCAGGAGACTAATACTCTACCATTCCTTCAATCATCCACACACTGACACGTCGTCAGGAGACTAATACTCTACCATTCCTTCAATCATCCACACACTGACACGTCGTCAGGAGACTAACACTCTACCATTCCTTCAATCATCCACACACTGACACGTCGTCAGGAGACTAACACTCTCCCATTCCTTCAATCATCCACACACTGACACGTCGTCAGGAGACTAATACTCTACCATTCCTTCAATCATCAACACACTGACACGTCGTCAGGAGACTAATACTCTCCCATTCCTTCAATCATCAACACACTGACACGTCTTCAGGAGACTAATACTCTCCCATTCCTTCAATCATCAACACACTGACACGTCGTCAGGAGACTAATATTCTACCATTCCTTCAATCATCCACACACTGACACGTCGTCAGGAGACTAATACTCTCCCATTCCTTCAATCATCCACACACTGACACGTCGTCAGGAGACTAATACTCTCCCATTCCTTCAATCATCAACACACTGACACGTCGTCAGGAGACTAATACTCTACCATTCCTTCAATCATCCACACACTGACACGTCGTCAGGAGAGTAATACTCTCCCATTCCTTCAATCATCCACACACTGACACGTCGTCAGGAGACTAATACTCTACCATTCCTTCAATCATCCACACACTGACACATCATCAGGAGACTAATACTCTACCATTCCTTCAATCATCCACACACTGACACGTCGTCAGGAGACTAATACTCTACCATTCCTTCAATCATCCACACACTGACACGTCGTCAGGAGACTAATACTCTACCATTCCTTCAATCATCCACACACTGACACGTCGTCAGGAGACTAATACTCTACCATTCCTTCAATCATCCACACACTGACACGTCGTCAGGAGACTAATACTCTACCATTCCTTCAATCATCAACATACAGACACATCATCAGGAGACTAATACTCTACCATTCCTTCAATCATCCACACACTGACACGTCGTCAGGAGACTAATACTCTACCATTCCTTCAATCATCAACACACTGACACGTCGTCAGGAGACTAATACTCTCCCATTCCTTCAATCATCAACACACTGACACGTCTTCAGGAGACTAATACTCTCCCATTCCTTCAATCATCAACACACTGACACGTCGTCAGGAGACTAATATTCTACCATTCCTTCAATCATCCACACACTGACACGTCGTCAGGAGACTAATACTCTACCATTCCTTCAATCATCCACACACTGACACGTCGTCAGGAGAGTAATACTCTCCCATTCCTTCAATCATCCACACACTGACACGTCGTCAGGAGACTAATACTCTACCATTCCTTCAATCATCCACAACGACACGTCGTCAGGAGACTAATACTCTACCATTCCTTCAATCATCCACACACTGACACGTCGTCAGGAGACTAATACTCTACCATTCCTTCAATCATCACACACTGACACGTCGTCAGGAGACTAATACTCTCCATTCCTTCAATCATCACACACTGACACGTTTCAGGAGACTAATACTCTCCATTCCTTCAATCATCCACACACTGACACGTCGTCAGGAGACTAATATCTACCATTCCTTCAATCATCCACACACTGACACGTCGTCAGGAGATAATACTCTACCATTCCTTCAATCATCACACACTGACACGTCGTCAGGAGACTAATACTCTACCATTCCTTCAATCATCAACACACTGACACGTCGTCAGGAGACTAATACTCTACCATTCCTTCAATCATCCACACACTGACACGTCTGTCAGGAGACTAATACTCTACCATTCCTTCAATCATCCACACACTGACACGTCTCAGGAGACTAATACTCTACCATTCCTTCAATCATCCACACACTGACAGTCGTCAGGAGACTAATACTCTACCATTCCTTCAATCATCCACACACTGACACGTCGTCAGGAGACTAATACTCTCCCATTCCTTCAATCATCAACACACTGACACGTCGTCAGGAGACTAATACTCTACCATTCCTTCAATCATCCACACACTGACACGTCGTCAGGAGAGTAATACTCTCCCATTCCTTCAATCATCCACACACTGACACGTCGTCAGGAGACTAATACTCTACCATTCCTTCAATCATCAACACACTGACACGTCGTCAGGAGACTAATACTCTACCATTCCTTCAATCATCCACACACTGACAGTCGTCAGGAGTAATACTCTCCCATTCCTTCAATCATCCACACACTGACACGTCGTCAGGAGACTAATACTCTACCATTTCTTCAATCATCCACACACTGACACGTCGTCAGGAGACTAATACTCTACCATTCCTTCAATCATCCACACACTGACATGTCGTCAGGAGACTAATACTCTACCATTCCTTCAATCATCCACACACTGACACGTCGTCAGGAGACTAATACTCTCCCATTCCTTCAATCATCAACACACTGACACGTCGTCAGGAGACTAATACTCTACCATTTCTTCAATCATCCACACACTGACACGTCGTCAGGAGACTAATACTCTACCATTCCTTCAATCATCCACACACTGACACGTCGTCAGGAGACTAATACTCTACCATTCCTTCAATCATCCACACACTGACACGTCGTCAGGAGACTAATACTCTACCATTCCTTCAATCATCCACACACTGACACGTCGTCAGGAGAGTAATACTCTCCCATTCCTTCAATCATCTACACACTGACACGTCATCAGGAGACTAATACTCTACCATTCCTTCAAGCTCATATGGCCGATTTTATTTGTCAAAATCAGTTTTCCCTTTACTAATTACTGCTGTGCCAATTCTGGGCAGAACAGCTGGCAACATTGTTTAAAACAGTGATCTTGTACACTGAAAGCTGTCAACACCACAATTCACCACCAACATAATTTTGCCGTTGTGTCAGAGAAATAGTGTCCCACTGTAATATTTAAAAATCTGTTTAAAATTTACCAATGCATTTGTTTACTGGTTGAATTTCTCTGTGAGCTCATAATATTAGTGAAATGGTTTCCATGGTGATGAATACTAAGAACTGCACTGTTTGATGAATTCCTGTTGCATTGAAATAATCTGAACCTACAGCTATTTTCAACTTTGTTTCAAAATTCCAATTCAAAATAAGACCGATCCAACCAAAAAGGCATATTTTCCATTTCAAAAAAGCTAATTATGTTTCAAACAATGTATTTTGTTTCGAAAAAACAAATTCAATTTCCAATGGCACATTTTCTGTTTTAATTATATTTGAGTAATTTATATTCATTACATCATTCCTTTAAGTGAATGACAATTACTTTTAATATTTTTCAAAAACCCTGATTACAATCCCATTTTAAATAATATAAGCAATGTCGTCTGCACTAATAATAATCTCCACAATCCAACCAGCGTAGATTTGTTAAAATAAAGGAAATGACAGAGGTGTCACTTACTGTGATCCTGGCTAAAATTGTAATAAACGTGTCAAAGACTCCCTCGATGACAAATATGAGCTGAAGGGCTGGTCTGTTGTCACATTCCAGCATCGATTCAATGGCACCTGAAATAAGTAACTCTTACAGTAGTGACCACTGATTCAGTAACCAGGAGAGATCTGACAAGGTATTCCGATAAAATGTCACAAATGCTGCTTTTCTCGCTGTCAGAAAAATAATATAATTTGATTGATTGAACCAATACAATCAAGTATGAACTTGTGGAATTAAAGTAATCACAATAATGAAAAGTTATAAACCACAATAGACAATAACCATATTATCAAGTTTTATTCAATTATACCAGTGTACACACATGTATGTGTGCGTGCGTGTGTGCGTGCATGCATGCATGCGTGCGTGTGTGGAACACGTGTACTTACATAAATTATTTGAGTAGGGGAGTCTGTGAGTGTGACCCAGCATGTCTGTATGTGTTTGTACTGAATAGGTGACCTTATTAACATGAATAATCTCCTGTGACCAAGCATGTCTGTATGTGTTTGTACTGAATAGGTGACCTTATTAACGTGACTAATCTCCTGTGACCCAGCATGTCTGTATGTGTTTGTACTGAATAGGTGACCTTATTAACGTGACTAATCTCCTGTGACCCAGCATGTCTGTATGTGTTTGTACTGAATAGGTGACCTTATTAACGTGACTAATCTCCTGTGACCCAGCATGTCTGTATGTGTTTGTACTGAATAGGTGACCTTATTAACGTGACTAATCTCCTGTGACCCAGCATGTCTGTATGTGTTTGTACTGAATAGGTGACCTTATTAACGTGACTAATCTCCTGTGACCCAGCATGTCTGTATGTGTTCATACTGAATAGGTGACCTTATTAACGTGACTAATCTCCTGTGACCCAGCATGTCTGTATGTGCTTGTACTGAATAGGTGACCTTATTAACGTGACTAATCTCCTGTGACCCAGCATGTCTGTATGTGTTTGTACTGAATAGGTGACCTTATTAACGTGACTAATCTCCTGTGACCCAGCATGTCTGTATGTGTTCATACTGAATAGGTGACCTTATTAATGTGACTAATCTCCTGTGACCCAGCATGTCTGTATGTGTTTGTACTGAATAGGTGACCTTATTAACGTGACTAATCTCCTGTGACCCAGCATGTCTGTATGTATTCATACTGAATAGGTGACCTTATTAACGTGACTAATCTCCTGTGACCCAGCATGTCTGTATGTGTTCATACTGAATAGGTGACCTTATTAACGTGACTAATCTCCTGTGACCCAGCATGTCTGTATGTGTTCATACTGAATAGGTGACCTTATTAACGTGACTAATCTCCTGTGACCCAGCATGTCTGTATGTGTTCATACTGAATAGGTGACCTTATTAACGTGACTAATCTCCTGTGACCCAGCATGTCTGTATGTGTTCATACTGAATAGGTGACCTTATTAACGTGACTAATCTCCTGTGACCCAGCATGTCTGTATGTGTTCGTACTGAATAGGTGACCTTATTAACGTGACTAATCTCCTGTGACCCAGCATGTCTGTATGTGTTCGTACTGAATAGGTGACCTTATTAACGTGACTAATCTCCTGTGACCCAGCATGTCTGTATGTGTTCATACTGAATAGGTGACCTTATTAACGTGACTAATCTCCTGTGACACAGCATGTCTGTATGTGTTCATACTGAATAGGTGACCTTATTAATGTGACTAATCTCCTGTGACCCAGCATGTCTGTATGTGTTCGTACTGAATAGGTGACCTTATTAACGTGACTAATCTCCTGTGACCCAGCATGTCTGTATGTGTTCATACTGAATAGGTGACCTTATTAACGTGACTAATCTCCTGTGACCCAGCATGTCTGTATGTGTTCATACTGAATAGGTGACCTTATTAACGTGACTAATCTCCTGTGACCCAGCATGTCTGTATGTGTTCATACTGAATAGGTGACCTTATTAACGTGACTAATCTCCTGTGACCCAGCATGTCTGTATGTGTTCATACTGAATAGGTGACCTTATTAACGTGACTAATCTCCTGTGACCCAGCATGTCTGTATGTGTTCATACTGAATAGGTGATCTTATTAACGTGACTAATCTCCTGTGACCCAGCATGTCTGTATGTGTTCATACTGAATAGGTGACCTTATTAACGTGACTAATCTCCTGTGACCCAGCATGTCTGTATGTGTTCATACTGAATAGGTGACCTTATTAACGTGACTAATCTCCTGTGACCCAGCATATCTGTATGTGTTCATACTGAATAGGTGACCTTCTTAATGTGACTAATCTCCTGTGACCCAGCATGTCTGTATGTGTTCATACTGAATAGATGACCTTGTTAACGTGACTAATCTCCTGTGACCCAGCATGTCTGTATGTGTTCATACTGAATAGGTGACCTTGTTAACGTGACTAATCTCCTGTGACCCAGCATGTCTGTATGTGTTCGTACTGAATAGGTGACCTTATTAACGTGACTAATCTCCTGTGACCCAGCATGTCTGTATGTGTTCGTACTGAATAGGTGACCTTATTAACGTGACTAATCTCCTGTGACCCAGCATGTCTGTATGTGTTCATACTGAATAGGTGACCTTATTAACGTGATTAATCTCCTACATACTCTTACATAAATAAAGATTTTACACTGTCATCAGGTGACCTTAGTTGCCGAGCGGCTGTATTATTGAGGTGACCATAATACACAGTTTAACTGTAGGAGAATGTATGTATATATCGCCAACTCACGTAGCATGTCCAGTTGTAGATCTCTGTTGTGGTCAGTCATGTCCAGCCGCAGGAGGACGTGTGAGTAGCCCTCAAACACCGCGCCTACCTCCACCTGACGCTGTCAAATACACCCACCATGTAAGGACTCATGCACAGGTCAGCTTCGTTTGAACAGTACGCATGTTTACACTTTACACTGACATCACATGTGATCAAGTTTAGACAAGACAATGGAATAAAGCTGAACTTCAAATAATTATAAATGGTGAATATATGACAGTTTTAATTTAAAACGTTTTACCGTATATAAAGGATGAGTTCTGGTAGGTGTTAACGTTGCAAAATCAATCAAACACATTTTTACCAGCAGGCGAGCTTGTACGACAACATGTGCTTGTACATGAACAGTTCACATACAAAACTCATCATAAGTATGATTACCTGTTAAAGATTTACTTAGGAGCCACTGAATGAGGCAGTCACCACCTTCCAGCTGGAGAACAGTATGACTCATCTTTAACTTTTCATTTAATATTACATTCTTATAACTACAACAAACTGTTGACCAGTTGAAGGTTTACTGCCTGTCCGTTTGTATTTAGTTACTTTATTAAGCTTGGAACAATTTTCACAATTGGAAGATTTGGATGCAACACATTCAAGTGGTAAACAAAAATCCAGTTTCAAAAGAAAACTGATTAGCAATAATACTGAGGTGAGCAGAGTCAACCACAATACCCTTTGATGTTTAACTTTCCCACGTTCTAGAAGCAAGCTTCCTGTTAGAACAAATTAATGCTTGACCAAGGGAACTGATGCCCTCGCTTTAAGCAGCAAAGAAACAAACAAAGGTGACTCAGTCTCGTCGCTGTCTTACCTGGTCGGGGCTACACGTGTGCAGACAGTGGACAACGTTGACTAGACACTTCAGAACGAGAGACTTCAGCGTCACCAGGTCTGTGTGCTGCTCGGTGTCACCAGGTGGTGCTGTTGTAGCTGTGGTGCCGATCATGAGCGCTTTCAGCAGGATATCGAGGGTGGCAGGACACACCGCTCTCAGAGCATTCTCCTGCAGTTGAAATAGTACACTAATCACAAAGATATTTAAGCGTGAAGTGCTTTTATTAATTTGTCAATTTGTTTGTCACTCCATAACATGAAATGCACAATAAAGATTAACAGTTTAGCATCCCATTTTGTAGTTTATGGAGATAATATTCTCAATACAGCATTCATTGGTTTAAATAAAATTAATTTAAATGTTAACATCTCAATATATAGATCAAGTTCTTGAAGAAAAGAATGTTTATGACATTAATACTCTATATATGGAGAGATGTTGTTATCTAAAACTGCCATTGGCAATCAAATGTCACAATTAACAGCCAATCCTCCAAACCATCAATATAAACAATTTTATATTTGAAGTTTGAAATATATTACCAATTCCATCAGGTCACTGAAGGCTTTTTGGTTATATGGTGCGACTGTTTGCTGCAGGAGTGGCTTTACACACAGGATTGACGACAGACATCATGTGATATCTCACCTGAGCACCTGAGATGATTGCACCAAAGACATGCAGAAGTTCTATCTTGACACTCACAGCCAAGCCAACTTGCTGGAAACTCTCTGAAACAAGAACAGGCCCATCAGCACAGCACTCAACAATGGCCTTTCTGAATAACTGATGTGCCCCACTGTCTAGCAACAAATGCCCTACTGTTTAGCAACAAGATGGCCTGCTGCCTAGAAACATGGGGACCTACTGCCTAGCAAAAAGGTGACATACTCCTAGCAACAAGGTGACCTACTGCCTAGCAACAATATGACCTACTGCATAGCAACAAGACAACATACTCCCAGCAACAAGATGACCTACTACCCTAGCAACAACGCAACATACTCCTAGCAACAAACTGACATACTCCCTAGCAACAAGGTGACCTGTCAAACTACAAAAAGGCTGATGCAGGTGGAATTTGTAGAACAGAAATATTTCATTTTGTTGAAATTCCGGTCCAAAATGTGTTCTTTGTGACAGAAATTTGAATTACTACTTGTCCTAGACAAGTACTTCCAATGGGTTCTGGACTGATCTGTGCTATTACTCTTGCTGACAGTTTCCATGCAGATCTTCCAATTTTTTTACAAAACATGCAAACATTCTCAATAGGCTATTCTAGAAACAAGTATAGGTAAGTTTGTACATAGCACAACATCCAATCATCACAACTGCTTAAAGCACTTACATTTTACTCCCTGGCACACCTGTTCAATCAAACACTATCTCAACTTCTCTGGGAAGCATCCAGTCATGCTGTACAATATTTGTACACGAATATCCACCACTATCTATAGCCAGGTACTCATTCATACAGCTGAGTGAGCTGGAGCAATGTAGAGTGAAAAAACATGCCCAAGGTTTTACATGCAGCACAGGCTCAAACCCAGGAATTCTTAGTCGAAAGTGCAAGGCTCTGGCTCCTGCGGCTTTGTACTTCCACTGCTACGGTAAAAGGTCACTTGCCATACAGAAACGGAACTACTTCAACATGCAGCGTTGCTGGTCGCTGCTTCAGTTGACTGTAATCCACTTTCCACCTGAAATAACACAACAAAAGTCCAATGATTTCCTGAATATTTCACTCTGTAATCGCCTCACAACAAATGACCCAAGAAAACACCACCTCTTAGCTGCCTTCTTTTGCTACGTAACACAAACATAATTCACCCTGTAAAACAGGGCAAATTCTTAACAGAATTCAACTTTAGCCCTTTAGAAAGTAGGAGGCACATATACCATTTTCACAATCAGTGATTTTCACAATAAGTATTTTTACAATACTTGTGGTGTTATCTCAGTTCCCGGTCAACCATTAGGAATGCAATCAAATAAATTACACCAAGCATACACTTATAATTTTAAAACATTTTACATCACAACAACAATTTTTTTAAAGTTCAACATTGGGCACCTGAACTTCATTTCGATGATTTAGGCACAAACCAAATGACCTCATTATTATTATATTTCTGGAAGGCAAGAAAACTGGAGTCAGAGCAGAGAGTCGAAGCAGAAATCATTAATTCCAACCAACTGTGATATTTGCATTTGAGTGAGTAAATAAAAGATGGTGTACCGGTCCGTCTGGTCACAGCTAACAGTGACCAATTCATGTAGTTTACAGCTGGTTTCATGAGATCAATTTAGCTTTAATGTAACTAAACTGACGTAGAATTTACCACGGTGGGCACTCCCTGTGTTTGTTCTGTGTCTGAGCACCCTTTTTCTCATAAGCTGCCACCTTTGAAGTTCGCATACCAAAAGTCAAGCTATGATGAATGTAATGATATCCAGTGTAGACATTATAAATATTTATGTTGAGAGTGGGCGTATCTGGAGCATCAATGAACTCAGGGAACATCCCGTAAATATTTCAACTAACATAAACAGTTTCCTATTTATTTCAAGGCACTAACTACAGAGGAGATTCGTGAAATGCAACTAGCGTAACTTTATGACGTTTTAGGCTTTCGACGAGTTACCAACCGCTACAACATCGTAACTCTCGTAAGTATGCTTCATGAGACTAGCCCCTGATTACAGAAGGATAACAAGTAAGGAACTGGTACATACCCACGCAGTTGTTTCTGCCAAGTAAAGGTAGGGTCGTACAGACAGAGGAGGAAGTGAAGCACATGTCTGATGAATGACGTCAACTCTGACACGTTCTCTGCATTCTCTGATGACAACTACAACAACACGACACTGAATGATTAAAACTAGCTTACACTCACTCAGTGATCACGTTAGTGTCAGGCGCATCTCAATTTGTGACATAAAAGAATCCCTGAGAATGACAAGTACACTGACAGAGACCACCCTCTATACCAACGTCGAATGGTCGGTTTGGAAATAATGTTCTGAAAAAGGCACAACTACAACATAATTCAGACTAGTCAGTCAAAAGAATGTTACTGAGTGCTGGAAACAACTAGATCTACTCATTCACTCATAGTCACTCATGTACACTTGTGCCATCTGCTACATCAATTACCACTGAATTCTCTCAGATAGGGGAAAGACCCTCGAGAAATGCCAGCACAGTTAAGTGAGCAAACATCTCTCAATGGTCAATAGAAGTATTAACCTTGGCATCTCAGATAAAACATACATACAATTACCCTAAATTAGCCTATATGTGTATATATATACAGTATAATATAATACATAATTTCTTTATTAATATTTCATTCAGTCTTGCTAGAAAATAAAAACAGAAATTAACTAAATTACAAAGCATAAATGGGGAATTTTAGAGTACATATTAGTGGAAGGAAATGTGTACTCAATTAAGCACAACCATAATTGGTGTTTTATTTATGCATATTTCGTATATCTTATCAGTGCTCAGAATTAAGCTTGTCCATTAGTCTGTGACAACCAGACTTGATGCGAGAGGCAAGCTCTACTACTTGTTGTCTGTCAGACGAGTTAACTGTTTATAGCCAGAACAATCACAGAAAGGTAGATTCTGAAATTTAATTGATCGTGGAACTGGTGAATTGTCTTGGTTCTACTTGTATGCTGGATAATTAGATAATTTGACAAATTTCTAGCCCTGCATTTATTTGTAATTATAAGATTATATTTTCTAATCAAGCATACACCTTGACCCTGAATTTGTAACCTTGAACCTATATTTGTCAATTTAAAATGCTGATAACCATTTGCCAGAATATTTTATGTCTACAAATATATATTCTTTGTTATTCCAATTATTTTCTTAATTATCTGATCATATAAGTTGACTCAAGTTGCACTCGTACTCCAAAGAGAATCCATTTAATTAATTAATTAATTAATCAGTCAATGCATGGGCCGGTCAGCATATCAATGTGATAAGCAAATCAATTAATAAATCATGTTTCAATGCACGGTCGTGATGAAATGTTGATTTGCAAGTGCAGGTCTAAAATTTGACAAACTTGAAGTCAAGAATAATTTTGTGGGCTTCATTGTAAGCATAATACATAATATTATAGCCTCGACTCTCCCCCCCCCTATTTCTAATGCCCAGGGCATTACTGCAGACAAACAAATGCCAAATTTAAGACATGTACCCGGCTAAGTGGAATTTCCATCTAAATAATAATAATATTTATTTTATAAAGCACAATTTCCAATAAAATGCTCAAAGCACTGTACAAGACTAAAACCTAAACGTTCAACGCAGTAGGTATAAAAGCACACAAAAAAACAAAAATTTGATATATTGGGTAATAGTTTTAAAAACAGTCAACTCATTTAAATCACTTCATTAAAATAAAATAAATGAATAAAATATAATATTTACATATACACTGTATGCAATAATGTGCAGATAAATAAAGTATGAGTTAAGCAGTAAAGACACGCAAATACATAATCATCCAGCCCTCAACATTAAAACTGATCCGCTGGCTTGACACCTTTTTGAAACTTCCGGGCCAATTTGTGCCATTAGTTTCATATTTTATTGGCCCAAGGGCCTCTGGTTTCAATCAAGATCATATTTGTAGTAACCCAACCTTTTCATATGTAAAAACGGGACAACCGTAAAGATTGTTTAAATTTTCCTACATTTTTTTTACAATTAATTAAACTACACAAGTCATGATATTCAGCATTCAGTTGTAAATGTTTTCATGGTAATTGTATCATGTTTGTCTGAGCCTGGTAATACTTGTATTTGCATGGAGTCACAGGTACAACAAAAAATTAATGCATTTGATGTGACATACAGCCCGTTTTTTGCCTCCCCCCTGAAAGTATAAATGCTTTCCCTGTTAAAACAAGACTAGATACTTCTCAACTAATGATTCACTGACTTTAGAGTCAACCCAATCGCCTCAAATTACCATTTAACTGTATTTCAATAGCCACAAAAAGATATTACCGGTACATGTACTTCAAAACTTTCACCTGAACTGTCTTTTGATTTGATATGCACTTACTTTAGAGAGCACCACTGTTGCCATGGAAACGGTATGAGTCACGTAGTTGCATGACGCAAGTCGAGGTATATTGTCCACATTCCTGCAATCAGTGGCAACAACGACAACTACTAGATGTGACACCCATTTACAAGGCATAGCTGACAATATCTGTGCTTTCTAAGACTTTTTGTACTCGTCCACTGCTCGTCCACTACTTGTCCACCACCCGTCCAGTGTCCAAATGATGGGTGGACGGGTCCCGCATAAAGCTATATGTAGAGCAGGATCTCATCCTCAGGACTGCTCAAAGCACTTTACACTTCACTCCCTGGGTGACCTGTCCAATCAAACTCCATCTCAACTTCTCTGGGAACCAACCATGCACAAAGACCATTCTTATATAAATATCCACCAATGTCTATAGCCAGGTACTCATTCACACAGCAGAGTGAAATGGAGCAACGTAGAGTGAAAAAAACTTGCCCAAGGTTTGACGCGGCAGCACAGGATTCGAACCCGGGTACTCTTTGTTGCAAAAGCCGAAGCTCTAACCACTATCAACTGATGCTTTACTTAGTTTGCAGGAAATTCCAACTCAACATGAACTTGCTATTAAAGGTAAATCTGGGACAGATTAAAAACTACCTGTATACTTTACTGTCATGATGCTGCAAAAATAAACGTATGTGACAATACCTGCTAATTATAATGAGGCATTTGACTAGAGCCTCAGCATATTCCAACATGTCGACATCGACTGCAGAGGCACATGCTGAATCACATTCCACCAACTGCCGAGACACCACCTGGGGCAGGGTCTCTGGAAGCTTCGTCAGGTGTGGCCCCTCCGCCATGAATCTACAACATACACATCAAATCAAAAATACCTTTATTTATCCTTACGCGAAATTCTCTTGTGATGTTCAACAGCTCGAGAGATAAAAATGATAAATAAATAAAGTACAGTAAAAGAGTACAGCAAAACAATTTCTAAGTATTATATATGATTAAAAAAGGAATATAATTTACATAATATAATAATAAAATAATTAAATAATAAAAGCTGGTTCATCATAAAAAGCAGTTCATTATGTCATCTAAAGGACTCGGGTGCGAGCAATAACAGCAGCGTTGGCAGATAAATTGATCCTTTGGCATCAAGATCGCAAAAACACCAGTCAAACATAATGTGTAAATGAAGGCTAGTAATAAAATGTTGTAAATAAATACTAGTAATTAAACATTCTTTTTTAGTTGTCATTTTTTTAAACTACACAAAAATGCTACTTTTTGTAGCTATTATAGATGGCTGGCTTAATTCAGGTTTTCAGCAGTTTATATGCATCATAATCTGACTTTAACTGGTTTATTATCAGTCACTCACCCTTCACCCAAACGCCTGAACTCCACATCCACATAATCTTGGTATGTTTCTAGAAACAGCTTCAGGTAGCTTTGAAACAGTGCATCATCGTTCTGGAAACAGAAAGTAATCATATGCAAGCAATGGGCTGAGTTCAAACAAGATGGTGGGCAGAATACATCAAACATATTTATTCTATTCTACAGGAGCCTGTCATTTAAATTCCCCTATCCAGAATGAGTAGAAGTAATTTGTACTGGTGTAAGATAGATCATGGACCCCCATAGAAAATGGACCCAGGGATCCATATTCTATTATAGAATTTAGACGCCACCTTTTAAAAAGCTGAACTATTTTGTAAAATAGTAAATGCAGTTCATAGATCGTAAAGTTCTAGAATATCACAGCCATCATTGATAAAAAAAATCATTTTAGCCACCATTGCCATTAAAATATTAGTCACCTTTGACTTTGACTGTGAATAAGTGTTTCCTATCAACTGCTAAAATGTGTAAATTGTTCCATATTGTGGGATGGTTGAATAACTATCACTAAGAGTACTATTTACTCATTCATTGTCATCTCAACAAGATACAATACACGTGGAAAATAATTGTGTTAACGTTTTATGTAAGACCAGTTCATGTTTTGAAACTTTGAATGGACCCGTCTCAGATTTCTTTCAACAGTGCTTGTAAGAGACGCTAAATGCTTGTAAGAGATGCTAAATTTCAACCCCATTGGAATTACAGGTTGGCTCAGTTTCTAAGTTACATCAGGAATAAATTATACCAACAATACAATCTGAAATGAACCCCTATAGATTATGGACCCGGGTCCATTTTCTATGGGGGCCCATATTCTATGGCACATATAGGATAGGGACCCCCATAGAATATGGACACCGGTTCCAAATTCTATGGCGGGGGTCTATAGTGAATATGGACGTGGGGTCCATTTTCCATGGGGCCCATATTATATATGACATCTGAAAAGCCTGCTGTGTTGAGCAGGGGATTGGGAAAATGGAATCTCACAGAACATTGCTTGCCTTATTTTGAACTATTCACTCTGTTTCCCGTTGAAATGTACTTTGAGTTGGAAACTGTCAAACTGCCAAACATTTTTGTTATGATGATAATACTGACTTCTTACACAATACATCACAAAAAGCCCAGTTTTTGAAATAAGTACTGGCAGATGGACTTGAAGAACCACAGTGAGGTACCATAACCAGACTACCAATTACTCCCTACTGATAGCAGCTAGTGGTTAGAGCTTATGCAATAAATATAAGAAATTGTATTGTTAGGGTCAATATATATATATATATATATATATATTAAGTAGGCCCTTAGATATATAATTAAATTAGAAAGAATTTGTGTATAAGTTTCGAAAACAAAAGATGAGCGTTTGGATGTATTTTTGTATCACTTCCCTGGCCATGGGCATGATAGTAGAGGCGAAACCATAGCTTCGATTACGCCTGTTTTGTTTCTCAGGTGTTGACAGGTGGGATAGGCTAGGTAAGTACTGGTATGTTTGACAGGTCAGGTATGGTGTAAATAATCATGACATCTTTCCAGTTAATGAATTTTGTGATGTATTGATTGGCAGATGTAAGTTTTTCTACATCACAGTGACATGGGAACACAATTCACAGATCCGATGTCAGCACACGTTGCCGTTCCCCCACCACACCCCTCTGGCATTGTAACAAGGTTTGTTACTCGACACCGACGGGGATGGACGTCTGGCGGACCGAGTCGAGTGCATACCTTTGAGGAGTACAACATCCATAACTGGCACAGGTTTTCTTCAGCGTTCAACACATCCATATTGTCCGTCACTTGAAACCTGGATGCACAACGTACTGCGTTCTATCATTTGTTCTGGATATGTTCATGTCGTCGTTTCTTTGCTGACAAAACACGAAAACACGACAGGTCACAGGGTGTTTCCTGCAAGCCGAAAGGTCATTTCCGGTACACGGAGAAATTGTTGTGTGAAGCATTATTTGATTAAATAATAACGAGTTAATTGTGTGTTTTAATATCAAAACTAGTAGACAAATAACATGAAATCTTTATTAATTAATTCATAGATCCACACAGTTACCAGGATAGCAAAGGATAGCATATGTGATTTAGAGAGGGTTGGTCTATTTTTAACTTTGCCGACTCACCGATTACTCATAAGCCTAGGCCAGGGGTTTTCCCCACAAGCTGTATGGGTATGGGGAATCCCTCATACGGTCATGCTGCTGGTTGAAATAATGTTCGAAAACTTGCATTGGTAATTTGAGATCCTTAATTAGCATTAATACGTACACTTAAAACACATATAACAAAATGTGTTAACAATTTTACACCGTACACAGCCGGCCTACGGTGCCATATAATATAAAATAGTGTGACGGTCGAGGCTATTTATTTCTGAGAAATTAGCTCACGGACACGGACGGTTTCTTTTTATAACAGTTGTGTCATAGCCGCTACGGGCGTACAGTGAACATACACCACGAAAACGAAAATTCGATCATTCAGCCATAGTAAGTGCTCGTTTTGTGAATGTGGTCAAGTAAAATACACGTAGATATATATGCCTTTATACGTACGTTCGCAAATGACTTACATAAACTGCATGGAGTCTATACACAGGCATTACAAGTAGGGCTGGCTACATCCTTGCATGTAAGCGTAACAATATCCTGGTCATTGAAATGACTGTATACAGACACAGTACTGAAGTTTTAACATTTCTCTTCGTTCTCAGCAAACGTTGCATGAATGGTTATAACTTTGATTATACTTAATTAGCATGTATTTAGGAACCGGGGGGGGTCATTAATTAGTGGGACTGAATCCGCCCGTTCCTGAAAGTGTTTCTAAAGTATTAATATATATATATATATATATATATATATATTAAAATATATATATATATATATATATATATATATATATGACTATACATACACTGCATATTCACCCTACAGTGCTAATTACTGACGAAGGCATTTAACAGCAGGAGTCTCCCATGGCCCTAGCACTGACCACAACTTTTGTTTGCTCAGAGCCATAGGATGGATTAGCATATAGCACCTGACAGTGACCAAAAATCAATATCCCCTTTGTTCTTTAGTCAGGCTCCAAACTGGCATCAGGCTATTCTGGTTTCCTGGCTGATTTTTAAGTTGAGCTGTCACACTTCCCCACAATATCCTAGCAGTCATTAGTCTCTTCTGAGGACAATTAACATAGGCATTTTATTATGGACCTCCTGGCTTAACATAACAAACAACATAATACAAATAGTTTAGGAAA
Source organism: Ridgeia piscesae (assembly GCA_025642075.2). Classification (NCBI taxonomy): domain Eukaryota; kingdom Metazoa; phylum Annelida; class Polychaeta; order Sabellida; family Siboglinidae; genus Ridgeia; species Ridgeia piscesae. The sequence goes on along the minus strand of JAODUO010000072.1, from coordinate 498,223 downwards.
GTATTTAAATACAAATACTTTTCAGTCCTAAAGGTCAAATACAAATACTTTGATAAAAGTATTTAAATACTTACAAATACAAATGTATTTGACCCCATGTCTGGCAAACAGACGTTTTTGGAGACCGTCAATTAAGAACCGCTCCCCTTCTTCCGACAGTCGGGACAGCGCTACACTAGAGGCCGGGTGGCGCTGAAGATTCGGCTTAGGCCTCCCCCAATATAAATGTTGTTCCGGCGCCAGTGCTCCTATGTTTTAGTGGTGAGTGGACAATTGTGTGTGTTTTCCTATTTTCTCTGCCATTTTCTGGCGTTGGTAGGATCGACATGCACTTTATAAAGCCATTGGCCTGCATTTGGTGGCGCCGCAACATCTACAACGACCGGGGGCTGGTAGTAGATGCCCACTGGGTCGCACAAGTCACTATCACCATCAGCAGTCCATCAAAACGAGGTTGACGTCATATGTGCAAAGGTGACTCAAGAGCCCGATTCTTGTTCTGCAGATCCTATTTCAAATGCATGGATATTTAATATTGTCGATGCAGCCTTATTAAAAATGTAGTATTTTGGTATCTCGTGTGATATGTCGGAATATAGATGACGGGAAATAAGATGGTGTATTTACGAGGATAAAAACACAGCGAAAGACACATTCTGGTGCCAAAACGTCCCGGTTTTCGATCCACCCACGTGTCCGTTTGCAACAAACTTGCCACGAAAGCACCTGTACTGGCGTCGGAACCAAATCGACATCGGTGGGCTGTACGTACCAGGCTTTGATCGGCACCACTCTACTGTTTCATTCAGCCCTCAAACACGCCGCTTGTGTCGCGGTGTCTCGGATCTTGATACGGACGACTGATGTAAAGACCTGCAGCTGCTGACAACATTTCCCCGACGTTCGATTTGCACCGAGACAGACACCCGTCTCTAAATAGTCCTACCTCCTACCCCCATAAAACACACTACAATACAAATGCCACCCTTCTCTAAATAGTGTGGGCAACGCCCCCTCTACAAATAGTGTAATGTATGTCCCCAAGCCCCCCCCCCCCACACCCACCGCTTCCGACACCTATGTCCCGGATCCTGTACGTCCTTATAATCTTTATCATTGTGTACACTGGTTGGTTTCAGGGCGCCACATGGCGGGCGAACAAGACAAGACAGTCTGCAATTGGCACGGCGACGAAGAACTACACCAACACCTGCGCAACTTCCACGATAGTGTCGGACGTTTTCCGAAGAAAGAAACCGACGATGCAAGGGAATACCACACGAAACTGACGAAGAATCTGGAAGACGAACTGAAGAAACGCAACAAATGTTCCCGCGTTGAGTTCACCGGAAGCTCGTACGAGGGTGTGAAGGTGTCGAACAACATCGAGTTCGACGTCATGATGATCTTGTCCGTGTCGCACACCGACGTGAAGGTCGAGCAGACAAAACACGCCGGATACTTTCACCTTCGCGCCAACAAGGAGAACGCCAACAAGAAGACCGCTAACAAGGAGAATGCTAACAAGGAGAACGCTTACAAGGAGAATCCTAAGCTAAAGAAAATGCTGGCCGAGAAGAATCTCGTTTCACCGACCAAAGCTGCAGGAGCATTCTACGGCAACGTCAACAGATATGTGAGCAAGACAAAAGAAGCGAGGCAGAGAATCAAGCTGAAACGCCACGGCCCCGCCACGCAGCTGGAGGTCTACAAACACAGCTTCGACGACAAGGAACCGTGGTATTTTGTCGACGTCGTACCAGCCATAGAGGTGACGAATGGCAAGACACATTCCATCTACGTGGCGAAGTCAAAGTTAGGTGACGATATGTCGTGGCGAATATCGTACTCGCTCGAAGAGAAGGAGAAGCTAGTCGACATAGACCGCGACAACGGATGCCGGAAGCAGGTTCTGCGCATCCTCAAGGCGCTGCTCAACCGCGAAGCCGGATTACAGAAGCTCACGTCGTACCACATGAAGACGGCGCTACTGCACGAAGTCGATGCCGTCGACAGCTGGAAACCGGCGGAGCTCGTACCGAGGGTGATCGGCGTTCTCCGTCGACTGTACCTCATGACGAAAGAAGAGCACTTTCCCCACTATTTTGATCCAGAGATCAATCTGCTCGACGAGATACCCAACCCACGCACTGTAACCAATATACGAGACCGATTCCTCAGATTGCTTCGATGCAAGGAAAGGTTTATGCGGGCGCTTCAGTATCGAAAAGTGGCAGCCCCGATGGAGTGACATGTGCATAGTAACAAAGTGGCAGTCTTAGGTACATTGAGACACAAATCGCTTATGTTGCGTTATGAAGATGGCAATTTTCACCTGTATATTTATATAATATTGTTTTTACCCGAACGTCTTTAATAATAGTGAATTCAACTTCGATATGTTCTGAAGTCGATTTTTTATTATATACACAAGTCATGCAACTATTTGTAATTGTATTCTATGAACGAACACTAACATATCATAGAAGTATGTTTAAATGTGTTATGCTTGAAAAACCCTATACCCATATTAGGAAATACATTTAATATAATGTGAAATAAAGGTACAGGGGAAACGTTTTATGTGGTGTCTGTTTTAACTGATGTATGTATGGATGCCGTTTGTCCTTCTCCTGTACGTAGCATGTCTCGTGAACACGGGAGGTAGAAAGCAACCGACGCCCCCCTCCTGCGTGTTCCGCCATTCTTTCTAGGTCTTGTGTCATTAATTTGGGAGATACTTGATAGTAACCGATCGATGATAGTGTTTGTTTAACGTGAGAGGATCCGCAGTTGAATTACTTTGATTTCGACACAGTTCCAATAACCACACGAATTTATGTGTGAATTGCGGTTTTCCCAAAACAATCAAACGCAACAAGTATCGGGGTAATTCCAGTTTCCAGTATTTAATAAACAATAGTCATACTGATTCTTTGATTGCCGCTCTATTCACCAAAATGTTCTAGGGTCGACGTCTGTAGCATATAGCACACACGCAATGCAGCCACATGCACGCACGCACGCACACACACACACACACACAGTGCAGCTATGTGCACACACACACACACACACACACGCGCGCACACACGCACACACGCACACACACACACACATATCAAAATAACTTGTTTTTATTAATTACATGAGGAATCCTGCGCGTCCCAATAGTCTACCCATTGATCGCGGGTGTGTGGGGAGGGTAGAACAATACAAGTACCTGGGCACTCACACTTGGCGCAAATAAAGCTGTAATCACACACACACACACACACACACACACACACACACACACACACACACACACACACACACACACACACACACACACACACACACAACACACACAACACACACACACACACACACACACACACACACACACACACACACACACACACACACACACACACACACACACACACACACACACACACACACACACACACACACACACACACACACACACACACACACACACACACACACACACACACACACACACACACACACACACACTATACATATATATATAAAGCTGTAACATATATATATAATGTGTTTTATATCTATGCGTGAAGTGACCTATATTAATCTAGTGTAGAGATCAGTTTATGCGTGCCTCGTCGACAAAACCAGTCAAGGACCCGGGGAATTCCAACTGTCATTATAATTTCCACTGGCGGTAGGCGGAATGCGAAACCGGGTTTTCCCGGTGATCTGTATTGTAATTGTTTCGTTTGTATATCTATCTTACACAAATGACTCATACGACCGCTTGAAATTTACCCATATGTTCATGTATGTATAGAGGTCTACACTCAGTAGTTAGTTTGGTTTTGATCAGCAAGGCCGTTCCAAGGTTCGCATAGAAATGTTGGACTATTGACCATAAAGCGATGGTTTCCATGTTCAAGTCTCGTTTTGGGGTTTTGCTCTGGGTGGCAATCCTGCTAGTTTGTGTCTGCACAATCGCCTCAAAGTCGAGGAAAAAGCGCAACAATCGTTCCAGGTAAGAACTGCCCATTTCAATTGTCTTTTTACATGCTTGTGTTGTGCAGCTTACGTAGACATCGGGACCAGCGTAGCCCTATATGAGCGCCCTCACCGCTTCCTGCCCTCGGCAATATTATAACGGTATAGTATTTCTTGAGTTCGGCTTAGAGTTAATATTCAGGGTTAGAGTTGATAAAAATACAATTAACTTTCTATGCCGTTATTTCGTTTGGGGTACATGGAGGGTGGGCGACATTATAGCTAGGAATACTTTAATTTACACGGGGCCGCTTAATTAAGGGTTGTGCCTTGGAAGGACACCTCTGTTTTGGAGATTGTAGGAACTAATCAAGCGTAATATATGGCGTCGCCCAGTCAACGAAATCCACGTTTGAAAAAAAAAACACTGAACATTTACGGTGAATTCGTGCTCATCAAATCATGGTCATTTGTTCTCTAACTGGTATGTTGTTATGTTTGGACAATGGTTGTTAAAGGGTTTACCTCCTCGCCGCTTAGCTAGCAAGAAAACATAAATGCATATAAAAAACGACTATGCAAGACTTTTCGGCTATTAATAAACTTACGTACATTTGCATTGTGTTAGTGCACATGGTTCCGCATAACTGCATTTATGAAAAAACATGGGTTGATTTATTGAGACTTAAGACCACAATTAGAAGTATATAATCCCTAGAACATATTTGAAATTCCCTCAGAGTGTATGTTTCCTCCCCTGGCACAGTTCGGATAAGTTGCATTCATGAGAGCATTTCTGAATTCCAAGTTTAATTTGTGCATGTGGCAGACTTCGTATCACCAACAAGAGGGATGAAAGTTTAGGGTTAGAAGGAATGGAGGTAAGTATACTCCCCTCCTGTCCTCTTGCAACCTATGGCCTGCTACCCCGCCTGCCTTCTGCAGCGGTACAAACCCCGATCCTTTCCCCGCAACTTCACCGGAACAGAAAAGATTAATCCGTCTAAGATAACAGTTATCTGGTTTTCATTCATAACCCACTGGTTTCAGAACGAGGTGATTATTCGGCGATTCAGAATCACCACAAACTCCCAGTTACACCTTGTAATTGAGACTCCCAAAACACACCCGAGAAATGTAAAAAAAAAGTTCAGTTGCACGACAGTTGACGCACTCCACAACCATAGGCTCTATTCAATGCCCCCAATTGCATGTCCGCCATTGAGGATTCCGAAGATATTGGAGACGTATAAAAACTTCAAATTGTATAAAACAAATCCGTAAATGTTGCCCGACAATCACATTTGTAGACCCACACCTTAACTATAATTCTAAATAAGCCTAATTAACCCTAAACCAAGCCCTAACTAATCTTAATTATAACCTTAATTAATAAAAACCAAAATTAACCCTAACTCTAATACTAACTAATCCTAACTAACCCTATGTTGGCTATTCATATATCATTCCCAGTCACGCCCCCGGTAACGCCAGTCTGTCACACATGGCCGCGGGAGACGTTAGATGTATCCAGGTCGACTCCGGGATTAGATTGTGATCAAAAGGGTCGAGGGTGAATGACAAATACAATTAATAATTTGTATAAGCATCATTATTTCCGTTGCCTGTGCATACAGTCAGAACATGCTCTAAATCTAAACGTCAGATTGGACAGGGAATGTTTCAAAAGACTGGGGTCGCCCCGAACATAAATACTTATGCCAGAGCCATAAGTGATGGCGCACGTGTCCGTCCCAGGAACGCTAACTAGCGTCTTGGGGACGGCGTTCTGTCAATTTTTCATGCGAGATGCAATTTCTTAGCCATTACTCATGGAGTTGCCACTTTCCTTTGTCTACTTCTATGCCAAGTTTTTCTCTCTCTACATTTCTCCAGTTCACTACAGGCAGACAATGATGTATGTGTATAATCTTCGCGGATTTACTGCAACGTGGCTGAATGCTTCCCAGAGAAGTCCGCCCGCCCGCCGCCCCGCCCGCACGAGCACGCACGCACGCACGCGCCGCGCGCACACACACACACACACACACACACACACACACACACACACACACACACACACACACACACACACACACACACACACACACACACACACACACACACACACACACACACACACACACACACACACACACACACACACACACACACACACACACACACACAACACACACACACACACACACACACACACACACACACACACACACACACACACACACACACACACACACACACACACACACACACACACACACACACACACACACACACACACACACACACACACATATGACTTGTTCAAACATGTCTGTGACCTTTGTCTTTTCTCTCACCCAGATGTTTGTTTTTCTGTCCCGGTATATGATGTTTAACATACTCCTTTCCATCTTTGTTTGTGCGGCTGCTGCCATTGCTGGAAGTACGCATGAGTTGGTAGACTTGTCTCTTCAAGCATTTTCTAATGTTACCCTTGAAGATGTCCCGGAGCTTGGCGATTGCCGTCCATCCGGCCGTGATTCTTCTTTGAATCTCCTTGTCTTGGTTTTTGTCTCTGGTGCAGTATCTCTGTCCCGTGTAGATGTAGCTTTAAACGTTCTCGATCTGATTGCTGTTGACATATATTGGTGTGTCGCTTTCCATCATCACCTTTGTCTTCGACTTGTTCATCTTCAGTCCCTGATTTTAACTCTCATAAGCTCATTCCTGTAGCATTTCTCGTAGTCGACGAATGCGATGCAGAGTGGAATAATATATTCTCTGCACTTCTCCTTCAGTTGGTTTACGACGTGGATGTGGTCTGTCGTTGAGTATCCGCTTCTGAATCCAGCTTGCTCTCGTGGCTGGTTTTCGTCGAGTGTACAGCTTAGCAAGTGTCTTCGAGATGATATCTTCTCCTGCTTTCAATATATCGATGTTTATATGGTCATTGCCTGTTGCTGTCCCATTCTTCATATCTCGTAGTGCTGCTTCCACCTCCCGTGATGTTATCTCTGGTACATCGTTTGGGTCAGTGTGGATTATGGTACTCTGTTCATTGTCGTATAGCTCGGTGTAGAAATCCTCTATTCGTTCTATGATCTTATCTTGATCATGGATTTCTCTACCATGTAAGTCCAGGAGTGTGATCAGTCTGTCTTGGCCTAGCTTCTGCGTTCGTCGGACTTTCTTCAGGCTCTTTGATGCCATGATCGTTTCTCGTATGATCTCTTGGTTATATATCCTTGCTTTCGTTTTGATGGTCTTGCTGCATATTTCTGCGTACTCTATTCGTTGTTTATTGTCGCCGTTTTCCGCCATCAGGGCTAGTGTTGGTGATGATATCCTCGATTTTTGTGGCTTGTTAATTGCCTTAGCTATCTCTTTCCTACCTGGTTTCCCTAAGTTCTTCGAGTTCTTGTATGTGTTCATCTCTTAGTAGAGTTCTGATGTTGTAGGTCGCTATCTTTAGTCCTTGTGTGTGTGTGTGTGTGTGTGTGTGTGTGTGTGTGTGTGTGTGTGTGTGTGTGTGTGTGTGTTGTGTGTGTGTGTGTGTGTGTGTGTGTGTGTGTGTGTGTGTGTGTGTGTGTTGTGTGTGTGTGTGTGTGTGTGTGTGTGTGGGGGTGGGTGTGTGGTGTGTGTGTGTATGTGTGTGTAGTGTGTGTGTGTGTGTGTGCGTGTGTGTATATTTATGTGTGTGTGTGTATGTTGTGTGTGTGTGTGTGTGTGTGTGTGTGTGTGTGTGTGTGTGTGTGTGTGTGTGTGTGTGTGTGTGTTTGTGTGTGTGTGTGTGTGTGTGTGTGTGTGTGTTGTGTGTGTGTGTGTGTGTGTGTGTGATTGTGTGTGTGTTTGTGTGTGTGTGTTGTGTGTGTTTTTGTGCGTGTGCTTGTGCGTGTGCGTGTGCGTGTGCGTGCGTGTGCGTGTGCGTGTGCGTGTGCGTGTGCGTGTGCGTGTGCGTGTGCGTGTACGTGTATATGTACATGTATATATAATGTTGTTCTCTCTTTGTAGAGGAAGCGACGTAGCCATATATCAACCAAAGGTGGACAAGCAACAAGGTCAGTTTTGTTACAGCAAACGGGAAGTGACGAAGAGACTGCAGCAGTTCCACGACAAATACGCTCGTCAGCCGATGACAGCCATAGATGAGGCGAGACCAACACATACACAGTACACCAACTATTTGGCTGATAAGCTGCGGGGAATGGGCTTATGTTCACGTGTCGAGTACACAGGCAGCGCGTACGAGGGAGTGAAAGTGTCGAACGACATTGAATTCGATATAATGGTGATAAAGGCAGGCGGACATTTAAGAACCGCGCGAACGTCCACCTCTGGGTACTATTACCTAAAAGAACGGGACGGTAGCAACGTTTCACCTGATAAAACGGTTTCTGACTTCAAAGGTAAACTACAGAAGGTCATTAACAAACACCCAGACATGTCCCGTCTTGTTAAATTGCGCAACCACGGACCGGCTATACAGATGGACGTTTATAGAAGCAAGATGGGTACAAAGTGGTATTCAGTCGACATCGTCCTATCGTACGAGATAAACATAGGCCAAGAGAAACACTTATTTGTGGGAAAACCCCTGAAATCCGATGAATGCATCCCACATGCAAGAGACGCGTGGCGCCGGTCCTACTCACTGGAAGAGAAATCACTATTCAGTGGCATGGACCGCGACAACGGTTGTCGCAAGAAGGTTCTGCGTATTCTAAAAGTTTGGCGCAATCGTGAAGCCGGGATGTATCTGCTGACGTCATACCACCTGAAGACGGCGCTCTTCTACGAGATGGAGGAAGGTCGCAACTGGAACCAGTCGGAGCTCGGTCCGAGGTTGATCGGAGTCTTCCGTCGTCTCTACCGAGCCATGATACAGGGTCGTCAGCCGCACTACTTCGTTCGCAGCTTTAATCTCCTTGACAGAATGAAGGCGACGACAGTTGCCAATATAAGGGACAGACTGGAGAGTATGTTGCGTTCTGAGCAAGTCTTCTTTCGTGTGTTTGAACCAACGCACGGCATCGCTGTGCCACAAATCGGTGCTGGCTGCGGGTGTAACTTGCTGTAGTACGTTGCAGTGTCGTAAGAAACCCGGAAACGTCACAATCAATACGTTCTGGTGAGGGGCGGGACTGGAGAGATGATTAGCCCGCAAGAAACATGCATTTCTGGGTATATTATTTGGTGGTGGCTGACAATAGGAGTAGTATCCCCATATGTGTGGTGGATTTCTGGGTTCAATTAAATGTATTTAAGGGGGTTGCAAAATTGATGATATTGGAGAATCTTAGTCTTTTTCGGCGAGCTACAGCTGTGGTGTAAATCGACGTTTCTAATGAACTTCACAAAGTTTGAATATCCATGCAAACAATTATCAACAACATCCACAAGTCTACCGATGTCATGATCCGACACAGAGATGGATATATACCGGCCGACACGGTAATGTATACGGTTGTACATAGAGACAAGATTGGTTTTATTCATATTCCTAACCTAATACCATTTTCCGTTAGAATTTGGCTAACGATAATCATTAATTCCTCGCTCCCTGGCCCGAGGCGAGTAGACATTTCTGGAGATGAGTCACCGTTGGCTAGCTCAAGTCACCCGAGCGAGTTACTGTTTTTCACTCTAGATCTGATATACTATTGAGTCAAATAAGTGCGTTGGATGGTTAATCATGGAATTGACATATTTGTTTATTAATGTCCACGGAGCATTACATGTCAGTTCATATTAAAAGGTGGCATTTTGACGATGTCCTCAAAACAGGAACTATTTATTTTTCATGGTGTGTGTGTGTGTGTGCGTGTGCTTGTGCGTGTGCGTGTGCGTGTGCGTGTGCGTGCGCGTGCGCGTGCGCGTGCGCGTGCGCGTGTGCGTGTCTATGTACATGTATATATAATGTTGTTCTCTCTTTGTAGAGGAAGCGACGTAGCCATATATCAACCGAAGGTGGACAAGCAACAAGGTCAGTTTTGTTACAGCAAACGGGAAGTGACGAAGAGACTGCAGCAGTTCCACGACAAATACGCTCGTCAGCCGATGACAGCCATAGATGAGGCGAGACCAACACATACACAGTACACCAACTATTTGGCTGATAAGCTGCGGGGAATGGGCTTATGTTCACGTGTCGAGTACACAGGCAGCGCGTACGAGGGAGTGAAAGTGTCGAACGACATTGAATTCGATATAATGGTGATAAAGGCAGGCGGACATTTAAGAACCGCGCGAACGTCCACCTCTGGGTACTATTACCTAAAAGAACGGGACGGTAGCAACGTTTCACCTGATAAAACGGTTTCTGACTTCAAAGGTAAACTACAGAAGGTCATTAACAAACACCCAGACATGTCCCGTCTTGTTAAATTGCGCAACCACGGACCGGCTATACAGATGGACGTTTATAGAAGCAAGATGGGTACAAATTGGTATTCAGTCGACATCGTCCTATCGTACGAGATAAACATAGGCCAAGAAAAACACTTATTTGTGGGAAAACCCCTGAAATCCGATGAATGCATCCCACATGCAAGAGACGCGTGGCGCCGGTCCTACTCACTGGAAGAGAAATCACTATTCAGTGGCATGGACCGCGACAACCGTTGTCGCAAGAAGGTTCTGCGTATCCTAAAAGTTTGGCGCAATCGTGAAGCCGGGATGTATCTGCTGACGTCATACCACTTGAAGACGGCGCTCTTCCATGAGGTGAAGGAAGGTCGCAACTGGAACCAGTCGGAGCTCGGTCCGAGGTTGATCGGAGTCTTCCGTCGTCTCTACCGAGCCGATATATCAGATGCCGAATTAGGAATGACAGGGTATGTAATGTTTAGGAAAGATAGATTAGGAAGAAGGGGAGGCGGAGTTATTTTATATATTAAAGAATCCATCCAAGCTTATGAAATAAAATTAGAAAAAGAAGCAGAATGTGAAGAAGCTGTCTGGTGTAACATAGTTACAGGAAAGTCAACATTAACTGTTGGGTTAGTGTATCGGAGTCCAAACATAAGCATGGAAGAGAATGAAAAAATACATAACGCTATCAAAGAAGTGAGTAAACAGGACTGTATTATTATGGGGGATTTTAACCATGGGCATATACAGTGGACATCTATACAGAGTACCGGGAGAGAGGATCAAGAGTTTTTAAATTTAGTACAAGATAGTTTCCTTTCTCAACATGTGTTAGAAGCAACCAGGGGCGAGAACGTGTTAGACATAGTATTGAGCTCACAGAAGGAATTTGTTGATAATGTCAAGATATGTGAGCCACTGGGGTGTAGTGATCACAACCAGATACATTTTATCATCAAAGTAAAGGGAGAACGGAATAGAAAAATAAGGTACAGGAAAAAATTTCACAAAGGAAGATATAAGGACATGAGGGAATATTTAGCAAAGATAGACTGGAATAACACACTGAAGAATAAGACAGCAACAGAATGCTGGAATATTTTAAAGAGAGAAATTGACTGCGTCGTTGACAAATGTGTCCCCTTGAAAAAACAGGGGAAACGGTCAAAGAAGAAACACTTATCGAAGGAAGCCATTAGAAAAATCAAGTACAAGCAAATGATGTGGAAGACATACAGACATACCGGAAGTGAAGAAGACTATAGCATTTATAAAGAAGCACTTAATCAAGCTACAGCTGAAATTAGACATTCAAAGAGAAGCTACGAACAAAAATAGCTTTTAATATAAAACATGACAGCAAGAGTTTTTATGCGTATGTTCGAAGTAAACAGAAAGTTCAGGATAAGGTCGGTCCTCTAGAAGGTAGTGATGGAAACATAATAACAGAGGGATTCTTAATGGCAGAAAACCTAAATGAGTACTTTAGTTCGGTGTTTACCAGGGAAGATATTAGTATATTACCAGTACTTGAGACTAAGTTCGAAGGGAGAGAGTTTGACTATTTAGGACAACTAATTGTAACCCCAACAATGGTAGCTATGAAAATAAGAGATATGAAGGATAATAAATCACCTGGAGTGGATGGGATTCCAAATTACTATTGGAAATTGTAGAACAAATCAGCATACCGCTTGCAACAGTGTTCAATTTGTCATTAGAGGAGGGAATAGTTCCGTTAGAATGGAAAGAAGCAAACATTATACCATTATTTAAAAAAGGTTCGAGAAACAAGTCAGAGAACTATAGACCAGTGAGTTTAACATCAGTGATTTGCAAACTATTAGAAAGACTAATTAAAGATCACCTGGTTGATTTTCTTGTTAAAAATAAATTGATAAACCCATCTCAACATGGGTTTTTAAAAGCGAGGTCATGCTTAACAAATATGTTATGTTTTTTGGAAGATGTCACAAAGTGGCTAGATGAGGGATCACCAGTAGATATAATCTACTTAGATTTAAAAAGCCTTTGACAAAGTGCCACACCAAAGACTACTACTTAAACTAAAGGCCCATGGCATAGGAAATGGAATGATCAACTGGATAGAAAAATGGCTTATTGATAGAAGACAAAGAGTAGTAGTTGATGGGGAGGTTTCAAACTGGAAAGATGTTTTGAGTGGAGTACCACAGGGATCAGTACTGGGACCTATTTTATTCTTAATATATATCAATGATTTGGATGATGACATAACAAGCAAGGTGTTGAAGTTTGCGGACGACACGAAAGTGTTTAGGAAAATTAAAAGTGATGCAGATAGACAGCATTTACAAGATGATCTTAATAAGTTGATAGAATGGTCTGAGAAGTGGCAAATGCTGTTTAATTTTGGAAAGTGTAAGTGCCTTCACACAGGACATGGGAATGAAGATGCACAATATACAATGGGTGATACTGTACTAAATACTACCTTAAAGGAAAAGGACTTAGGGTTAACTATTAGTGCTGACATGAAGGTATCAGAGCAGTGTGGAATTGCAGCAGCGAAGGGAAACCAAATTCTTGGATTAATTAGGCGAAATATAGTGTACAAAGAAAAAGAACTAATAATACCGCTGTATAAAACAATAGTTAGGCCTCACTTAGAATATTGTATACAAGCATGGAGGCCATATCGCAAGAAGGATATTGATATGCTAGAAAGAGTACAAAGGAGAGCAACCAAAATGATACCAAAACTCAGGAATATTAGTTATGAAATGCGTCTAAAAGAATGTGGTTTAACAACACTAGAAACCAGAAGATTGAGAGGAGATCAGATTGAGGTGTTTAAAATATTGAATGGATATGAAAATATTGACAGAAATATTTTTTCACAGTCAAGGAAGAGAGAAGGACTAGAGGACATGGAGTTACATTAGCAAAGAAGCAGTGTAGACAAGATATTAGAAAATTTTCATTTTCACAAAGAACAGTAAACGAATGGAACAGATTATCAGCTGATTGTGTAGGTGCTAGTAGTGTTAATATATTTAAAAATAAAATCGACATATACCTAAGAAGGGCGGGGTATACTTAGATAGATAGGTTGGACTCTCGATAAGCCAAATGGCTTCCTAGTCCACCTGCCATCTAGAGTTGAATCTCTAATTGGCAATCTTGTTAAATCTTGTTAAATCTTGTTAAATGATACAGGGTCGTCAGCCGCACTACTTCGTTCGCAGCTTTAATCTCCTTGACAGAATGAAGGCGACGACAGTTGCCAATATAAGGGACAGACTGGAGAGTATGTTGCGTTCTGAGCAAGTCTTCTTTCGTGTGTTTGAACCAACGCACGGCATCGCTGTGCCACAAATCGGTGCTGGCTGCGGGTGTAACTTGCTGTAGTACGTTGCAGTGTCGTAAGAAACCCGGAAACGTCACAATCAAATGTATTTAAGGGGGGTTGCAAAATTGATGATATTGGAGAATCTGAGTCTTTTTCGGCGAGCTACAGCTGTGGTGTAAATCGACGTTTCTAATGAACTTCACAAAGTTTGAATATCCATGCAAACAATTATCAACAACATCCACAAGTCTACCGATGTCATGATCCGACACGGAGATGGATATATACCGGCCGACACGGTAATGTATACGGTTGTACATAGAGACAAGATTGGTTTTATTCATATTCCTAACCTAACACCATTTTCCGTTAGAATTTGGCTAACGATAATCATTAATTCCTCGCTCCCTGGCCCGAGGCGAGTAGACATTTCTGGAGATGAGTCACCGTTGGCTAGCTCAAGTCACCCGAGCGAGTTACTGTTTTTCACTCTAGATCTGATATACTATTGAGTCAAATAAGTGCGTTGGATGGTTAATCATGGAATTGACATATTTGTTTATTAATGTCCACGGAGCATTACATGTCAGTTCATATTAAAAGGTGCCATTTTGACGATGTCCTCAAAACAGGAACTATTTATTTTTCATGGGGATGAGTAAGACTATTAACCCGGTCAAATGCTTAATTGAGAAGGGTGGTCTCATAAACAAAACAGTTTCACTGCGCTTAACGACTGCGAGAGACTAGAAAGAGGGAGATATGCACTAGTTGACTATTACCAGATGAATTCCACCTTGAAACCGAAGCCCAAGAAGACCGGAAGTCAATGGGAACACTAGTTCTATGTAAAAACGCTCAATTCAGACAACCGAGCATTTCGACACAGTAACAGGACACAGGGCAGCAAAGGCACCAATTCGGGAAAGCATGCAGAACAGAACAGTTCAAGTTGATCAGTTCAAGTTGACGATGCCAGTTCGGTGTTTGTTGGAGTGCTGTACTATAGCTACATACATGTAATACATGCGAGGTATGTGACATTCAATTCAATTCAATTCAATTCAATTTATTTCAAAACACACAACATTAAAAAGCAAGCAATACAAATACAAATAATAATAAGTCACATGGTACGAATGAAATACTATTAAGAAATATGTTTTGAAAAGGAGTAGACATGAAGTGAAAGACTTATAAGTGTCTACCCCTGTGAACACTTTTCATAAAAATTATAAGTGGCAATTCTTAGTTTTTAATTGTAATGATTCTGTTACACAACAAATAAATACGTGCACACAACAAATGTTAATTTGTCGTTATAATCATGTATATTTACATGGTATATTTGCCTATGAGAATATTAAAGTAATGACGTTTAAATGTATATTTGGACATTATGCTAGCAAGCGATTCGTTGAGAGAATTCCACAATTTCACGCCGAACAAGCAGAACCGAAGATGGCAAATGTTTCGGTGTAATCGTACATATAGTTTGTGAGGTAGTCACAAACCGCGACGTCTGCTACACGCAGAACCGAATATGATAGATTCTGTGTAATCGTGCCATATGGTTTGTAGGAGTCACAGAACGCGAGGTTTGTGACAAACAGAGCCGAACATAATAGATGTTACGGTGTCTGCACTATGTCGCAGTAACCGTTTTTACAACAAATAAAAGTTTGGCTTCAAAGATTGGTTAAAAATGAGTGATTGTTTCGTTCAAACACGTTCCAACAAAATGTTCCTGCACAGAACCACTTGTTGACATAGAACAGCTACATTTATTTCATCATCATCATCATCATCATCATCATCATCATCATCATCATCATCATCATCATCATCATCATCATCATCATCATCATCATCATCATCATCATCATCATCATCATCATCATCATCTTTATTTTCACCAGCTAGGTCTTAAAGCATAGTTCATGCATTATATTTCAATTATACGGAGTAGTCTCGGTCAAACAGCACTAATTTGACCAGCCAGCCAGTGAACTGGTCATTGTGACTGTTTTGGGCAGTCAAGC
>JAODUO010000072.1:467500-477500 GCA_025642075.2 Ridgeia piscesae | reverse complement strand
GTATTGGGCCACACATGTGACGTGGAGTCTGGTAGTGGCCACACATGTGATGTGGAGTCGGAGGGCCCACAGGGGTGGGGTCTGGTAGGGGACAATGGAGTGGGGCTGGATACACATGTGACGGGGGTTTAAACATTGAGTGGAGTCTGGAGAGGGGCCCCAATTTGGGGTTGGGAGGGGCCACACATGTGATGTGGAGTCTGGAAAATTATGTGGAGTCTGGAGTGGGGCCCCAATGGATGGGGGTCATGGGCCCCCTGTGATGTGGAGTCTGGTAGGGGCCACACATGTGATGTGGAGTCTGGTAGAGGGCCACACATGTGATGTGGAGTCTGGTAGTGGGCCACACATTGAATGGAGTGTGGAGAGGGGCCCCACATGTGATTTGGGGTTGGAGGGAGCCACACATGTGATGTGGAGTCTGGTAGTGGCCACACATGTGATGTATCTTAGTGGCCCCTGGATGTGGAGTCTGGTAGTGGCCACACATGTGACATGGAGTCTGGTAGTGGGCCACACATGTGACGGGGGTCTGGACCCCACAGTGAGTGGGGTCTGGTAATGGGCCCCACATTTGGTCTGGGGCCACACATGTGACGTGGAGTCTGTTAGTGGGCCACACATGTGACGTGGAGTCGGTAGGGCCACACATGTGACGTGGAGTCTGGTAGTGGCCAACATGGGGGAATCTTAGGGCCACACGGGGCGGGGGTCTGTTAGGGGCCACACATTTACGTGGAGTTTTAGGGCCCCACGGGGCGGGGGTCTGGTAGGGGCCACCAAAGGACGTGGAGTCTGGGATTCCCCACTTGGGCGTGGAGTCTGGTAGGGCCCCCAAAATTTATGTGGAGTCGGTAGTGGCCAACGTGGGGGAGTCTGGTAGTGGGCCACACATGTGACGTGGAGTCTGGTAGTGGGCCACACATGTGACGTGGAGTCTGGTAGGGGCCACACGTGCGGGGAGTCTGGGAGGGCCACACATGTGACGTGGGGTCTGGTAGTGGGCCACGGAGTGGAGTCGGAGGGGGCCACACTGGAGGGGGTTTAGGGGCCACACAGTGATTTGGGGTTTAGTGGGCCCCAAGGATGTGGGGTCTGGTAGTGGGCCACACATGGAGTGGAGTCTTAGAGGGCCACACATGTGAGGGATCTGGTAACACAGTGGGGAGGTGGGAGAGGGCCACACATGTGATGTGGAGTCTGGTAGTGAGCCACACATGTGACGTGGAGTTTAGCGGGGCCACACATGTGATGTGGAGTCTGGGGTGGCCCCACATGTGATGTGGAGTCTGGTAGTGGGCCACACATGTGATGTGGAGTCTGGTAGTGGGCCACACATGTGATGTGGGGTCTGGTAGTGGGCCACACATGTGACGTGGAGTTTGATAGCGGGCCACACGTGTGATGTGGAGTCTGGTAGTGGGCCACACATGTCATGGCTGGGTTCACCGGGGAAGAGTTCCTCTCATGGTGGCAATAACAATGCAGAGACCTGGTTTTGGAATTTCAATTGGTGCAGTTGGAGATCTCAATTTGACTGTAGGTAATAATCTATTATATTATATATATATATATATATATATATATATATATATATATATATATTTTATATATAAATTTTTTTAAAGTCAGAATTTCCCTTTTAAAAAAATAAAGTGTTAATGTAAAGATTTTTATATTTTTTCCCACGGAAGCCGAGATGGTGTTCGATTGAAAAAGTCATTCGTAAATAAATATCAAAACTGTTTGATAATACAGGCGTTACAGATAGTCGCAACAGAAGTAATATGGTGATATATATGTGATGCAATTATTCATACTACGATAACGAGTTTTGTGCACTCTTGAAGTCTAGATATTGCGCTAATGAAATTACGTTTTTCATTAACAACATTAACTTTTCTCCGTACAGGTATCTCTCACGGGTGAAAAATGGCCGAACAAGCGTGGCATTATAAACCGGAAATCACGACGCTGCTTCGAGAGTTCCACGAGAACTACGCCCGCCAGCCCACGAAGGAGATCGACGAGGCGAAGCAACGACACACGCTCTATACGGATCAAGTGGCGCGCGAACTGCGGGCCCAGGGCAAGTGTTCCCGAATCGAATACACGGGCAGCTCGTACGAGGGCGTGAAGGTGTCGAACGACATCGAATTCGACATTATGGTGATCCAGACCGCCGGAAGTCGGCAACTGACACCCATCCCAGCTAGCAGTCCCGGCTTCTACAAGCTGAAGCTGGCAGACGGAGAAAGTGCCACTGACGAGTTTAAGGACATTATCGACGGCAACCGCTGTCTCTCTCCCGTTAAGAGTGTCGACAGTTTTTTTGGTACGCTGCAGAAAATCATCGATAAGCACTCAGACGTGTTTCGGGACGTGAAACTCATACGACACGGCCCGGCTGTCGAGATGGACGTGAGCAGAGGCAACGACGCTCCTTGGTATTCCGTCGACGTCGTACTCGCGTATGAGGTCGAACTGGGTGCGCGAAAGCGAGTGTTTGTGGCGAAACAACCGACAACGATCCACGGGAAGACACCGCAAGAGAAGGACACTTGGCGTCTGTCGTTCTCCCTGGAGGAGAAAGCGCTGTTCGACGGCATGGACAGCGACAAAGGTTGTCGCAGACACGTTCTGCGCATCCTCAAAGTACTACGCAACGGAGAAGTCGGACTGAAGAAACTGACGTCATACCACCTGAAGACGGCGCTCTTCTACGAGATGAAGGAAGGTCGCAACTGGAACCAGTCGGAGCTCGGTCCGAGGTTGATCGGAGTCCTGCGCCGTCTGTACCGAGCCATGGCGCAGGGTCGACAGCCGCACTACTTCGTTCCTCAGATCAACCTTCTCGATGGCATTGCGCCCAAGACGATCGAAAATATGAAGTGCAGGATGGAACGCGTCTCGAACCTGTATTTAGAGGATTGTTTGAACCAAAAGCATGCGGCATGTGATGTAATTGAATTGAATAATTAACGACCTTTTTTTTTATAAAAACCTCTATAACAGTTATTTTGTGGAGGCCCCAGTGAAACTGATCAGTCGCTTCTGCGCTGAAAGAACACCCGTCAATGAACACATCAGACACTTAGTAATGCAAATATAATTTAGTGTAATGAAAACCACGGGTTAATTACTGAACTTTACACACAAGTGATGTTACACATGACACAGTTGTTTGTGAATGCCGACCACATTGAGTGATTTGAGTCAAATAATAATATTAATTGTATTGGTGTCACACACCGCACATACAACTCATACATAATACAGGCACGCAAGCACATACACATGCAGATATGTACAAACACATGTATATGTGCATACAAACATGCACATACATACACATGCTCGCACGCACGCACGTACGCACGTACGCACACAAAACACCGGTGTATATATTCACACACGCGCGCGCACGCACACCACACGCACGCACCACACACACACACACACACACACACACACACACACACACACACACACACACACATAAATTCTTTTCAGATCAAATATTGGTGATTACGTTTGGCAATATGTTGTGTAATGACATTTGGTATATAGCATGCGTAACAATGTATAATCATTATACTCTTGTTAATAACAACATATATTCAACTATTTCATTTAAGCTTCCTTAGACATTCTAAATATACACCAAAGATGCAATTTATTTTGTTTCAAGTCTTCAGCAAATGTTTTTTGTCGTTGTTCAGTAAATGAGTGTAAGTGTATTATATATACCGGAATGCATAAACAAAGTTGATGTACATGTGTTTCTTGTTAATGCCTTATTTAAAATTCCTCAAAGAATTAGCATTCAAAGCCATGATATTAAAAGATGCAACTTACTTTGCTATCAAATTTTCAGCAAAGGTTCTCTATTATGATTTCAGTGGATGTGTGTAAGCTCGTTATAAATGCCGGATTTTATAGAAAAGTTGGTGTACATTTGTTTATTGTAAAGCCTTATTTAAAATTCCATGTATAATTTCGGCGCTCGGCTGCGTAACTTCGCTGAAAAGTGCTGCCACCTCACGGAGTCTGGGTAATCGAGGCTAACACCGCCACGAACCAACTCGGTCACGACCACTGACCTGTATAATTTTTTACTGGATTGCTAAAGCCGCATCCCTGTGTGTGCTGTCACTTGACGCCACACTCCCCCACAGCCGCCATGTTGATGTATGCCCCCTGCCGTGGGCGGGCTATTCAGTTGTGTGTTTCAGGTCTATGTGTTAATATTGTAACGTACAGCCACCGTGTAGTTAATTAGTGTAGTTTAATTAGTAGTAGTAATTAGTGCAGTTTAATGAGTAGATATTATATTATATTAACGGTCCGCGTTTCGAAATTAGTGAAGATGCTAGTACCCGATGGTCATAGTGTTCTTATCATAGTAACAGAGTTTGATGTATATAGTGTACATACAATCTAGAAACTGCTACGGCAAAGATCAGCTCAAAATGACTCGAGCAGTGATAACTGTGGAACAAAATTTAATAGTGTTTAATCATCAGTTAGGGTGTTTTTCTGATAGTGATAGAAACACACTCTCACTTCTCTTAACTGTTTACTGAAACAATATTATTTTGGACGTTATGTATTATAATATAATAGACACTGGGTACATAGTCACCCGTGGGTTACTGATTCAAATAACATACTTAATTGTTACACAACAAGTACCTGGTATATTGTTTAATGCACTGAGGTCATGTTCTGCTTTGTTCACATTGCAAGTTATGTGCCTTATTTATGGTTCACCATCATGTTATATGTGTGTTTAAAAAGTTTATGTTTCTGCACGTTGTGCTTTGCCAGTTTAGTTTATCTTGTTATGAATGTTCATGTTGTATGTTCAAATTTGTTTCACTGTTCATATTTCAAATTATTTATTTTCCATGTTGTATATGTTGCATATTTTTATATATGTTATATTTGGTTCTTTTGGCTGTGTTGGTTATAAGTTACCAAATTTTCTGCATCCATGGGACATTGACTAAATGGCTTAATCATGTTTGGTTCTTCCTGTGTCGAACACTAATATCACTAGTGTTATATGTATGTCAGATGAGATGGAATTTGTGTAATAATATGGGTGGACACAAACATTTTGTTTATGTGAGGCCCGCCAATATGTAAAGATTTTCCTGAATCACTAAACCAATGCTAACAATTCTTAATACTCACACAAATGTCTTTGTATCATTGTCCGTTCATTTCGTTCCAACTCAAGCCTTCTTCGGTGGCGCAAGAATTCGTTGACTTTGTTTTGGAAGTATATACGGAAGGCTTTGGGGCACAACCATCCACTTTTGCCAACAAGACCAGACGGCACGTGATATTAAATGGGTTTGATCTTCAGCGCGCAGTACAATTGGGACGACAGCTGATCATAGTTAACGTCTAACAATCTGTCTTGCAAGTGAATATCAAATCAAACTTGTCCGGCCTGTCGATCTGAAATAGATAACCACGACAACGCGTGATTCTACTTTGTGGTAGTTAATTAAGAACATGACGGTACATACTGGTTTTGCACAATCTAATTCATAACGAACCTAGCTCGTCTTTCAATAAATGTTCTTTGTGCAACTATGTTGCTTTGGATAATCAGGTGTTTAGTTATGCGAAGGTATAAATTCTAAATATACACCAAAGATGCAATTTATTTTGTTTCAAGTCTTCAGCAAATGTTTTTTGTCGTTGTTCAGTAAATGAGTGTAAGTGTATTATATATACCGGAATGCATAAACAAAGTTGATGTACATGTGTTTCTTGTTAATGCCTTATTTAAAATTCCTCAAAGAATTAGCATTCAAAGCCATGATATTAAAAGATGCAACTTACTTTGCTATCAAATTTTCAGCAAAGGTTCTCTATTATGATTTCAGTGGATGTGTGTAAGCTCGTTATAAATGCCGGATTTTATAGAAAAGTTGGTGTACATTTGTTTATTGTAAAGCCTTATTTAAAATTCCATGTATAATTTCGGCGCTCGGCTGCGTAACTTCGCTGAAAAGTGCTGCCACCTCACGGAGTCTGGGTAATCGAGGCTAACACCGCCACGAACCAACTCGGTCACGACCACTGACCTGTATAATTTTTTACTGGATTGCTAAAGCCGCATCCCTGTGTGTGCTGTCACTTGACGCCACACTCCCCCACAGCCGCCATGTTGATGTATGCCCCCTGCCGTGGGCGGGCTATTCAGTTGTGTGTTTCAGGTCTATGTGTTAATATTGTAACGTACAGCCACCGTGTAGTTAATTAGTGTAGTTTAATTAGTAGTAGTAATTAGTGCAGTTTAATGAGTAGATATTATATTATATTAACGGTCCGCGTTTCGAAATTAGTGAAGATGCTAGTACCCGATGGTCATAGTGTTCTTATCATAGTAACAGAGTTTGATGTATATAGTGTACATACAATCTAGAAACTGCTACGGCAAAGATCAGCTCAAAATGACTCGAGCAGTGATAACTGTGGAACAAAATTTAATAGTGTTTAATCATCAGTTAGGGTGTTTTTCTGATAGTGATAGAAACACACTCTCACTTCTCTTAACTGTTTACTGAAACAATATTATTTTGGATGTTATGTATTATAATATAATAGACACTGGGTACATAGTCACCCGTGGGTTACTGATTCAAATAACATACTTAATTGTTACACAAGTACCTAGTATATTGATTAATGCACTGAGGTCATGTTCTGCTTTGTTCACATTGCAAGTTATGTGCCTTATTTATGGTTCACCATCATGTTATATGTGTGTTTAAAAAGTTTATGTTTCTGCACGTTGTGCTTTGCCAGTTTAGTTTATCTTGTTATGAATGTTCATGTTGTATGTTCAAATTTGTTTCACTGTTCATATTTCAAATTATTTATTTTCCATGTTGTATATGTTGCATATTTTTATATATGTTATATTTGGTTCTTTTGGCTGTGTTGGTTATAAGTTACCAAATTTTCTGCATCCATGGGACATTGACTAAATGGCTGTCCCATGTTTGGTTCTTCCTGTGTCGAACACTAATATCACTAGTGTTATATGTATGTCAGATGAGATGGAATTTGTGTAATAATATGGGTGGACACAAACATTTTGTTTATGTGAGGTCCGCCAATATGTAAAGATTTTCCTGAATCACTAAACCAATGCTAACAATTCTTAATACTCACACAAATGTCTTTGTATCATTGTCCGTTCATTTCGTTCCAACTCAAGCCTTCTTCGGTGGCGCAAGAATTCGTTGACTTTGTTTTGGAAGTATATACGGAAGGCTTTGGGGCACAACCATCCGCTTTTGCCAACAAGACCAGACGGCACGTGATATTAAATGGGTTTGATCTTCAGCGCGCAGTACAATTGGGACGACAGCTGATCATAGTTAACGTCTAACAATCTGTCTTGCAAGTGAATATCAAATCAAACTTGTCCGGCCTGTCGATCTGAAATAGATAACCACGACAACGCGTGATTCTACTTTGTGGTAGTTAATTAAGAACATGACGGTACATACTGGTTTTGCAACAATCTAATTCATAACGAACCTAGCTCGTCTTTCAATAAATGTTCTTTGTGCAACTATGTTGCTTTGGATAATCAGGTGTGTTGTGTTATGCGAAGAGTATAAATGTCAAATATATCTATAAAAAAGCAGAATTAACTGGGAATATTTAAGTTCATGAACAATTGTTGGATATGTGTGCAGTCTAGGTATCATCTTGTGTATGTGGAAGGGAATGTTTACATGCAGTGGTGGTGTATCGTCACAGCTAATGTGACAGCAAAGAGACACAAAACAACTGACATTGTCACAAATCTCGGCCTAACAGATGCAACTAAAACTGTTACGATAATGATAGTATATGCCTATCGTTTTATGTGACATTATGTGTTCTCATTCATACGTTCATATCAGAACTCTGTATTTGTTATGCATGTGGCTGGAGTATTAGTAGTACACTCACCTTTACGATTTCATAATACGAGCGAGAATGTTAGCGTTTTTATTTATTATTATTTCGACTCAATTAGGAATAATCATTGTAAAGCGCCACAGAACAGTTATTTGAATGGGGCGCTATATAAGAAATAAATTCTTCTTTTTCTTCTTTATTAATGCATTTACTTTTCGTGTTACTGCTTTATGGCATCTTGGTTTACGAAATGCTCAATCTGCTTTCATTTCGTGTGTGCTCTCTGCAGAACACGTGAAGGGTCCGGGTCAGTATGAATCCTCATCCATTCGTTATTCTCAACACAACGAAGTCCGAGAAAACACCGAGTGGGGTTGTTATACAATATCTCGGGGTCGGGTGACGGGGTGAGACCACCATCGGTTCAATCGAGTTGAAAGAAGTGTACACTCTGTACACAATACTGAACACGGCTATATGGTAACACGCAAGTGTTTATAAGAAGATAAACGTACGCACGCACACGCACACGTACTCGCAAACGCACACAAACACAGAGGAAGTGTAAGAATTGGCGCATGCGTAAAAGCGCACAACATTGCCAGGAAGCTGCGCACTGCGCACTGCGCAGCTGCGGATTCGCACAATTAGTCGTTACGTCATTACCTTTTCCGCCTGACACCGAGTCATGTATACGGTGTCGAATTGGATCTGCGGCAGGTCAATTTTCTTCATTTGTTCGTCGTTTTCTTCTTCGTCATCTTTATCTGCTCGTCGTTGATACCAGTGGTATTAAACCACTTCAATGTTGTTATAGTAAATACCCACGATAATATGGATATATGGACTACAAGCTCTATAACGCATACGACACGGACATCGGACACATATTCGAAGAGGGTTTCCTAGCGAACGGCGATCGCATGGGAAGAAACGTCATATTCCGTTCAAGTTGATGAAGCGGCTGCTAATCCTAAATGCCAGTGACTGTATTCATAATTGTCGGACATTAAGTGTGTAAGGTGTTATGAGGTGTAGATCCTTGTAATCTATTTTAGGTGAACGGCCCACACCGCATAGAAGTTCCGCCATAGCTAACATATTGTTCATTTTGTGATACAAGCAAAAAATTTGGTACACACGTAGCTTGATATATTTAGAAGAAATCTGGATATTGGGCCATTGCAAATTAGCATCCTGATTACCATGGCAGCCATTTTCCAAAATGGCTGCCAGCGGCTATTAACATAGAATATTTTTGCCACCCCCAAGCTTCTGTTTCCATGTTTTCAGGACAAGCATTATTTACATAAAAGGTACAGTGCAAAATAGGTTTATTACAATGTAACGCAATAATAAATTAAAGAAAATGCAACAAAATGGCGAGATTGTCTCGTCATGTTATAGGGATAACTTGATTAAACCGTAGCCGTAACCAGTATAATTACGTACTAGCATAGACCATGTAACAATGTTCAGTGAACTTGCTGAAACCAATAACTATGCTATTTACGTTATTTGAGAATACCAATGTTATTGCTGAATACCATTTGAATCATTCTATTAACACATCTTGATCATGTGACAACTTGACAACTTCCCATGGATAATGGCGTGGTACTTTACTGTTTGAGTAAATGAGAGATCTTAGAGTCAACTGGCACATTCTCCCTCACAGAAGCAGATCCCTGTGCACGGAAGTGCAGCCTTCTTGCACCTGCAGCGCTTTCTGCAACAACTCTTGCAGCCACAAGAGATCAGCTCGCGGCATGATTTTGATGCTTGTGGCAATGTAGTCCAGTGGGGCTCATATAGTCCTTCTGTCTTCCCCCACCCCCATCAGTTGATGATGGCAACACAGGGTCTGGTAGCAGTGTCTTCCCCAGGTGTGACCCCCTGGTAGACTGCTCTCTTGACATGCTCCTCTAGAGCAGCTCGAGTAGGTGGGATTTGCTGCACCGAGTTTTTTTCGTGGAAAGAGCTTCCTTCTTGCATGGTCCACCTTGGCGCAGGTGCTGCTTCTGTCAAATAGAAGTATGATAAACCTCTCAATTATGTTCAT
>JAODUO010000072.1:460000-462500 GCA_025642075.2 Ridgeia piscesae | reverse complement strand
ATGTTGAACACATTATTTTACTGCTCAAACAATGTGAATCCGCAATACAAAACTGTGCGTGACAGTGACAGTTAATTGTGAAGGTATCCAACTTACACAGACATAAGGTTAGTATGTTTTATTTTCCACAGATCACCTGGCAGCATAGTTACACGTCATCTCGCTGAATACGTCACACAGTGAATATTTTTGAATATGCTATACATTTTTCGTTGATATCCTGTTGAAGAACACAGGCGTTATTCCGCGAGGCACAGAAATATGAACATTGCTGAATAAATTGTGCACTGTACATGCATTGGTTTATGAGACAATCAACTGTGAATGTGCAAAAAGGTAGTATTGTGAGCAGCTTCTTCGTCATGCTTTCACTCCTCTAGACAGTATTGCAGAAAGTTCCCTTTCATTCGGCACCAAGTATGTTGGATTCAGCGAATATATTCTGTGAACATGTAAACATTACGTTGACATATAAAGTTCATGCTTGAATGCAGAACATATAATGATGGAGTGACCATTTATTCCTGGACTACTTAGCCTGCAGCATTCGTCCAACTTGCCATAACACAGTCATATATAGACGCAGTGAAGTATGACTAATGTTTTCCATTGTCACGTATCGAAGATACGGTATATGTTAAATACTTGTTTCAACTTGGACAACATCGGCACAAAGCGTCGCCATTACTGCAGGGGTATTTTCGATTTTGTTTATTAGATTTATTTCGTTAATTGGCATTTCTCCACGGAAACAAGAATTGTGTACCCTATTATATATGATAGGCGTTAAACAGGTCAATAAATCATTATGCATTTTCGATATAAAAAAGGTAAAAAAATTAAAATAAGATTTTGCTTTTAGTATCGTATGATAGTTTGTCAAGACACAGCTACTAACGTGCGTAATGTATTTTTGGTTTATTCAATAGGTCGGAATTTTCAAAATCTTCATAAAATTGTCAATTTTAGTTTTATATATTGATGATGATCGGAATGTCAGTGTTTTGCTGGTTCTGACACGACTTTGAGACACAACTCAGTCATTAGTGTACGGTGACCCCATAATCAATCACTAGCAAAAACAATAATACTGCTTTAATGTTTATTGCAATTTTATTTAGTAATAAAGAAAGCCAATGCCTAAGGGGGCCGTTTCACTAAGTGTTATGCTCTTAAGGAAAATTTATCCTGCAACAAAATCTGACGGTAATTTCCAGAATTGTCTAAATGCTTTTCAATAATGTGATCTGTAACTAATTCTTAGGCTAAGGAACACTGTTTCCATCATATTAATTGATAATCTACGTAGTTGGTCCAGTTTGTAAAAACATTTAAATACTTGTCAAAAGGTGTTTCGAAAACTTTGGATAAATTAATGTTTAGCTTAGATTACTGCTGAGACTGTGTCTCAGTCACACAACGACAGAACCCAGACCATATAGTCTAATCGGCATCTAATCGGTGGTCTGCAAGGGGGCGCAGTATGTGTATTTACATTGTTCCCAGTGTCTCACCGATGTCTTCGGAGTGGTTTATTGGATACCATTGTTGAAAGCCAGTGTGGATCCACTGAGCGATCTTCTTCCAGACACTTGACGGGCGCCTAAGAGTTGGCTTTCATAGACCCAGATTATACAGTAGACCAATGGGCTATTGCTATTTGTTTTTTCAAGTGGGAGAGCCCTAAAAGGGGCACAGAGCGCACCCAAATGAGAGCAGGGCGCAGCTCCCTTGGTGAAAGCCTACCGTGTGGCGTGTATTGTCCTTCACAATATCTCCACTTTTTATCATTGTCGTAACTTCCGGTCGTGGCACACCATTTCCCGCCTATGCTGGGCTGGCAGCTGTGACGAACCTTTCCG
This sequence comes from Ridgeia piscesae, assembly GCA_025642075.2. NCBI lineage: Eukaryota > Metazoa > Annelida > Polychaeta > Sabellida > Siboglinidae > Ridgeia > Ridgeia piscesae. The sequence goes on along the minus strand of JAODUO010000072.1, from coordinate 460,638 downwards.
TCGTACGTAAACGGCAAGATGCAGTAGCCTGGCCAACAAAATGTGTTTTACCTTAGGCCTAGCTAAACCTTACAGGGAAAAGGAGCGTTGTAGTGTTATGCACATGAAATTGAATAATACAAATAGTCAGTTTAACGTCAGTGGTTTACTCATTGATATGGGATGAAAATGAGTGATTCTATCGAAATCTCCAGCAGCATGTAAGCTACCACATTACGGAGGCTTGGCCAAACAAAAATTATTATTATTATTAGTTATTCACTCTACATAGTTCAATTTCACTGTGTACGACAGTGGCTGACATTTGGGTTTAATATAGTCTGCGCAATAATTGCTACAAGGCTGAATGCTTCCCAGAGAAGATAAACTGTTCAACCGAACAGGTCAGACATAGAGCAGACCATACTGCTAAAACACACAATTTGACAATATTTGTGGTTATATTACGGTGGCCAAGGTGCAACATTATTGTTTTAAATAATTCCTTTATGTCTGGCCTGTTTGTTTGAACAGTCTCACTTCTTGTTCGTTTGAACAGTCTCACTTCTTGTTCGTTTGAACAGTCTCACTTCTTGTTTGTTGGAACAGTCTCACTTCTCTGGGAAGCATTAAGCGTTGTAGCAATTACTGCGCAGATT
>JAODUO010000072.1:455000-457500 GCA_025642075.2 Ridgeia piscesae | reverse complement strand
TCTTTCAAAAAAGAAAAACAAATTTTGACAACGAAACCGATTTCGACAATGACGTGAGTTACCATCTTGTCTTCGTTTTTCTGAGACTGCGTACGTCACTGAGCAAACTCTAATCTAGCATGGCCCGGAAAGTTCACCGTATGGAACGAAGTCAACAAAATACAATAGGCCAACAGTGTAGAAATTTAAACTGCATCGAATACAAATTGAAATTAGCTCGTTCGGGGAGAAAATGGCATGTCTTTAAAATGTGAATTTGGTTTGCCTGAAATTGCTTCGTGGAACGGATTATTCGTTCATATTTTACGTACAATTATAAATAAAGGTTTCCCTACTTACGGTTACAGTGTACAATATTGAACCATGACGCTGTGAACAAACATCGGCTTATTGCACGCTATGATGAACACTGCTCGTCAAGAAGGGTCCAGTATGTAACTGTAAAAACGCAGCTCATAAAACATCACCCAAGTCAGTTGTGACGTCTCGGCCATCCACGTGACGCACCACCAACGTACAACCCTCCGTACACCGCCCGATTGTCTACTACGCGTAGTCCGTAAACAATTGACCTATCCATCACGTGACCTAGATGTCTTACAGACTCCGTCAAGGAGTCAAGTAATGGCTGCATAAGCCTATCGTGTTTTGTTATTATAGTTGAAATTCTTGTTTCAGAGGATTACGTGTATGTAAACAAAACCTAAGCAAACTATGTTGATGTGACAAATGTATGTCGTAACGTGTTGTCTAGGAGAGCGTTCCGCAAACGTTTTAAGGTGCTGGCCAAACCTTTGCATCAGGTAATGCATACCGTTTCGTAGGTGCTCGTAAGGAGCTCGTGATTCGTGTTAACCGGAACAACATCTGAACACAACATAATCAGACTGTTTAGCAGATGTTTCAAAACAATGAATAAACAAAATCTTGTTCTTCTATAACTATACTTTGTACTGTCCGAAGAGTACAGAGACATTGGAGGTATTGAAGGTGTTGTTTGTTTTATTTGTCGTTGTTAATTCCGGTGTCGTTCAATCAATTGATGTAAAACGTATTTCTGCGATCCCAAGGCCAGGCAACCATGGACAATTGGCAGTTTTACCGCTGATGAGTTAGTTTGCCTCGCTTAATAGGCTGTCGCTCGGCTGCGTAACTTCGCCGAGAATAGTGTCTGATCACTTACCTGAATACCGTTGAACAGGTATTTTTATACAGTTTTGAGACCGGTTTTGATATGTCAGCATCATAAGATGACATTCAACAAATCTTGTTCTCTTCCCTTCGAAAAACGCACGGAAGAATGACATATGGAACAAGTCTGTGAAGTGTGTGAGTGTGTGTGTGTGCGTGTGTGCGTGTGTGCGTGTGTGCGTGTGTGCGTGTGTGCGTGTGTGAGTATGTGAGTATGTCAGGGTGTGAGGTGTGTGTGTGTCTGCGCGTAGTATATATATATATATAATTATATATATATATATATATATATATATATATATATATATATATATATATATATATATAATTATATATATATATATATATATATATATATATATATATATATATATATATATATATATATATATATAATTATATATATATATATATATATATATATATATATATATATATAATTATATATATATATATATATATATATATATATATATAATATTGTCAAAGAGAAAAAAAAGAGTTGGGATGTGTGTGTGTGCTTGCGTGCGCGTGTGTGTGTGTTTGTATGTGTGTGTATTTATATGTATATGGGTGGGTGGTATCGAGTGTTAATATTCCTGTAACATCTTCTTTTAGTACTGTACGCTGGTACCATCCGTCAGCGAGCGATGGCAGCAGGCAATTGGCCTCCAAGTGGACGACTACACCACTACACTGGGCCGTATCCACAGAGTCAGTTGGAAGACGCACGCGGTGTTCTCATCCAGTGTCTTACTGCTCGATGGTCGGGTCTATCGACGTCTCTGAAGACCCGCCTTGGCGTCAACAACAACAGCGGCTACAGAGGCCAACGAGACCGATCGGTGTCTCTGGCCTCCGTTGTGCAGTGGCACGCCGACCGGGTCCCAGGCAATCAGACGACCGTCGCCACAACGTCATCCGCTGAAGACGGGCTGCAACGAGAGGTGGGTAACGTCGCGATGTCGTAGACCTTTGAACGTCTTCCAGAAGACGCGGAAACCAATTAGTCACCATGTGTAGGTGTACCACAACAGGGTGTTGTGCTCTAGACAGGGCCAATGACAACAGCAACAGGGAATTGCAATGAATGAAGACACCGATCGATCAATTCTGGCAATATGAATCTCAGCTGAAGTATTAAATCAAAATGCGTTGCAAAGAACACATTATACCTGCTTGTAAAACTGGATGATGGTTATTCGGTAATTTGACATTGCGACCATTATTTACGATCTCTTGTTACGAAAATATCGAAAAGAGACTCTTAGATGCCAACTACTTTGGCTTATATGTTATTAATGACCGG